>CM070819.1:0-600000 GCA_036326025.1 Chrosomus eos
AGTTTAGAGAAGACTCGGTCCAACACGTCTCTTCAAGAAAGAGTGTGTTCGGTTGGTGCTTTATAGAAGTAAGAGAGGGTCCCACTGAAAGAATTTTCAGAGGCTCCTGGGGCATATGGCAGACGCACCCGTTTGGCTTCCTCCATATGAAAACCGCTTCAGCACTAGCTTTACGTTCAAGTCACGAGGTGACCGTGGCAGAGCGGCACGTCCTGTGTGACAACAGATCACCCCGGCCTGCCGCCAAACCCTCAGTCCGGGATCAGACCTTTTGTTCTCCGGGCCTGTCCGCTCCTAGAACGAGGTCCACTAACACCGTCTGAGGGGACATGCTTTAACGGAGGCCTGGGCGACCTCCGACTGCATTGGCCTTCGTGCCTGGAGTTGTTAAAAAGCAGTTCACCTCGCTTTGAGCCACCGCTGCTCAGTGAGCTGGTACTGGTCTGAACATCGCGACCGCTGCGCTAAGCTTCCCTCGCATGTCACAACTCACCTGTCACCTCCTCCTTGGAGTCAGAAGCTTCTGAGGTCGCTTCATTACCCTAATTCTTCCAGCCTGCTCAATCGTGCCGCTAACTAGCCTCACAACAGCTATGGTCAGGGAGAGTGGAGACTCCATTCCCTGGCGGTCCAGCTGGGCAGGTACCACTTCAGGGCCACACAGTAAAATATCTGTTGACCTCTCCAGAGTCCTCCCTCTGCCAGTTGACTTCTGTCTGAGCGGACATCCCTTAGACAGACACTGGCTCTCAGCTGGCCCCGGGCTCCGCAGAGATGCGTTCCCCAGTGAGCCTTCTAAAAAAGCGGTTATATGATTCATTGTCGTTGGCGCTGCTCAAGTTCAGTGATTTTTATCACACTCACATGTTGAGCAGAAATCCTTCTGAAAAATTCAGTGAAATTTATCACACTCAGGTGTTGATCAGAAATGCTCCTGAAGCTTAGTGAATTACTTCACATTTAGGTGTTGAGCAAGGTTGCTCCTGAAGCTCAGTGATCAATTCACATGTAGTGTTGAGCAGTGCTCCTGTCTTGTGCACGCATGCCGCTTGCACTTACTGTGCTAGGTCAGGAGGGAGCAGGTCTTAATAGTTGCCCCTAATTGGCGGATTATAGTTGCCCCTAACAGGAGATCCTGAGAGCGTTCAGTCATTTCAGTGCTCTTTTTCCTGCAAGTTGGGTTGAAGTAGGCTGTTTCCTCCACCCTCAAAATAATGTTGCCTCTCTTCTTGACGCACATCATGATGCAGAAGCATGGGTAGCACGTTCTGATCGTCAGGTTCCTGAGGGAGCAAGGAAATATCCTTGTGCCCCTCTTTATCTTCTTGGGCCTTATCTCTGGTGCAACTGCACTGCAGAGACCCGCCCTGAGCCGTTAAAATTAAAGTTAAAATTTCTGTGTTAAACAGTTCTCCTACTAGCGTGGTCTCTACTAGAGGATAGGGACTTGCTCGCTTTCGGCAACGAGTTGTGCCTGGAATTCGGGCCGGCTAACTCTCAGGATCTGAGACACCGGCCTGGATATGTGCCCAAGATTCCTACCTCTCCCTTAAATGGGACTAGGTGGTGATCCTGCAAGCGCTGCCCTGGAGGAGGCAGACTCAGCCCTGGCTTTTTCTGTCTGTCCGCTTCATTGCGTGTTTCGTGCACAGAACGCAAGCCTTGACCTTAGACCAGCTCTTATCTGTTAAGGAAATCAGCAGAGTTGGAAGGCTGTTTCCAAGTGAAGTTGGCCCACTAAATGGTGGTGGCCTTCATCTTGGTGAAAATTCCGAGATGCTCATGTCCACTTAGGTGTTGAGCTCCTCTTAAATGAGTGTGTGCGCCTAGGCGTTGACATAGAGTGCTTCGCTGACAGATTGTAGAGTTGGGGGCTGGGCGACACCTTCTTGAACCACTGCTTCCGTACTCTCTTCTCATGAAGCCAGTTCCTGAGCTCGGTTCAAAGTGTCGGCTTGTTGCGCCATTCCCCTCCTATGGACTGGATACGTGCGCCAATTTGCTCCAGTTAAGTTCCCTTTACCGAACACTGTTGAGTTCCTCCGCACCCCTCCGACATCGGACGTGGCGGAACGCCCGGTGTTAGGCCTACCACTCGTAAGCTTGTGGAACCTGTGTTACGCTGGGTCCATATGTTACGATCCCTACGGTGATCCCATATGTGTACTCCACGGTACGCCTCCCTGCGGTGAGTCCGTGTCTTCCCTTGGCAGAGTCTGCTCTGCCGTCCCTCTCCGGTGAGTCTCCCCCCTGTCATAGGCTGGAGCTACCCCAGTGACATTCCATATGTTGGACTGCCCGGTCATCCGCCCAGTTCATATGTGTTTTCTCCACGTTACGTCCTTCGGTAGGTTGTGGCTTCCGCAGCGTCCCTTCCTTCCTTGCAGGGAACGCTTTCCTAGTGGTCCTGTAGGAACAGCAGTAACTTCCTGGCCTAAGCCCTGTCCTTTCCCGCCTTACATAGCGGGGGCATCAGAAGGCTTTTTTCTAGGCACTGGAAGGTGGCAGCTTTAGTGGCGTTTTCAATAAAAGGGTTCCCCATTCAGTCGAAGTCGACTAGGTCTGACGTTCTCGACTGAAAGGGAACGTCCTGGTTGCGTATGCAACCCATCGTTCCCTGAAGGAGGGAACGGAGGACGTAGTCCCTTTGCCACTACCGCTGGACCACCGCTGACCCCGGGTTACGCTCGGCTCCTCAGCGAAAAGGAACTAGTGCGTGCATCCACTTCCGTATTTATACACGCGCTGCGGGGGCGAAGTGTGTGATGTAAGTCACGCACGCCAATTACATTGGCTTGTTCAATAGTACTCGAAGACAGTTGGCTCCCTAGCGTGATCCCCATTCAGTCAAATTCGACTAAGTCCTCCAGTCCCTCCTTCAGGGAACGATGGGTTGCATACGCAACCAGGACGTTTTCCTCTGGCTGCTAGTTAAGAGTAATAAGATTGAACATAATATCTGATTGATGTTAATGTTTGCAGAAATACATACAGGAAATCAATTTATGTCTTTTGAGAATCAATATTGAATTGACCACATTTTTAAAAACGTCTCAGTTACATATGGTAACCCTCGTTCCCTGAAAGAGGAAAGGGATACGTATGTCGTCACCGACCAATAGGAATCAATAGGCCAATCTACTTTGAGTGAAACTAAACAAGCCAATGGACATTGGCATGCAATCATTTGCATCAGCTGTGCAGCCTCGCAGCGCGGGTATTTAACGAGCAGCTGGTGGGATTGAAGTCTAGTTTTTTGCTGAGGAGCCAAGCCTGAAAGCAGATGTGGCGAGTGGCGACGAGACATACGTCTCCGTTCCCTCCTTCAGGGAACGAGGAATACCATATGTAACCGAGACGTTCCCTATTAGTCGATCACTATGACGTATGTTGTGACCGACCAATAGGAATCCCTACTAAAGCGCCACAGCTGCTGCACCCCATCCAGTGCCCTGTGCAAGCGTCACTCACTCCAACTCCAACCTGCAAAACAAGTGACAAAGGACAACCGAACCCACACAATATGACCCACACTGGGGTCGTAACCCCCCCCCCCCCCCCCCATAGAAAAAAGGGTGGACATTTATGAAAACCCGTCACCCAATAACTCGCAAAACTGGAAAGACCCAATATCTCTGTAATACTCTGCAATATCTTGAGCAACCACAGGCCCTGTGGAAGCAATTTAAGACAGACAAGTAGAGCAAAACATACCAAAACATAGTTAGTCAATCAGTTAAAAGGAATAATTAGCTCTAGACAATGCGTCAGCTACCACATTGTCAGTCCCCTTGATATGCCGGATGTCCAGTGCATACGATTGCAAGAAAAGGCACCAACGGGTCAACCGCTGGTTTGGGCACCGCAAAGAATGTAAATAAACAAGCGGTTTGTGGTCCGTATACACAACCAATGGGTCTGGCACATATCCCACATACACTTCAAAGTGTTGCAAAGCCCAAATCAAAGCTAATGCCTCCTTTTAAACCACAGAATAATTCAACTGATAAGAATTAAACTTTTTTGAAAAGTAGCTAACTGGACGGTAAATTTCTTCCTCATCAGCCTGTAACAACACTGCTTCAGCACCCACATCGCTAGCATCCACACATACCTGAAAAGAACGATCTAAACGAGGCGCTGCCAACACAGGAGTGGAAGTAAGCAGTGATTTAGCTGCCTCAAAAGCATCCTGACAGGTAGATGTCCAAACAAAAGCTGCTTTTGCTTTCAACAGATCAGTGAGGGGAGCTACCACGGTAGAAAAATTCCGGCACAATCCCCGATAGTAACCTACTAACCTCAAAAACCGCATCAACTCCTTCTTAGTAGTAGGAGAAGGAAATTGATCAATGGCCTCAACCTTGGCCCGAACTGGTCGCACACATCCTTGTCCAATTACCTTACCTAAGTAAGTCACAGTTCCCTTGGCAAACTCGCATTTAGCCAGATTGACGGTCAGGCCAGCCTCTTCAAGATGAGAGAACAGGGCTGTGATATGCTTCAAGTGCTGCTCCCATGAATCACAGAAAACTACTACATCGTCTAGATAGACGCCACTCTCTCTAACTCAGAAACAACCCTATTCATAAGCCACTGAAAGGTTGCAGGCGCATTTCTAAGGCCAAAACTCATAACGTTATAAGAGAATAACCCCTCCGATGTAATAAAAGTGGAAATCTCTTGAGCTCTTTTGGTCAATGGAACTTGCCAATAGACTTTAAGCAAATCGAACTTGCTTACAAATTTCGCCGACCCAACCCGATCAACACAATCCTCGATACGAGGCAGTGGAAATGAGTCTGGTTTTGTTACTCTATTTATTTTACGATAGTCGGTGCAAAACCGATAAGTACCATCAGGTTTATTCACAAGCAAGCAGGGAGACACCCAACTAGAAAATGAATGTCGTGCAAAATCATGATCCAGGATATACTGAACTTCAGCGTTAACCCTCAGAGACCTAAGGGTATTTTTACAATAAATTTTCCGTCTGGTGTTATTAACTAAAAAAGCTTGTAAAACATCAACCCTTTTGTGCACAGACAATTGACACACCTCTTTTTTTTCAGGACAAATTGAACTTTCAGCACATTTGTGTTACATTGATGTCACCTGAATGTAAAATAAGTTATGGGACCATAAAGACAAATGAAAAAATAAATCGGAAATTGAATCACTCAAATATTTATTGAAATCACACAGAAATAAATAAAAGCTAAGCAAATTTCCTCTGGAAAACAGTTTGTTCATGTCTTTGGAGTCCTGGAGCACAGGAATAAACATTATAACTTGTACAGAACCAAAACTATTTACATTTTTCCAAAAGAAGTCCAGGCGTTCATGAAATTCACTGGTGCCAAGCCTCAAAACAGTTCCTATCAGCAATCACAAAGAGGGCCACATCACAGGCTTTGCATTTATATTTTATTTATTTTATTTATTATTTTATTTATTCTATTCTTTTTATACTACATTTATACTTCTATAATACTTTTTTATAGTAAATAAATAAATGGCACTTCAGCTGGGTCTATCCTGGTAATCTAGTTCCTCATCTGTCAAAAAGCTCTGTTCTCCTGAAAATCGAATCATTCAGCGCTCGATTTCATCTATTACTCTGTGTTCTCTGTGAAACCTGCGTCTCCGTCCTATGGTCTCCGTGCGTCTCTCTCTCTCTCTCTCTCTCTCTCTCTCTCTCTCTCTCTCTCTCTCTCTCCTCTCTCTCTCTCTCTCTCTCTCTCTCTCTCTCTCTCACTCTCCCCTTGGTGTGTGCGTAATGACCCAATGATGCACCCAATGTTTACGACGGATCAGCCTGTAATTGGTCAAAAACCATCACGTGGATATCCAAAATGGCAGCTAGCATCGAGCTAGCGGCAAATATGACGGAATATTTATAAATTATGGACTTCAAGTGTATCAAAGTTGGATATAAACGTTTGGATTTATTGCTGAAAAACTCAGAAAGTATGCACAAGTTCCAGGCTGGATAGAAAACCTTCTGTAAAGGCTAGAAAGACACCAAAGACACCCCCGTGATGGCTAGCTCGTTAGCTTTCTGCTGGAAAAAACGGTAAGAAAATCCATAAATCTGTCATCGAGTTATATCATAATTTCTCGGAGCTGATTTGTGGCGTCGTCGACGATGCCGTCGGGCTCAGAGGGTTAAAATGCAGGAGTTTATTTGGGGACACCTGATAAAAATTCTGACGAATGGGCTTTGAATCCCCAACATCAATATCGTGCTCCAACCAATGAGTATGCGAAGGTACATCACCAAATAAGGAAACATGATGATTAATAATATCAATCAAATCACCACATTTATCCTCAGGCAAATGGACCAACATTTTATACAAATTTTTAAGAGTCTCTGAATTTTTTAGTCGTCCCAATAGTACTGGATCATCTGGAAAAGAAACTCCCTCATCTATTCCCTCCCCCACAAGCGAAATTCAAGTACTAAGGCAGGTTTCACCTCATAGTCTGACATCTTGTGAGAACGGCAATAATAGGGCTTCAACAAATTAACATGACACAACTGGGTGGACTTTCTTCTCTCTGGTGTGCCAATCAGATAGTTTAAGTCAGTAACTTGTTTTTCTACCACATATGGACCTGTAAACTTAGCTTGAAATGGTGAGCCCTCAACAGGTAACAGAGCCAACACCCGATCGTCAGGCATGAATTTCCGTTCCTCAGTTTGTCGATCAAAAATCGTCTTCATATGCTTTTGCGAAGAATGCAATTGTTCCTTTGCCACCTTACCTGCTTCATATAATCTACGCTGAAAGTCATTCACATAACTTATCAAGTTTTTTGGTGGTGCACTTTCAACCCACTGGTCTCTGAGTACAGCCAGTGGACCCCGAACTGTGTGCCCAAACACCAAATCATTGGGACTAAACCCAGTACTCTCCTGACATACCAAAACGTGCTGATAACATCAACCACGGCAATCCTTGTTCCCAATCACCTTTCATCTCTGTACAATATGAATGCAATAAAGACTTCAGCATCTGATGGAAACCCCTGGCATTGAGCATGATAAGCACTAGCTTTATTGTGCTTAATGTGCAGCAATTTCAAGACCTGAGAAAATAAATGAGAAGTAAAATTAGAACCTTGATCACTTTGCACAATCTTCGGAATGCCAAAAATGGAAATGAACTGAGTCAAGGCCTTCACCACTGATTTGGCAGTGATCGTACGGAGAGGATATGCTGCAGGGTACAGAGTAGAGGCACACATCACCGTGAGCAAATGCATGCAACCTGACTTTGATCTAGGCAGCGGGCCTACACAATCAATAATTAGGTGCTCAAATGGCGGACTGACAGCAGGAATAGGAAACAATAGAGCAGGTTTGATCTTCTGATTTGGTTTGCTTGTTAGTTGACAAGTATGACATGTCTTTCTATACTGTGACACATCCTTCTTCAATTTTGGTCAAAAAAAATTACAAAGGATTCTGTGATAGGTCTTTTTTACCCTAAATGACCTGCAAGTTTATCATGGGAAATCTGCAATACCAGTGAGCGATACTTCTTTGGAACTACCACCTCCATGATGGGATCCCCAGCAAAATTACTACCATTAGGAATCCATTTTCTCACCAATATGCCGTCCTGCAAAAAATAACCATGAGCAACATTTCTAATTTCATCAGAAGACATCACACTCTCAAACATTTGATGGAGAGAAGAATCAAGTTGCTGCTCCCGGAGCAACTCAGAAGGAGAAACAGAAAAGTCATCAGGCAAGGAGAATGGTTTTACTACAGCAGAATCAGGAGTTACCCTTGGCTGTGCAGAGGTCCCGGAATGAGTTACTGCACATGCAGTAAACACTTCCAGATAATTCTTGTGACTCTCGTCGGGACCTGGAAGAGGAACAGATAAAACCACAGGAGGTGAAAAGGTATCAGGCCACACCCTACCCCCTGCCGAACTATTCCCCATGATTATATCCACCCCATCCACGGGCAGTGATGAACGTACTCCAATCACCACTTCACCACTCACAAGCTCAGATGACAACGTTACTCTGTGTAAAGGAACAGACACCTGGTCACATAAATATGTTTTCACAAAACGGATATAAATCCGATCTTCAAACAACGCACTAGCTATGCAGATTTAACGGAGTTCACGTCACCGAAAGCAACAGTAATGAGCTGCATTTTATTGATCATCAGCTAATTTCAAAATCAAAAAACCAAAATAAGACAGACAGCACTGATAAGATCATTTTGTTACTTTACTTTTAACGAAGATGATTGTGTGTTAAGTGTCTACGACTTACTTTCACTTTGATTTGCGATAGTTTGCACGTTGGCTTGATTAATAGATGCTCAGATGCTCATCTGCGTGTTGCAGTAGCGCCGTCATATAATGAATATAACATGATATATAGGCTAACACGCTCTCACACATTTATTTTTAGCATTGTTGGGAGAAGTCCAATTTATATATGTGGTTTCAACAACCAGATGCATTTACACTTGTCCAGTCTCGTCTGGAATGCGGCCCCGTCCACCTCCTGAAGTGGTTTGATCGGATTTAAATCCATCTCGAATATGTTTCGGAGGGCATTTACATCTGGTCTTTTCACGATTGGACAGCTATCAGACCAAAGAAACACATGAAGTAGCCAGGTGTAAACAATAGCCCGCTGTTTACATCATCATTTAGGATGAAAAGAATAAAGAAAAGAGAAAAAAGCTATAAATTCACATCTGCGCGTTAGTGATGCGCAGATCCAAGTAATGCAAAATAATATTCCAATTAATTGCGGGTGAATTAGAGATACATCATTAATATGTTTAAATAAATAATGATATAATGATTTTAATAAAGAGACTCTCATTTCCCGGTAAAACAGTGAGTTTGCGTCATGCTTTTACTTTCGTTTTCAACAATACGAAAAAAAGTGTTAGGTTAGTAAAGTATGTACCACACTTGATGTACCACTGTTGCTTTCTTTCGACTAATTGACTAGTCGGTTCAACCCCTAGTACCAGTGTCACTCAAAAATGAAAATGGCAACACATCCTCCAATATAAAAAATTCTGAAGCTCCCGTATTGTTACTGGAATTTTTATCTCTGTACCAATCATCGACACATGTCCGTAGGTGATAAAAGTTGCATAATCACCATCTCCTAAAAGGTTACCCAGTTTAGGAAATCCTTCACACAATGATTTAACAGGACTTAACACGGGTGCCACAAGAGCAGCTGGTTTAACGCAAGGAAATTTGAGACGACTGCTACACTCACGGCCACCACACAAAAATAACAAAAATTACATTACCTACTTGTTCCAAAAGGGACCAAGCAGCTACACCTAACAAGGGAACATCAACAATATTCTCCCCACAATAAGATTTGCAAAGTCACTTACCCCTTAGAAACAGCATAGAACAGCTAACTAAGGATACAGCAACATACAATCGTGCCCAGAACTAATCATACCCCTGGTAAATATGATCAAAACTGTCTATAAAAAATAAATCTGCATCGTTTATCCCTTTGATCTTTCATTCAAAAAATTGGCAAAATCCTAACCTTTCATTGAAGTAAAAGATTTGAAAGTGGGGGGGAAATCACATTATAAAATAAATGTTTTCTCCAAAACACGTTGGCCACAATTATTCATACCCTTTTATTAAATACCTTTTTGCAATCTCCTTTTGCCAAGATACCAGCTCTGAGTCTTCTCCTATAATGCCTGATGAGTTTGGAAAACAACTGACAAGAGATCAGAGAACATTCCACCATACAGAATCTCTCCAGATCCTTCAGATTCCCAGATCCATGTTTGTGCTTCTTCTCTTCAGTTCACCCCACTCATTTTCTATATGGTTCAGGTCAGGGAACTGGGACAGTCATGGCAGAAGCTTCATTTTGTGCTCCCTAACACATTTTTGTGTTGATTTTGATGTTTGTTTTGGATCATTGTCCTGATGGAAGATTCAACTACGGCCCATTATTAGATTTCTAGCAGAAGTCGTAAGGTTTTGATTTTTTATCTGTTGATATTTGATAGAATCCACAATGCCATGTATCTGAATAAGAAGTCCAGGACCTCCAGCAGAAAAATAGGCCCACAACATTAAAGGTCCCGTTCTATGCCCCTTTTTACAAGATATAAAATAAGTCTCTGATGTCCCCAGAGTGTGTCTGTGAAGTTTCAGCTCAAAATACCCAACAGATCATTTTTTACAGCATGTTTAAATTGTCTTTTTTGAGGACTCAGAAAAACGCTCTGTTTTAGTGTGTGCCCTTTAAATGCAAATGAGCTGCTGCTGCACGACACAGGGGGCGGAGCTTCAAGAGCTCGCAGTCGCACTCTTAGGACAATTTCATCTCATGGCATAATGATAACATCAGAAACTCTCAGTAACGGTGTTCATTTCGAGTCGGACAATAATGCCTACAGAGTCAGAGGGCTGTATAGAGATGGAACAGGTATAGTTTAGTAGTTTAATTGCGGTTATTATAACGTATTTGTCATCTGCTTGTATGTATCCAGCATTGTTTATTAATAGCCTAGCTACAAGTCTGCTGTGTCGGACCAAGTCCGAATCATGATCAAAAATATACTGATGAGTTTAAGAAAGTTTATTGTACATCACACAAAAGATGAAGCGTCAGTTTTACTTCAGAAAATCACCGCTAGGTAAACACAGTAAGTTATAAGAAGTGCGCGAGTTGATGGAGCATTCCTGTGGGCGGACGTTAGTCAGAGAACTGTTCTACTGACGTCATTAAAGAAGGAAGTAGAGGGATGTAGTCCAAACGGGCCGTTCGCTGTAGGCGACTTCTGTTAAATAAAATATCTCGCTTGGCATTGAACTTTGAGCTTTATAATTTTACAGATATTATTTATACTCTAACAACAACATTACACACTAACTTAAGTTTGAAACATGGGATCGCGAAGAACGGGACCTTTAAAGATTCAACGGTATATTAAATTGTACACATGGGATACTATTTATCCTTGTGTGCACCAAACCCATCTAGTGTGTTTGCTGCCAAAAAGCTCTTTTTTTAGTTTCATCTGACCACAGAAGCCTGTGCCGTTTGAAGATCCAGTCGTGTCTGACACCTGAATATGCTGGAGTTTGTATTTGGATGAGAGAGGAGGTTTTTTCTTAAAACCCTCCCAAACAACATGTGGTGATGTAGGGGTTGTTTGAGTTTTTTTAAATAGGCTTTATGACCCCAAGACTCAACTAATCTCTGCAATTCTCCATCTGTGATCGTTGGAGAGTCTTTGGCCACTCAAACTTTCATCCTCACCGTCCATTAAGAAAATATAGACACACGTCCTCTTCCAGGCAGATTCGTAACATCTTTAGTTGATTATAACTTCTTAATTATTGCCCTGATGGTCAAAATGGGATTTTTCAATTCTTTAGCTATTTTCTTACATCCAATTTCTATTTTGTCATGCTCAACAATCTTTTGATGCACATCAGAACCATGTTCTGTGGTTTTATTCATTGTGGTGGATGATTAAGGGAATTTGGCCTTTGTGCTTCCTCATATTTAAACTCCTGTGACTCAAGAAGCCATAGCTGGACAATTTCATGTTCCTAGTCACCCTGGTGTGCTAAAAAAGGTAAATATTAATGGGAATATACTTCATAGATATTTTATTCATAAAAAATTCTAGGGGTATGAATAATTGTGGCCAACGTGTTTTGGAGAAAAATATTTATTTTATAATGTGATTTTCCTCCCCATTTTCAATTCTTTTACTTCAATGAAAGGTTAGATTTTTGCCAATTTTTTTAATGAAAGATCAAAAGGATAAACAAGGCAGATTTATTTATTACAGCCATTTTTGATCATATTTACCAGGGGTGCTATTAATTCTGGGCATGACTGTATTATGATTATGTTAAAACACAATCAACATCTACAGATCACATTTTCTATTTGATCGTCTGGCTGTTATAACTCATATACAGCTGCCAGACATAATCTAAAGTTAATAATGTGAGGGTCAAGAGCCCAACTAAAACAAACACTCATCTCCATAATGGTGAACTGAAATTCCGTTTTTCTCCTTTAGTCATTCTGCTTGTTACCATCAGGTGTCTTCAATAATGCTCAATCATCACTCAGTTATTTACTTAATTATCTCATTAACTTAACGCTGCTTCAGTGTTCATTTAACACTCAGCTCAGAGTTTAATTGGGTGGCTTAAAATGACTTCCATGATGTTGAAGTTACATGAACAAATTATGTTTGTTTAACGAAACAAAGTTATGTGGAACCGGTGGTGCCTGTTTACATAAAAAAGTTAAGTAAAGCCAACACATCATTTTTTTGGAGTGTATGTCAATTCCTAAATATTTAAATTGGTTTACAATTGGTGTTAATTTGGGTTACTCGGAAGCTACTTTCTTCATGGAGTTATGTGGGAAATACATATGGACTAGCCCGCAGTCTGTACTACATATGAAATAGTGGGTGACTTAGCCCAAGGGAAAGACACGGGCTTCCGTAGGAGCAGTCGTGGAAAATATACACATATGGGATCCCCGTAGGGTCACACAAATGGAACCGAGCCCAGATCCGGTTTTCAAGGATTCAGTGGATAAAGGCCTGGCGCCGGACGCCATATCCAGGCTGAGGTTTTTGGAGTATTCAACAGGTTTTTACTCTGGAGCAATAAGAGTGCAGCAAGCCGACAGGGTTCCCTGTCTCTGAGTCAGAATATCCTTCCTCTGAGGATTGGCCAGGGAGGGACTGGTGTAAGGAGCATGAGGCACCTCTGGCAGAGGCATCTGTGAATACCACAGCATGCCTGGAAACCTGTTCCAAGGGGACTCCTGCCCGCAGGAACGAGGGATCTGATCACGGGCTGAAGGTCTGGCGGCACGCCGGTGTGATTGCCACCCGGTGAGTGCAGTGATGCCAGTGCTGAAGCGGTCTCATATGAAGCAGGCCGAGTGGGGTTACCGCTGCTGCCGCTGCCATATGCCCCAGGAGCCTCTGAAAGAATTTCAGTGGGACCGGCGTCTTGCCTTTGAACGTGTTCAAGCAGTTCAGCACCGGCTGAGCACGCTGCTCTGTGAGGCGCGCTGTCTGGGCGACCGAATCCAACTCCATATCGAGAAAAGAGATCCTCTGCACATGGGAGAGTTTGGTCTTTTCCCAGTTGACCTGAAGACCCAACTGGCTGAGGTGCCTGAGCACGAGGTCCCTCTGTTCTCAAGAGTGTGCTAGTATGAGCAAGTCGTTGAGATAGCTGAGGATGCGAATGCTGTTCTCTCATGGGAACAAGGAACCCCTCCATGACTTTCTTGAAGACACGGGGGGACAGGGACAGCCCGAAGGGTAGGACTTTGTACTGATATGCACGACCCTCGAACACAAAGAGCAGAAACGGCCTGTGTCGAGGAAGAATCGAGACTTGAAAGTATGCGTTCTTCAGGCCGATCACTGCAAACCAATCTCGGGGACGGATGCATTCGAAAATGCATCTCTGCGTGATAATTTTGAACGGTAGCTTGTTGAGGCTCCGATTCAAAACTCGCAGATCCAAGATCGGTCGGAACCCACCACCTTTCTTGGGTACAATGAAGTATGGACTGTAGTGCCCTGACCTCATAGCGGCTGGAGAGACCGGCTCTATCGCGTCCTTCGCCAGTAGGACTGTGATCTCCGCATGCAAAACATGGGCATCGGCTACTCTCACTGTAGTGGAGTGGATGGTCCGAAACCTGGGGGGAAGCTGGGCGAACTGAATCGCATAGCCGAGCCTAATGGTCCGAATAAGCCAACGAGATGGACTGGGGAGTGCTAACCAGGCTCACAGAGACCGTACAAGCGGGACCAAAGGGACCGTAGGCGTACCCGGAGTGGGGTAGCGAGGGGGAACACAGGGATGCGGCTCAGAAGGCGGCCCATAGTGGGGTCTGAGTGTGCTGTGCTGTGGAGGTGGAGGCTGCTGCTGCGGCGCAGGAGCAGGGGCAGATGCAGGAGGACGTCCCCGGCGACGAGCAGACTGAGGAGCCGTGGGCTGTGGGGTGGAGGCAGCAGCTGAATGCCACGGCAGGTTGTGTCTGATGGCCTCTGTCTTTTTCTGTACAGCCAAGAACTGCTGGGCGAAGATCTCGACCGCGTCGCCGAAGAGAACGCTCTGGTACACGGGGGAGTTGAGGAACCGGAGCTTGTCGGTCTCCCTCATATCTACCAGACACCTGTCTGTGCTCTGTTCTCTCTCACTGGTCTTACCAGCCGTGAAAACGACTTTTGAGCGCTCTCACCCCGTATCTTACCAGCTGTGAAAACAGCTTTTTTGTTTTGCTCAGTTTTTTAAGCAAAAAACAAAAAAGAGAGAAGAGAGAAGAGAAGACGCGAGGCTGTACAGCTGATGCAAATGATTGCACGCCAATGTGCATTGGCTTGTTTAGTTTCAATTGAAGTAGATTGGCCTCTCTAGCGAGATTCCTATTGGTCGGTCACTAAATACGTCATAGTGACAGACTGATAGGGAAACCAGCCCTACTAATGAGTGATTATCAAGGGTATTAATCAATATTTATCTTTCTACATATTTAATGATTTGAATGATTTCTTCAGGCTTATGAGATTTACTTAGTTATATAATTACATGTCTGTTAACTGGAATGTTTTAGAGAGAGGCACCCAACTTGTGTTAAAACAAATATTTGATCTTCTTGCTGACAACAACATCCAAGGTAGTTTCAGCTGGTCACTCACATGATCACTTTTACCCATTTAGTTAAAGCATTTACTTTACTTTTCATCTTCTATCACTAGAGAATAATGATGAATAGTGTCTGAAACTCTCACTGAGAGAAATAACATCATCATCATCATCATCATCATCATCAAAGCTTTATTAAGGACACACATGGTCCAAAAACATAACAACTTTTTTATTTTGATACGATACCAATACTTGTTGTTACAGTTTTAACAGTGCCAATGTCGAAACCAGTTATTTCTTAAATGGGTATGTGATTTTTCAAAATAATTTTTAGAAAATAAATTACATTACACTTATAGGAAAATCACATCCACAAACTGTCCAAATAAATGTCAGGACTGTTTTGGAGCAAAGATTAAAAAGTATTGAAAACAAATAAAAGTGATGCAGAAACTCATGTTTTGAAATGAATAAAATTTTAATATTGACATTGTTTAATGCAATTAATACCAAATAAGTAGCTTGTGAGAATCGATATATCAATACTTCAGTATCGATGTGCTCACAAAGTTTGTACAAGCAAATGATCACAAATAAAACTGAACATTTAAAGGGAGAGTTACATGAACACAAATGACAGAAGCTCTGAGCACTTTGAGAGCAAAATAAAAAAACCTATACATTTTCCATTGTGAATGTGCACAATACTGATTTTGTTCAGTTTATCAGAATAAAATTATCAATTATGATTTAAAAGCAGGGACATTTTGTAAAATGAGAAAGCATAGCTTAGCTTGTTTGCCACAACTGAACGTCACTTTAGGTGTTTTGCTCTGCTGACTTAATTTGAACATTATATATTTACACATGACAAATCACCATTTAACTTTCATTTAATTCCCCTTTTACATCATGTCTTTAGTGACTCATTACTGATAATCTGAACAAACAATAAGATGAAGAAAGACTGACTGAAGTTCATCAACAACATTATAAAACATTTAACAATATAAATAAAACAATCACACTATACTGAAGAGAGTTTTATAGATTATATTGAGAAGAGCTGCAGGTTCTTACACTTACTGATGGATTCTCATGTTTCGAAAAGCTCTGAGGATCAAGAGTCTTCCGGAGTCTTCAGGAGGTCTGCGATCAACGGTCTGTGTGAAAGAGAGCGAGAGATCGGTCATGTGATCATCTATGATGGAGTATCTGACTTTGACGTCTCACTTACTGTGAGTGTGTCGTACAGGTCAGAGGTCGTGGACTTGAGATCAAGAGCTGTATATGTGTCTTCATTGGGATCAGAGATCTACAGGATAATCACAATAATAAATACAAATGATTAAAAACATGATCAATGATAAAATTTGAAACATACACAATTTTATGGAAACAATATCAAAAAAGTTCCCTGACACCATCGGGAGCAGTGGGAGAAACGGTGGCCTTGCTACTTATTTCACCTGCTGCCCCACTGGTTTGTATTTATATAGGCTAGCCTACTTATTCGTTATTACTTATATTGATGCATGCCTCGATGCCCCCGAATGATTTAAGTTCAATGTCAAAAAACCTAAAATACACTCAAAAAAATTATGTGTTGGCTTTACTTAACTTTTTTTTGTAAACAGGCACCACCGGTTCCACATAACTATGTTTCGTTAAACAAACATAATATGTTCATGTAACTTCAACATCATGGAATTTGGTCATTTTAAGCGACCCAATTAAACTTTGAGCTAATGAGTTAATTAAGTGAATAATTGAGTGATGATTAAGCATTATTGAAGCCACCTGATGTTAACAAGCAGAATCTCTGAAGGAGAAAAACAGAATTTTTAAGTCACCATTATGGAGATAAGTATTTGTTTTAGTTTTGCTCTTGACCATTAACTTATTAACTTTAGATTTTGTTTGGTTGCTGTACATGAGTTATAACAGCCGGATGAACAATAAACAAAGGTCATCTGATGGTGTTGGTTGTGTTTTAACATAATCATTATTTCACAATCATTTGACCTGAGTCACTGAACTTATATTAAACCAAATTTCTGAGTTAACTTCACCTTACGGATAATAGCAGCACTGTCATTGTAGATCATACTATTTTTAGACTTAATGAAATTCAAATGATCAAATCAATAAACAAAAAAGAAACTTCCTAAAAAATATTTTGAGTAGGCACACACAGACATCAAGAATCAGCCTGTGAATCTCAACAATGGTGACAATTATAAAGCATGTTGCAGTGCATTCTGGGTGCCACCAATCAAAACTCATTCATGGCTCCCATCATGCATTGCTGCATGAATAAATAATGAGCTTATGATCTGTTTGTCACCATTGCTGAGATTCATATGTTGATTCCTGATGTCTGTGTGTGCCTACTCAAAATATTTGTTTAAGAAATTAATTTTTTATTTCTTGATTTGGTCATTTGAATTTCATTGAAAAGGCTAAAAATAGTATGATCTACAATGACAGTAAGGTAAACTTAACTCAGAAATTGGGTTCAATATGAGTTCAGTGATTGAGGTCAAATGATTGTGAAATACTGATTATAAAACATTAAAACACAACCAACACCATCAAATCTCCTTAATTCATTGTTTATCCGGCTGTTATAACTCATATACAGCAACCAAACAAATTCTAAAGTTAATACGTTAATGGTCAAGAGCCCAACTAAAACAAATACTTATCTCCATAATGGTGACTTAAAAATTCTGGTTTTCTCCTTCAGAGATTCTGCTTGTTAACATCAGGTGTCTTCAATAATGCTCAATCATCACTCAATTATTCACTTAATTAACTCATTAGCTCAGAGTTTAATTGGGTCGCTTAAAATGACCAAATTCTATGATGTTGAAGTTACATGAACATATTATGTTTGTTTAACGAAACATAGTTATGTGGAACCGGTGGTGCATGTTTACAAAACAAAGTTAAGTAAAGCCAACACATCATTTTTTTTAGTGTAATTTTTTACTCTGAGCTAAGTGGGTGGAGGGCATTCAAATGTTTACTTGATTTAAATTTAAACTACTCATTACCTGATTTTCTTATATTTTATTTGTGTGTTTTACATTTAGTTTTGTGGTATTTTGTACTTTGAACAATGTATGAATCTCAACAACGGTGAAAATCAACAAAATAATCACAAACCAAGCTACTAAAAAGTTGCAACAAAAACAACAGCAAAAATAAAAGCCGATAATAAAAGAAAATGCTAAGGAAATTCAACATAATTTATTCATGCTGCAATGCATGCTGGGAGATATTGATGAGTTTTGACTGATGGCTCCCATCAAGAGGTGTATAAAGTAGAAGTAGAAAGTAGAAATTATGCCATGTGTTTCTTCCAGCCATGAACTGATTGACAGTTAAGTTCAGCTGATTTCTGTCTCCTGACTGAAAAACTGCTAATAAGCAAATCCAGGTGACTGGAACTAAATACTGAGGAGGACTTTTACTTTCTGAACCTGGACTTTACTCCTCTGAAGAGAACAGAAAAAGAGACGAGCAGAAACACAAGAACTACAACTGACTTCAGACAGAGTCTTAGATGAAATCAACTAAAGAGAAGACATTAAATCTGAAGATCTCAGCAGAGGAGGATTAAACAACTCCACAAACAGCATATTATTTTACTAATATGCTTTACTAATTACTTATTACTAATCAGACTGACTTTATTTCTGTCAAACGTCTACAGAAGTTCTTATTGAGAATTAACAGAGGTTTAACTCGGTTTCATTTGAAGTCACCATAACAGTGATTAGTAGTTCCATTAGTCGGGGTCTTTACTCTTATTATATTCTTAAACTCTTTTGACTGCTGTGACAGTGTGTTTGTCAAACACATTTACAGTAGCAAAGTAAGTTTCTTTTAAATGGGATCAGGTGATGAAGGTTACCTGGTGATGGTTTTGTAATCATCATGAAATAGCCTGATTCTCTGGGATATTTTAATTTAAGAATCATTTGGTCAAATTAATTTATTTTCACAACACAAATCTGTAACTGAATCATGATATCCAGCAATATTATAACAAGTTAGTAGACTTTAACAAACATGAGAACAAAAAATGCAATTTGTGATGATATACACATACATCAACAATCAGCGTATGAATCTCAACAATGGTGACAAAAAGATGACCTCTGAACATAAGCTCATTATTTATTCATACAGCAATGCATTATGGGAGCTATGAATGAGATTTGATTGGTGGCATCCAGAATACACTGCAAAATGCTTTATAATTGTCACCATTGTTGAGATTCACAGGCTGATTCTTGATGTCTTTAAAAAAATGCTTTGTATGTGATGTTTTAAGAAATTGTTTGGATTGCATTGTGAAAGTTACGAATAAAATGATTTAAAATGACAGTGCTGCTATAATCAATAAAGTAAATTTAACTCAGAAAATGGGTTCTACTCAGGTCAAATGATTGTGAAATAATGATAATGTTAAAACACAGCAAACACCATCATACAACGTTTTCTCTTTGTTCATCTGGCTATTGTAACTCCGGTACAGCAGCCAAACAAAAATCTGAAGTTAATGACTCAAGGGTCAAGAGCCCAACTAAAGCAAACACTGATCGCCTTAATGGTAACAAACCAATTACGATTTTCTCCTTCAGTGATTCTGCTTGTTACCAGGCTTTATTAAGGCTGAAATGACTCCATATTTAATATACACAGATTTTGTGGCTCAGATAAGGTCCAGTTCTGGTTTATTTCTTTACTCTTGGCTGGCATGTGGCATTGCTATGCAGAGGTGTAAAGTCCAGTTCAGAAAGTAAAAATCCTCCTCAGTATTTTGTTCCAATCACCTGTATTTGCTTATTATCCGTTTTTCAGCCAGGAGACAGAAATCAGCTGAAATCAACTGTCAATCAGTTCATGGCTGGAATAAACACATGGCAGGACTTCTACTTTTTCTCTACTTCTACTTCTACTTTATACACCTCTGCTCCCATCATGCACTGCACTTATATCATCACCGTTGTTGAGATTCATATGAAGATTCATGATGTCTGTGTATGTCTGATAGATATAGTAGTTGAATCATTTAATGTCCACAATGCTTTTAAAATGCTTCAGCTTATCTCAACACTGATGGATCACATCCTGCAGAATCAATAATATAAAAAAACTTTTCCATTCAACTAGACCGGTAAAGTGCACAGAAGTGTGAGCTGTGGTAATGAACAATGGTCAGTCCCTCCAGGATTTCGCGATGTCGCGATCGCAACTATTAACGCAACTTCAACAAATCCCCTTGAATTCATTGCGCGTTGCAATTTTGACCAATCACCGCAACTTTTCTGCAACTTTGACCAATCGTCGCGGTCTCCTGCTAAGCGTCATCAAACTCACTTCTTTGTTTTGTTCAGAAGACGCAGCAGACATGTGTGCTGGGGGGCGCGATTGGACTGTCTGTGTGTGTGTGTGTGTGTGTGTGCGCACGATCGGACTGTGTGTGTGTGTGTGTGTGTGTGAGTGAGAGAGAGACGCGAGGCGCGATCGGACTTTGTATGTGTGTGTGTGTGTGTGTGTGTGTGTGTGTGTGTGAGAGAGAGAGAGAGAGAGAGAGAGAGAGAGAGAGAGAGAGAGAGAGAGAGAGAGAGAGAGAGAGAGAGAGAGAGAGAGAGAGAGAAGACGCGGGGCGCGATCGGAGTGTGTGTGTGTGTGTGTGTGTGTGTGTGTGTGTGTGTGTGTGTGTGTGTGTGTGTGTGTGTGTGTGTGTGTGTATGGCGCGCTCGAACAGTGGAAACATGAACAAAATGACGTTTATTTTGTTCATGCAGGACATTCAAACAGCAAAGTGTTTAGTGTTGTTTCCACGGACTTATCACGTATCTGCTTCTCTTTTGTTTTATATTTAAAGAATTGAGTTTGACCATTTTATTTTCCTTTCTTTTCTTGTGTTTATCACTTGTAATAGGCTACTAACTATCACAGTGCATTAGTTCACCCAGTTCCCAAACTCTCTCAATTCAGATAATTTTACAAATTTTGCAGATAAATTTACAAATTTTACAAATTTGACAAAAAAATTAAGGAAATGAGAACAGCTTTATTGGATATTCGGGTATATAATATTATATTATATTAAAATACAGTATTAAACTTTTGATTTTTCCACCATTTAACTTTTGTGGCTAGAAAACGGTATTTTGCACTTTATTAGTAGGCTATATGGCATCTTTCAACATAAATGCTACTTAATGTTTGTGAGGTTCTGCACATTTACATTTTTGCAGGTGCAGATCTTGTTTTTTAAAAAAAGCTTAGTTTGTTAGATTTTGCTGTGTCTTTAAATCGTTTGTTTTGCCTTTATAAGGTTACTAAAGGTTAGTTAACTGGTTTTGTGCTCATTAACGTGTGTTACAAAGTGAGCACGTTTGTCTCTGAAGTAAATTCTGGACTACAGAGCAGATGGTGAACAGTGTTTTCTGTGGGACATAAGTTTCTTTGGGGTGGACTTTGGGCTTTTTTGTCACTTAGTAAACCTATAACATGCACAAAAAAGATAAATAACACAATAAAAGAAAGGGGAAAAGCCAAAAAGCATAATATGAGTACTTTAAGTAAAAATCTATCTACCTTTGCTGTTTTAACCTAAAAACAAATGCAGAAAAACATCGCAACTTTCATCGCAACTTTTTAGAAAAGCGGCCGCAACATCAGGCATTTTAGGCCGCAACAATCACAAAAAAGGCCCGCGAAATCCTGGAGGGACTGAATGGTGAATACATCCTTCATCTGAGATTACCGGTTAAATATTTTATTCCTTGTTTCATGTAAGCAAAAGCTATATAAAATTAACTAAATAAAATAACATGAATTTCTTCAAAGTTTGGTCTTGATGTAGATTTAATAGTTTCTGCATTTTTTTTTCACTTTGCTTTCTCTTAATTTGAGCATATAGCGGAAACAAATTCAAACCACAACACAACACAGAGATTAAACCATGTTTTTGAGCAGATCAAATATATATCAATGATAAATGATTGCACGTGAATGAAGTAATCTCCAATTGGTCATGTATCTTGTGCAAAACCCTTAATGGGTTGTGTCATCATAAATTTAATAGTGAATTATAATTAAAAAGTTCACTGAAATCACTGAAAAAGTTCACGGCCAAGGCCATTCACAACTGCCCACTAAAATCAGTGGGTTTATTTCATGATTATTTATAGTGTATAGTACAAACTGTTTCCTGCTTTTGTAAAGTCATGTTTAGATGATTTACCTGTTTCACTCTGTGATCTTCAGCTTTAACACTCCTTCGTTTCTTTCTGTTATAATCACAGAAATTAACAGCATATGAACTTATTTTAAAGATTACTAATAATTAAACATTTAGATTAGCCATTTCCTAAATTAGACAAAAAGTGAATTCATACAAATCACTGCAGTTTTTAATTGAGCTCACAGTATAAACAGGATGATGATGAAGATGATGATGAAGATGATGAAGAGGATGATAAATATGATGATGATGGTGCATATTATGGAGATCACAGGAGTCCCTGAATCTCCCTCCACTATTTCAGATGGACTGATGGAGATCCCAGGTTTCACTGTAGGAACTACAGATGTCAGGTAAAAGTATTTATCAGTGGCGGCTGGTGGAAAATGTTCTATAAGGGCTGCAGTTAGTTATTATTGGACAATTTCAACAAACATCCCAGTTTATTTTTTCACTGTTTAATGATCAACAGTGTTAAAGTTTAAGCAAAAAAGTTAACAGAAGGAAAAACTATTAAGACTAGAATTTGAGAGGCTTGACACATTTGAAAAAAAGACAAATGTCTTACCAAGTTCTGGATTAAGTTTGAGGAAGATTCTCACAAAACTAACTTTTTTTTACTTAAATACTGAGAGGAATTTTGGTAACACTTTAGAATACTGTATCTTACTGTATAACTAATAAGGAATTAATGAAGAACTAATAGGTAATTCTTTATTAACACTTTTATGTCACTACTGTTAACTACTAAGGAAGATGTGTAGTATGTAATATAATTGTATGATTGTATCAAATATCAGTTAGTTAATAGACCCCTTATCAGTTGGTAAACATGGTGACGTTTTTCTGTGGGCGGAGCTTAGTTGGCTGCAGAACGATCCCTCTGGCCGCTTCCCTAACGTTATTTTGCAAGTTTTGTTAGCTTGTTTTTTAACAATGACTGGAGAAAATTCGGTTTTATCTTAATGTGCAAGGTCACTCAGTGTCCAGGACCGCGATTTTTATTTGCAAAAGTTAATTTTAACGGACGGAACCAGACGTAAAAACGTTTTACGGCTGACCCGTACACGCTCACTCAATGGACGATCTGACAGGATTAACGCTACCTCCGGTTGAGTGGCCTGACTTCTACACCTACCTGATAGAGAAACCGAGCGTAAAGAGAAACTGAGGGCATATAAATCTTTAGATGCCTATAACTATGTGCTGAATGGTCATGTACAAGACTTGTGTGTACGATCCGCAGTTCTGCCGAGCCAGCGCCGAGAAGACGACAATGTAAACAGTGACAGTACGTGCAATGTTAATGATGTGAATATTTTCGAGAAATAAAAATTCCAGATACAGCATACTCATTTTTCATTGATTCTTGCACCCAACAACACATCAAGATGACATTTAACAATAATAATAATAATTTAAGCTCCTTATTATGTAGCCGAATCTGTGCTGGTTTGTATTAGCCGCCTGCAGTTTTCCGTTTGTTTTGCCTCCAGCTAGCGCCGTGGCGTAACTGTGACGTCGGCTGATAAGGGGTCTATTCGGTAAAACTTCAGACCTTTGTTTACAGATGGTCGATTCTGGCAACCCACTGCACAACATGACATTTTCCCGGGTTTGTTTCAGCGCCCAGCGCCCAGCGCCCAGCTTCTGCTGCCGACATGCGCAGTTGCACCTGCGTGACGTCAGTGTGACGTAGTGTGATAATTCCCCTATAGCTAATGAATTATGTCATACCTCCTGAAGAACTACTACTAATTATCTATTAATTAAGGTTCAAGAAAATAACTAGTTAGTAACAGTCATACACAGTAGTCAGTTTGTCATTCTTCAGCACTAATAAGAAAGATAAGTGCAGACATTTACCTATAGGCTATGATCTGCAAATAAGCAAACTTTTATTTCATTAGAAAAACTTATGTATATTACACCTTATTATTATACTTAGTTCTTATACATTTTAAACTTCTTTTGCACCATTCAAGTTCCGGCAATATCGCGGTAGCCACATACAGTGATTTGGTGATTAAGAGCGCGGGCATTTGCATCCTCCTCGGGAGAGTTCTCAGCGACGCCGATTTGGTGCATTTCTTCAGCGAAATACAGATTTGTGTACTAAGTAAGTTCCTTATATTTTTACTTTAGAAGACTGTTTCAGGTTATAAGTAGCCTAATTCCTGGATAATTATTTAATAATTCTTTATTACACTCAAAAAAATGATGTGTTGGCTTTACTTAACTTTTTTTTGTAAACAGGCACCACCGGTTCCACATAACTATGTTTCGTTAAACAAACATAATATGTTCATGTAACTTCAACATCATGGAATTTGGTCATTTTAAGCGACCCAATTAAACTCTGAGCTAATGAGTTAATTAAGTGAATAACTGAGTGATGATTGAGCATTATTGAAGACACCTGATGTTAACAAGCAGAATCTCTGAAGGAGAAAACCAGACTTTTTAAGTTACCATTATGGAAGTAAGTATTTGTTTTAGTTGGGCTCTTGACCATTAACTTATTAACTTTAGAATTTGTTTGGTTGTTGTACATGAGTTATGACAGCCGGATGAACAATAAACAAAGATCATCTGATGGTGTTGATTGTGTTTTAACATAATCATTATTTCACAATCATTTGACCTGAGTCACTGAACTTATATTAAACTGAATTTCTGAGGTAACTTCACCTTACGGAAAATAGCAGCACTGTCACTGTAGAGCATACTATTTTAAGACTTAATGAAATTCAAATGATCAAATCAATAAACAAAAAAGAAACTTCCTAAAAAATATTTTGAGTAGGCACACACAGACATCAAGAATCAGCCTGTGAATCTCAACAATGGTGACAATTATAAAGCATGTTGCAGTGCATTCTGGGTGCCACCAATCAAAACTCATTCATGCCCATCATGCATTTCTGCGTGAATAAATAATGAGCTTATGATCTGTTTGTCACCATTGCTGAGATTCATATGTTGATTCCTGATGTCTGTGTGTGCCTACTCAGAATATTTTTTAAGAAATGTATTTTTTATTTCTTGATTTGGTCATTTGAATTTCATTGAAAAGGCTAAAAATAGTATGCTCTACAATGACAGTAAGGTAAACTTAATTCAGAAATAGGGTTCAATATGAGTTCAGTGATTGAGGGCAAATGATTGTGAAATACTGATTAAGATAAAACACAACCAGCACCATCAGATCTCCTTAAGTCATTGTTCATCTGGCTGTTATAACTCATGTACAGCAACCAAACAAATTCTAAAGTTAATAAGTTAATGGTCAAGAGCCCAACTAAAACAAATACTTATCTCCATAATTGTGACTTAAAAATTCTGTTTTTCTCCTTCAGAGATTCTGCTTGTTAACATCAGGTGTCTTCAATAATGCTCAATCATCACTCAGTTATTCACTTAATTATCTCATTAACTCAGAGTTTAATTGGGTCGCTTAAAATGACCAAATTCTATGATGTTGAAGTTACATGAACATATTATGTTTGTTTAACGAAACATAGTTATGTGGAACCGGTGGTGCCTGTTTACAAAACAAAGTTAAGTAAAGCCAACACATCATTTTTTTGAGTGTAATTACTAATGGCTTCCCTATATTTTCACTTTAGAATACTGTTCCAGGTTCTAAGTAATTCCTGCAGAAATATTTGATAATTATTTATTAATTACTAATAAGTTCCCTATATTTTCATTTTCCCTCAGTCGTTGCCTCAAATACATGAATTTCCTCAATGGCAATCTATGCTGAGGAAAACAGACACACACAGTACTGTGTATAAAATATACAAATAATCTGAGGTTAGTTTTGTATGACTTTTCAGTAGTTACTTCTTAGTTATTTTTCTTGAACCTTAATTAGTAGATAATTAGTAGTAGTTCTTCAGGAAGTATGACAGAATTCATTAGTTATTGAATAACTAACTGATACTTAACACGATCATAAAATTCTATGACATACTGATTAGTTAAGGGTTAGGGTTACATCTTCCTTAGTACACTGTAAAAAATAAAATCGTAAAAAAACGGTCAAATGACTGGCAGCAGAGGCTGCCAAACAAAAACCGTAAAAATAAAGTAAAATATCCAAATTTAAATTAAGTGCAAAAAACTTTTCCAAACTTTGTCCTTAAATGTTTTACAGAAAAACACTGTTATTTTACAGTTATTTCCTGAATTATTATGATCAAACAACTTCACTGTGAAAAAAAGGTCAAATGACTGTCAGCAATGGCTGCCATACAAAAACCATAAAATGAATGTAAAATATCCTAATTTAAATAATAAATACTATTGCAGTCCCATAGAGGCTATGCCGTCAGTCCCGGAAAGAGAAATGATTAGTTCATCTTTCGAGTCTCGAGTCTCGGGTTCGGCGGGGTCCGAGTCCTTCGTTCTTCCTGTCAGTCCCATAGAGGCTATGCTGTCAGTCCCGGAAAGAGAAACGATTAGTTCATCTTTCGAGTCTCGGGTTTGAGTCCTTCGTTCTTTTTTCACGTGACTTGTCACCGTATTGAATAGCCTACTAACAACCTTTTTACAAACAAGCACGTAGTTATAATAGTAGTTAATTCATGTATAATATATAATAAAACACACCACAGATGCACAAGTTCTAAACATTTAGAAAAGAGACGGACAGGGACAATAATAAGATGGAACTTTTATTTTTCAGATAATGTTTATTGCACATATTTAGAAATGTATATTCCTAAATATAAAACAATAGGCTTATACATTCAGACGCAGTCAATAATACGAATCTAATACCAGATACCAGCGGTCACGTGACAAAAGAACGAAGGACTCAAACCCGAAGACTCGAAAGATGAACTAATCATTTCTCTTTACGGGAGTGACAGCATCGGCTCTATGGGACTGACAGGAAGAACGAAGGACTCGGACCCCGCCGAACCCGAGACTCGAAAGATGAACTAATCATTTCTCTTTCCGGTCCTGCTGTATCACACACGGCACGGTCGGCCCAGCAGACAGATCAGAGTCAGACACTGACGAGTCGACAACTAACGTCTCGAGACACGAGAGGAGAACTAACCTGATATAATTATGAAGTTGCAAAGGAAAGAACGTCTCGGATCAGGAGATGAGGTGAACTAACAGAATCAGACTGCAATACCCTATACAATAACCCAACAACTAATAAAACATTTAGGTTTCCTATAATTTGGCTTTGGCTGCATTACCCTATTGTTTATTTTTATTATTTTTACAAATGTAACCAACATTTTCGTAAGTACTAGATGTGTTGGTATATTTAACATGCCATTTTAATTATATTATGCTGAAATGAACGAAATGACTCGAAAAAAGATTCGTTCATTTTGCTGAACGAGACTCAAAGATCCGAGTCAGTAAAATGATCCGAACTTCCCATCACTAATATCTTGCTATAAACTACATGCGTGATTTACTGTGATTATACGTCATCAGCAACTACACAGTCACTGTCTGTTAAATAAAGCAACACATAGCATTTCATCAGTGTTTCTGTGCTCATCCTGAACTCAAGCACAGACTCTACTCTTCAACACAATGGTGACATACAAAACACAACATACAGAAACACTATACATCTCAACAGAACACAGCAAACACTAACAGATCTCACAAGATCTCAGCATCCTCACTTATTACAATCCAGACTTCCTTCATACTAACATTATTATTGAGAAATAACAGAGGTTTAGAAGTTGATATTTTATTGAAAATAATAACGTTTGATATCACCATGATAGAGATCAGTGTTGGCTTTAGTTGGGGTCTTGACCCTTCAGATATTATCATTAGATTTCTCTTGCTGCTTAAACTGTGTGTCTCTGATACATATTTGGTATTGTAGAAAATTGAGAGAAACTCAGATGATGATAATCACTTATCAGTGATAATATTCATCAAGCAATTGTCTGCTTTATTGACTTACTGATGAAGTTGCAAAAAAATTATTGTTAATATAGAATGACAGTATTGTTATAGAAGATTCTGCAACGGTAGTCATTATGCAAAAAATGTTCTGACAGGATCATACAGACTCACTCAGACATCAAGAATTAGCATATGAATCTCAACAATGGTGACAATTAAAAAAGTTCTGACCTATTATAAAGTCACTAAAAGGCTTTGTTGATTGTCACCATTGTTGAGATTCATATGTTGATTCTTGATGTATTTATACTCCTAACAAAATAAACCAACTCTAAACATTTCATGTAGAATATATATATTTTTTATTTGAGATTGCTATAATTCTGATGCCACAATATTTCAACAAATCATGTAAAAAAGTATGATATTAATAATTGCCTTTGTATAACACTAAAATCCATCTATATGTAATGTATTCACATCTAATAGAGATTAGACTGTTAAATCAGATAATCATTTGATGACTATAAAATCATCAAAAAAAATACCATGACCATCTGATATATTCTCTTGCAACTGCCGCCATAATAAACGTGCATCAAAACACAATTAAAGCAGCCAGAGAAAAACTAAAGTTAAAACTCAAGAGTCATGAGCCCAACTAAAGCAAACACTGATCTCAATCATGGTGACATAACATTTCTGTTAAAGTTTTTTACACTTTATTTTAAATTAGGATATTTTACTTTAATTATATGGTTTTTGTTTGGCACCCTTTGCTGTCAGTCATTTGACCCTTTTTTTACGATTTTTTTTACAATGAAGGTATTTGATCACAATAATGCAGGAAATACCTGTGAAATAACAGTGTTTTTTAGTTTTATTTGAATTAGAAGATTTTACTTAAATTTTATGGTATTTGTTTGGCAGCCGCAGCTGCCAGTCATTTGACCCTTTTTTTACGATTTTTTTTCACTGAAGGTATTTGACTGTTATTTTACAGCAGGGGTGTCAAACTCAGTTCCTGGAGGGCCACAGCCCTGCAGAGTTTAGTTCCAACCAGCTCCAACAAACATATCTGTAGTTTTTAAATAAGCCTGAAGGACTTGATTAGCTGGATCAGGTGTGTTTAATTAGAGTTGAAGCTAAACTCTGCAGCGCTGTGACCCTCCAGGAACTGAGTTTGACACCCCTGCTCAAGAGTGTTAAAGTTAATGAGATAATTAAGGGATTCATTGAGTGATGATTGAACATTATTGAAGACACCTGATGATAACAAGCAGAATCACCAATGGAGAAAAATCAAATTTTTAAGCCACCATTATGGTGATCAGTGTTTGCTTTAGTTGGGCTTGTGACCCTTAAACTATTAACATTAGATTTTCTTTGGCTGTTGAATTTGAATTATGACTGCCAGATGATCCAAGAGAAAAGGTGATGTTATGACACAATCATCACATGTCTTGCATCACAAACCTTGTTTAGAAATACTTTACTCTGTTGATTACAGCAGTCCTGTGATTCTATAATAAATGATGTACAGTATTTTCAATATATTCCAAAAATATTTCCTGAAAGTTGTACTGAGAAAAAAAACTTGCAAAATGTGTTTTATTGGACACACTGACATCAATAATCAGCCTGTGATTCTCAACAATGGTGAATTTAATAAAGCATGATGCAGTGCATTCTGGATGCCACCAATCAAAACTCATTCATGGCTCCCATCATGCATTGCGGTATGAAAAAATTATGATCTGAAATGTATTAGTATACTCAATTAGGAAAAGGAAATTACTGTTTGTCACCAATGTTGAGATTCATACACTGATTGTTGATGTCTGTGCGTGCCTAAATGAAAGAATTATTATTTTTTTTTTATCAGAACATCTTTTAAGAAATATTTTGGATTATATTGAAAACATTTTGATGATTTGAACATCTTTTGTTGTAGAATCACAGGACTGCTATAATCAACAAGGTAAAATCTTTCTAAATAAGGTTTGTGATGCAGAGCATGTGATGATTGTGTCAAAACATAACCAACACCATCAGATCACCTTTTCTCTTTGATCATCTGGCAGATATTGCTCAGATACAACAGCCAAAGAAAATCTAATGTTTAAAGTTTAAGGGTCACGAGCCCAACTAAAGCAAAAACTCATCACCATAATGGTGGCTTAAAAATTAGATTTTATCTTTCAGTGATTCTGCTTGTTAACATCAGATGTCTTCAATAATGGTCAATCATCACTCAATGAATCTCTTAATTATCTCATTAACTTTAACACTCTTGGGTGTCAACCTCAGTTCCTGGACGGTCACAGCGCTGCAGAGTTTAGCTTCAACTCTAATTAAACACACCTGATCCAGCTAATCAAGTCCTTCAGTCTTATTTAAAAACTACAGGTATGTTTGTTGGAGCTGGTTGGAACTAAACTCTGCAGGGCTGTGGCCCTCCAGGAACTGAGTTTGACACCCCTGTTTTACAGGTATATCCTGAATTATCACAGTGTTTTTCAGTTTATTTAATTTAGGATGTTTATTTGAATTAGAAGATTTTACTTAAATTTTATGGTATTTGTTTGGCAGCCGCAGCTGCCAGTCATTTGACCCTTTTTTTTACGATTTTTTTTCACTGAAGGTATTTGACTGTTATTTTACAGGTATATCCTGAATTATCACAGTGTTTTTCAGTTTATTTAATTTAGGATGTTTTACAATAATGCAGGAAATACCTGTGAAATAACAGTGTTTTTTAGTTTTATTTGAATTAGAAGATTTTACTTAAATTTTATGGTATTTGTTTGGCAGCCGCAGCTGCCAGTCATTTGGCCCTTTTTTTACGATTTTTTTTCACTGAAGGTATTTGACTGTTATTTTACAGGTATATCCTGAATTATCACAGTGTTTTTCAGTTTATTTAATTTAGGATGTTTTACTTTAATGTTACAGTTTTTTGAGGGCTGCCAGTCATTTGACCGTTTTATCATTTAACTGGTTTGTTACTGTTTAATTACAGATTATTTTTGTAATTTTACATACATTTTTATGTAATTTAAGAAAACAGAACAAATACTGTATGAAAAATACAACCAATTTCCTGTATAAAAAATGTGAATTACTGCAATTTGTCATTAATGTCACAATACCTAAAATAACAGCTCAATTTTTATTTTACAGATATTATTTGTAATTTTACAGTGTTTTGAGTACAATTTAAAAGGAAAGAAAATGATCGTCAAAAAATCACAGTTATTTTCTGTAAAATTAGGATTTTTTTTACAGTGTAGTTAACAGTAGTGAAGTAGTAATTAATGAAGAATTACCTATTAGTTTGTCAATAATTCCTTATTAATTCTGCAGTAAGTAAGATACAGTATTCTAAAGTGTTACCGGAATTTTTTTACATTTGTTTAGTGTTTTTTTTTTTTAATGCATAATTACAAGTTAATGCAATACTTCAATACATGCGAGTGTAGAAGTACACTGTAAAAAAAAAATCCTAATTTTACAGAAAATAACTATGATTTATTGATGATCATTTTCTTTCATTTTAAATTGTACTCACAACACTGTAAAATTACAGTTATTAGGAGTATAAATACATCAAGAATCAACATATGAATCTCAACAATGGTGACAATCAACAAAACCTTTTAGTGACTTTATAATAGGTCAGATTTTTTTTTAATTGTCACCATTTTTGAGATTCATATGCTAATTATTGATGTCTGAGTGAGTCTGTATGATCCTGTCAAAATATTTTTTGCATAATGACTTCATAAAAAATTTAATATCACAGTGTTGCAGAATCTTCTATAGCAATACTGTCATTCTATATTAACAATGATTTTTTTTGCAACTTCATCAGTCATTAGTAAGTCATACCAATCAGATGGTATCAATAAAGCAGACAATTACTTCACAAATGTTATCACTAATAAGTGATTAACATCATCTGAGTTTCTCTCAATTTTCTACAATAACAAATATGTATCAGAGACACACAGTTAAAGCAGCCAGAGAAATCTAATGATAATATCTGAAGGGTCAAGACCCCAAATAAAGCCAACACTGATCTCTATCATGGTGATATCAAACGTTATTATTTTCAATAAAATATCAACTTCTAAACCTCTGTTATTTCTCAATAATAATGTTAGTATGAAGAAAGTCTGGATTGTAATAAGTGAAGATGCTGAGATCTTGAGAGATCTGTTAGTGTTTAGTGTTTGCTGTGTTCCGTTGAGATGTATAGTGTTTCTGTATGTTGTGTTTTGTATGTCACCATTGTGTTGAAGAGTAGAGTCTGTGCTTGAGTTCAGGATGAGCACAGAAACACTGATGAAATGCTATGTGTTGCTTTATTTAACAGACAGTGACTGTGTAGTTGCTGATGACGTATAATCACAGTAAATCACGCATGTAGTTTATAGCAAGATATTTACTTCATGCAGTGAATATGTATTTTAGTAAAAATTCAGTAAATATATATATGTGAAATAACTGTGTTTCTGTTAAAAAGCTTAATGAAAATTTCTACAATAGTATTTATTATTTAAATTAGGATATTTTACATTCATTTTATGGTTTTTGTATGGCAGCCATTGCTGACAGTCATTTGACCTTTTTTTCACAGTGAAGGTGTTTGATCATAATAATTCAGGAAATAACTGTAAAATAACAGTGTTTTTCTGTAAAACATTTAAGGACAAAGTTTGGAAAAGTTTTTTGCACTTAATTTAAATTAGGATATTTTACTTTATTTTTACGGTTTTTGTTTGGCAGCCTCTGCTGCCAGTCATTTGTCCGTTTTTTTACGATTTTATTTTTTACAGTGTAGGGGATTTTCTTTTCCTTTTTTGCGTTCAAACTTTATTATTAACTAAATATCTGTTAATTCTCAACAATAACTTTTGTACATGTATGAAAGAAATAATCATAAACTGGTTTGTAAACTGGTTTCACACTCAGTGTTGCTGGAAGTCAGTTGTAGTTTTTGTGTTTCTCTTTTTCAGTTCTTGTTTCTCTGTCCTTCAGTGATTCTGCTTATCAGGTTTTCGTTAGTGTCTCAATTCACTCACTTCTTTTCATTCAAGTGGACTATATTAGATAATTAATGTAGGGAATAGTGAATGAGGGTATAGGGTGTGATTGTGAACACAGTCTCTGTGTGTCGACTTTGAGAACTGTTAATTCAAAGTATATTCCTGTAGGCTAGTTTTGTTTTCTACGGTATATTACTGTTTTAATGGAAAATGGTATGATAGTGTCAGAATTTGGGTGCGCACTGGGGTACAGAACCCGAGACTGCCTGGAGGAGGTGGTCTGAGTTCGGTTGCTCCCGAACCGTGCCGCGGTTCGTGTGAATGTGAAAGCAACACAGACTCGGGTGCGCACTTGTTCAGGAAGTAAAGTAACCTGCGCATGCGTTTTAGCTTATTGTGATGTATTCAGTTAAATAAAACGCTTGTAAGGGATGATAGTGCATACCTGTCAAGTATCCCGTTTTGGCCGGGAAAGTCCCGTATTTTACCCTTCTTTCCCGCCGTCCTCCCGTATTAGTATTTTCCCGTAAATCTCCCGTATTTTAACCTGCGTTTTTAAAAAATAATAATACCCTGCCGGGCGGAGTAAAGAAAAAAAAAACATTCCCAATCTGAGCTCTGTCACTAGCCTCGCGATAACCGCAATGCTACAGGTACTGTAGGTGGCAGTTGTCGCGAGGTTAGTGTGTGAGGTCAGATGATGAGTGACAACGCGGGGAAAAACCATAAACAGAGACGGATGATGGACGCGATGACAGAGACGAACACTCCGGCACTCCGGCCAAAAAAAAAACAAAAAACCTCATGTAAATACTGCGAACAATGGGACAGTGAATTTACTTTTCTGAAGAGGAGCAGGGTGAGGGACACCCAGGGTGAGTTTCCCTTATTTTCAAATCCAAAACTTGACAGGTATGTGATAGTGTTGATGAGTTACCTTGGATACGAGCGAGAGTGAGCCTGCAGTGTATTCGTGCAAATTTGGAAATCCACTGTCTCCTCAAAAGAGTCCGTTTGCAAGCAGCAGAAGTCCACCTTATTTGACACACGCACAGTAAACCTGTAGTGTTCACTCAACTGCGCATAATAGCAGCGAATTAATAAAAAAAACACAATATTGACCCTCGTTCTGTTTTCTATCATGTGCCGTGTACGTTTGCGATGACGTAATATGCACGCAAACGCACCAGGGTTCGATAGAATCAAGTTGAGTGTGAAACCAGACCAACGCTGCGGGGGGCGCCGGGAACAAACGCGCTCGGGCTCGGACCGCAGCAAACGAGCCCAGTGGAAAAGCCCCCTAATACGTTTTTTTTAATGTGTATTGAGTTTAAACGTGAATACGTCTGTGAAAGAGTGTAGCCTTATATGTGTAGAAATAGAATCGCAATGCTGAAACTTTTTTGTATTATTTTTATAAAAGTCGCTGATAATAAAAATATTAAAATAATATTGTGCTGCTCTTGCATACACACCGCAACACGCACCGCATACACACTACACACGGAGTATGTGTGAAACTTCACACAGCTGCATCTTCTGAATAATGCCGCGAGTGGGGCGTGAGGAAGTGATTTCGCCTGCGGAAGTGATGTCGCCTGCGGAAGAAATAGACTGAAACAGAAATACTGCAAAATAATAATAATAACACGACTAAACGAGACGAAATAACGTTAAATAACATTTAGTCTCGTCTTGTTTTGGTCAATGAAAATGAAGAGACATTTTATCATAGTCTTTATTTTGTAAACCACATTTAGTCTTGTTTTTATTCGTCAACAATAGGGCTGTAGCGATACACTAATCTCACGATACGATACGATACACGATATTCAGCTCACGATACGATATATATCACGATATTCAGCCAACGATACGATTCGATACGATTCGATATTATTCGATACACTTACATCATTTTCTGAAAGATTTAAAGGGGACAGAGTGATTTTGGTGACATCTTGTGAGTGTTCCATTTACTTGGATTGAATTAATTGAACTGAAAACTAAAAACATCAATTACACAATATATGTCTCTGACTGGACAGAGTCTACAGCTTGCATGCTGGACAAAATGAATTAAAGATGTGTTTAGAAAATTAGTTCCATTTATTGAAACAGTGCAAACTGTAGCTTGCAAGCCTTTGAAAAGTAAATAAAGTGCAGTATTGCAATTAACAATGGAGAGTTAAAAAGTGCAAATAAAGTTTTGAGAAAAAAGGTTTTATAAAAAGATAAACCTCACATATTTCAGCCTTTAAATCATTTTTATAAAAAGAATGAGTCAAAAAAGATAAATTACAGACATGTACAATGCACATTAGCTTATCTTTTATTATTAATAGTAAAATTAGGTCCGATTTTCCCGTGGCGTCTGTCGTTGCTAAGCAACCATGACCTAAAAACGCTTGCTATAGGGCATCAGAATGTTTGTAAACAATAGGCAAAAGATATTTCCGGGTGGCAGAACGCGAGCGGCTCCTACTGACTAACTGAAGAGATCCAGCCAGCTACTGTAACAGTTACTTAGTTAAAAACATTGTTGTTGATAAAAGTTGAAACAATGATGAAAACGTGTTGTGTTTGAGGTTATTTTGCTTAGAAAAAAAGAGCTAAAGAGTATTTTGCTAATTATGTGTAGGTCTACTATATTACATATTTATTATATTTTTTACTTATATCATTAAACACAGTTGTTATTATGATTAAAAAAACGCATTATATTTAATTACATTTTTTATTTTTATTACATTTTTACTGTCGACAGTTGGTTTCCCTTCCAAGCAATTTACTAGCGTTGCCATAGGAACGCTTCAGCTTTTGCCACCCGGAAGAACGTCTGTTACTGTTGTAACGTCATGGTGAATTGTCGTATAGCTCTGCTACAAGATTTATCTACGGAGAAAAGAAAAACAACCGTAGTGTTTGGGTGCACCCCCATGCTTCATGTTGACCGAGCTTTTAATGTTGTTATGGAAAGGGTGAAGCTGATGGTTGGTTCTTGTCACATGAACTGCGGTCACGGTGCGCTTGCGCCATTCTGAAAAGTTGAGGTGTTTTCATCTCGCTGCGTCTGGAGAAAATGAGCGCGTTGCTTCAATTATGAGCGCGCTTGCCGCACGCCTACATTTGAAATAACGAACTTGAGCGCGGAAAAGACAGGATATGTGAACGGCCCCTTGACGAGCAAAGTTAAACACGGGGGGGTTGAATGGGACTTATATATCGATACTCGCGGCTTAAAAATCGATACTTTCTTGGGGGAAAAAATATCGATTTATATCGCAGAATCGATAAAATCGCACACCCCTAGTCAACAATATTGCATTATACATTTAATTATAGTCATCGTCACATGACCAGCATTTACGTTGCGTCTCGTCTCGTTTTCGTCACGTGATAAAGGTTCGTTGACAACGATATTTAGTCATAATTTTCGTTGACGAAAGCACTATTCTTCATAGAACTAGAACTTGAGTTTATGAACCTTGCTGTATTTTTGTATAATTAGTTAACCTGTTAAGCTTCACCCCCAATTTTGAAAAATCCCCAGAAATGGCATACCCAAACTGAAACAGATACAGTTCATGAACCATTTGTTCTAAAAGCACAAGTATGATCTCATTTGAAAGCTGACACCTGGCAGTTTATTGCAAATGTAGAATTAATTATTGTCATAATGAAAAATAAATGTTATAAATAGCTTCAAAGTTTTGTCAAGTTATTAGAAATTTATTTTTATGAAATATTTTCATGAAAATAAAATTGAAGTTGGCCCTGTAGCAATCTAGAAATGCACTGCAGCTAAAGCCACATGTCTGACCATGTTATATTTAAAATCTGAAGATGATATGTCTAAAACTCTTTATTTAGTTAAATGTTTTTCAAGATCATGTCAAACGACTTTATTTTGATTAGACTCTAAAAAGCAAACTGATGTTTATTGTCATTTTCTAAGCATCTATTCAGTCTATTTTCTCTATTGTGTTGTGGTCTAAACGATCTCCATTCAGTGTCAGTCTCCCCTGCACACATTCACACCTCTCCAGCCTCTGGTTATTGCTCTAAATATGCTTTCTTTTGTCTGCATTATAATTACTAACGACTGGCTATTCACACTGTTTCAACCCCTAATCTCTTTTAGGGAAAGTTCTCAAAGTTCTCACCTTACATTTGAAACTATATAAAATGACCTTCTTGAAAAAAGAAACATTTCAGCAAGCAGTCCTATTTAGAAATATTTATAAATATAACAGCTAGGTAGCAGGTGCACCAAGGGCTAGTTAGCATGTTAGCTTAGCACACCATCAATACACGACAACAGGGCTCTCAAGTCTCACGCATTTGGCGTGAGACACACGCATTTCAACCCGTTCACACGCTCACACGCCACACCTTGTATTTCTCACGCTGAGGAGTAAGGAAACTTGTCCCGCTATACAATAAATGGACGAGGCGCAAGCAAACGGAGGGAAGTTCTCTGCCGAGTTCATATAATCTGTCTCGAGTTACAGAGTTAAATGCCAGCTACCAGCCAATCAGAAATTAGAATTAGTTGTTTCCGGGTAAAATATGTGTTACCGCTGCAAGCACGTTCATTACTAGACAACACTCGCACACACGGAGTGGAAGTTGAAAGAGCAAGATCTGATGAATGCGGTTTGCGGACCTCTTCATTTATGTTAATTTTTTTGCATTAATTTTACGATTCCTGGACGATATCTATTGCCTGTGATCAAAGACAGTGAGAGCTGATGTTGAGGAGTATAGCCAAATTCGTGCTAAATTATTTTTGATGCATTCAAAAACTCTCCAACTACTTTTAAAGGGGTCATCGGATGCAAAATACACTTTTATTTGGTGTTTGCAAATAAATGCGTCTTTGCAGTGTGTGGACACACAATCACCATGCATTGAAAAAATCCATTCACTTTTTTTTAATCCTCAAAAAGCCAAAAAGTTGTTGCTCATTATCATTTAAAGAGACATGCACCGAAACGTGTCACTGTGAACAGAGCTGTTTTTGAGGAGGTAAAAAGGGTGTTTTTTTACACAACCATTGAGAAATTTTAACCAAAGTATGTTACAAACTTTACATGAAGACCCCAAAGAATCATACCAACTTGGGGAAAATGGGCATCCAATGACCCCTGTAAAGGTGACCGGTTTGGGTCTTGACATGCATGCTCAGGGCAAGTTGTTATGACACAATGTTATGTACATTGAGCACTGATGTTCAGTTGGCTTGTTTGGGGTCAAATTTAAAAAAAAAAAAAATTCAATAAATTTGTATTTTTTTAAATATAACTATTTTATTTGGAGGAATTTGTCTTTTTATCAGATTTACAAACTGATATAATTTCCATTTGTGCTGGTCAATTATGAACAATAGGCAAAATTTAACTGCTAGCAAAAATTAAAGCGAAATTGCTTGGGTCGAGGCACCGCTGCTGCAAAAATTTGGGTGGCTCCTCCCCTAAATCTCACTCTAAACTTTTGATAAAACTTGAGAGCCCTGCACGACAATTTATGAGATTAAAACCATGTTTGTGCTCTAAAACTTACTTTATAGCACAAGTCGAGTGTTTTAAATAACCTTCTGTGCTCTGATTTGGCTTCAGATAAAAAAAATGGACAGAAAATATAGTATTTTATAGTATTATTCACAATGATAAAGTCTATATCGATTAGCATTACATTATAAATATAATCTATTATTATGAAAATACCTGACATGGCTCGAAGAACACAGGTAAACCAAATATCATTGCAATCATGTTTATTGTCTTCAAAACATCTTTATCTGCATGTTACAGCGATCTCTGTTAGTGTTTACGTCGTGATGGACTTCCTGAAATGTCACATGATATAATTCTTCTTCGTGTTCCAAATTTGGACTGCATATGTGCACAGGGCGCCATCAGGCTGCCAGTATGTATTGAAAACACAGTACATCAGAGTCTCCAGCACTAATAATGATTAAATCGACGCATTTGGGTAGATATTCAATAAATATGATTCCTGTCTATATAAATCTGATGTAAACCTATGAGAATCTATCAATATTTCTCCAAATCTGTACACTTTTGAGCTAAAAGCCCTGATGGACGTTGTTTTGTCAAGCTCTGTCGTGACGATCTCACTGGAGTTTTTTTCTGAATGGAAGCGGCTGACGCTCATAATCGATGTGTTGTCCGTTCAGGACTAGTATATGCTTGTCTTGCTGCAACAGCAGAAACCGGCGGAGAGCAAGGAATACTGCTAGCAACTTGAGGCAATTGATATATCACTGGAGTCGAGTTTGCTCTTTCCCAATCGACCTGAAGCCCCAGATGGCTGAGGTGTCTGAGCACCAGCTCCCTGTGTTCACACAAATTATCTCGCGAGTGGGCCAAGATGAGCCAGTCGTTGAGATAGTTGAGGATGCGAACACCCACCTCCCGTAACAGGGAAAGGGCGGCTCCCGCGACCTTCGTAAAGACACGGGGTGACGGACAGTCTGAAGGGGAGGAATTTGTACTGGTATACCCGTCCCTCAAATGCAAAGCTTAAAGGGATAGTTCACTTTGGAATTAATTTTTGATATGTTTTAGCTTACCTCAAGGGCATCCAAGATGTAGGTGTCTTTGTGGCCGCAGTATTTTCAATTTTGATATTTTTAGGTCAACCCGTTCTTGTCTGTCAGTCATATAATGCAGGCAATAGGGAACCACCTTAAAAAGCATACACAGAGAAGTCCAAATTAAACATGATTTAATGATTCGTAAACGTAAGTACACATTGATGACCTAAGACACGAAACGAGTGGTTTTTGTGAGAAAACGAACAGTATTTATATAGTTTTTACCTCTTGTAAACACAGCCACGTCCAAGTGATCTGAGATCGCGAGCGCTTCGGTCTTTTCCGGAAAGCACGGTTTAAGTCACCATTATTGAGATAAGTATTTGTTTTAGTTGGGCTCTTGACCATTAACTTATTAACTTTAGATTTTGTTTGGTTGCTGTACATGAGTTATAACAGCTGGATGAACAATGAAATAAGGAGATCTGATGGTGTTGGTAGTGTTTTAACGTGATAATTATTTCACAATCATTTGACCTGAGTCACTGAACTTATATTAAACTGAATTTCTGAGTTAAGTTTACCTTTCAAACAATAGCAACACTGTCATTGTAGACTATTTTTAGACTTTTCAATGAAATTCAAATGATCAAATCAATAAATAAAAAAGAAACTTCCTAAAAAAAAATATCTTGAGTAGGCACACACAGACATCAAGAATCAGCCTGTGAATCTCAAAATGGTGACAATTATAAAGCATGTTGCAGTGCATTCTGGGTGCCACCAATCAAAACTCATTCATGGCTCCCATCATGCATTGCTGCATGAATAAATAATGAGCTTATGTTCAGAGGTGATCTGTTTGTCACCATTGCTGAGATTCATACACTAAATATTGATGTCTGTGTGTGCCTGCATGTTTTTATGAAAGTTTTTTTGGTATGCTCTACATTGGCAGTGCTGCTATAATCCATAAGATAAGCTTTTTTATGTATTATGTATGAGTTCAGTGATTCGGGACAAATGATTGTGATATAATAATTATGTTAATACAAAACCAACATCATCAGATCACATTTTCTATTTGATCATCTGGCTGTTATAACTCACAGCAGCCAAACAACATCTAAAGTTAATGAACTGAAATTCCGGTTTTCTCCTTCAGTGATTCTGCTTGTTAACATCAGGTGTCTTCAATAATGCTCAATCATCACTCAATTATTCACTTAATTATCTCATTAACTTTAACACTCAGCTCAGAGTTTAATTGGATCGCTTAAAATGACTTCCATGATGTTGAAGTTACATGAACAAATTATGTTTGTTTAACGAAACATAGTTATGTGGAACTGGTGGTGCCTGTTTACATAAAAAAGTAAAGCCAACACATCATTTTTTTGAGTGTAAAATGGCAAGTGTCCCACGGGTGTCGGGGAGGGGCAGTCTTAAAAATAGTGGTTACAATTTTTTTATAAATCATAAATTCAGCATTTTTAGATCTTTCTAATGCGTGAAAAGTATTGATATTAAAAGTTAATTATTTCTACCTGATTGCATGTTTTTTTTTCATAGTGTGATTTTTGGGGAATTGAATACAATTAGGTTTAATTTGACCCGGACCACACAGGCTGTAACCAGAAAATCGCATTCAGGGTTTAAGAGAAAAGGTGAATCTGTACTCACACATGACATTGAGCTGAACATCAGGAGAGATGTGAGTGTGTCCGTCTACAGCACAGCTATATCTGCCTGAATCCTCTCTTCTGACTGGATTGATGGAGAGTTTGTTACTGAATTTACTCTCAGTTAATATCTTCTGTGAGTTTCTGTACCAGATGAATGTTGCTCTGTCAGTCAGAGCGCAGCTGCTTTTACATGTCAGACTGACTGAATCTCCCTCTGTCACTCTCTCAGGAGACTCCACGTGAAGATCTGAACACAACACACACATTATATCTAGTGCTGCTGTCATACACTGAGTATTATTCAACATAATGCACAGAAGAAGAGATAAACCTCATCAAAGTCACCTGTGACAGTAAGAGTCACTCCTGATTTACCAATCCATTTTCCATTATCTTTATCAGTGATGAATCTGAAATAGTACATGCGTGAATCCTTCAGTGTCACATGACTCAGTCTGATGTTGCAGTTCTGCTGTTTATCTCCCAGATACTGAAGCCTCTGACTGTATTCAGGATCCTCAGACAGATCTCGATACTCTTCACCCTTTACAGACTCGTTGGTCCAGAACACTTTCATGATCTGATATCCAGTAGGGTATGTATAAGTGCATCTCATTATCACTGTTGAGTCGTTTAGTGCACAGATGTGTGAAGGACTGTAACTCACACCCCAATCATCACTAGAAACCCCTGAAACACAGAATTCATCAAATGTAAATGTTGTTTTATCAGTTATATTGGGCCATGAAAACATGACATTAATTTATTAGTATTTGAAAACAGTGAGTCATTACCGGAAACATAAGCTAAGTAAATATGAGATAAATGTAAATAAATTATATCAATGTGAATATCTTTAAGACAGAGGATTGGGAAGAATTGCTAAAACATTTCTTGAAACCATCATTCACTTTCTCAAAACCTTAAACACAAAACCAAATGTTCAAAACTCATTCAGAGAATCTCTGACTCTTCATACACACATCAGTCAATATTATAAACACTACAGATCATTCGTTACACAAACATGGAGAACACAGACACACACTTGAGAATTTGGTTCAGAGAAGTGGGTTTAGTGTTTTAGCAATTCAGAAAAACTGTAAATCAATATGACAAAATAAATATTTAACATACACATTCACTTCCGAGAACAAAAGCAGAGAATATTCTCGATGTAGTGCTACAGCAGGGCTGCGATCTGTCACACATTCAGCCCTCTAATCGACAGGTTTCACACACTCTCACACCACACACACATTTACTCACGCAGAGAAAAATCGCAGAGGACACTGACACTGACCAGAGGTGTATAGTCCAGGGGTCAGAAAGTAGAACTTGTTAAAATGTTATTATGTTCTTATTATAAAAACAGCATTAAATTTAATTTGAGTTGTTATTTTTTAACTTTAATAATAATAGCTGACAGGCCTCTATATATGTTTACAGCATAGGGTGAGATAAATTTTTCTATTTATTTATCCAAATTATTCGAAATTGAATCAAAATCGGAATCAAATCACAAGAATTGAATCAAAATCGTGAAACTTGTGTTATTAATTTGAATTGAGTTTGAATGTGAAGTTTTAGCTCAAAATACATAAATAATTTTTTACAGCATGTAAAAATTGTCTCTTTTATAACAATAACTTGGATTCCCTGGTTACGCCTGACGGTTTCCGGAGATATTTATAGTCCGTTCAGCTCATTGACTGCCTGTTGCTATTATATGGTTACTCACAGCTGATGTAGCCAGCACATTTATTCATTAGTTTAAAATGTAAACAGTCAGTTTCACCAGTAATACTGAAGCAGTGTTAAATTTAATGAGATAATTAAGTGAATAATTGAGTGATGATTGAGCATTATTGAAGACACCTGATGTTCACAAGCAGAATCACTGAAGTAGAAAACCGGAATGTAAAGTCACCATTATGGAGATCAGTGTGTGTTTTAGTTGTTACCCTCACATCATTAACTTAAGATTTTGTTTGGCTGCTGCATCTGAGTTATAACAGCCAGATGATTGATTAGAAAATCTGATGATGTTGGTTGTGTTATAACAATCATTATTTCACAATCATTTGACCTGAAATCAACTTGAGATTCACAAATGTGCTCGACTACAACAACTCTTCCTCTTCTCAACATGGACTGTGTTCCCGGGTCGGGGTTCATTTACATTTTAGGAGAGGAATGTCGTGTAGTCCCTACCAGCCGTTTGTTGTAGACCTTACAAATCGATTTCTTTAAAGCAAATATCTTCCTTTGCTTTGAACTTTGAGCGTTGTAACTTTGCAGATGTTTGTGCTCAAACAGAAACATTACACAGTAACTAAAGTTAGAAAAGTGAAATCATAATCAACCACCCCTTTAAGCAATAATAATAAAAAAGCAGCCTACCAGTCATTGTACCATGTTAACATTGTAACAAGTCTGTAAACTTAAGACATTTCTGTTTACTTACCAAAGGTTTTGACAATCACAATACACTTATTGTGATGCAAGGGTTTTTTTCTCAAGCTAAACTCAAAGGTTGGCTGCCCATATTCTTGATCTGCTTCTATAGTGATTTTTGTCCAATCAAATGCTCTGAACAATGAGAAAGTCCCTCCCCCTAAACCATGTGACACTGACTAGCAAGTTGCAAAAAACTATTGGGTATTTCTTAAAGGGACAAGCGCTTGTTCAACACAAACTTCCTGTTTCAGAGAGAAATATGTGAGTACAGGACAGAAGAAAGTGCAGATCAGCCGCTCATGAGGCCTTAAATAAAACATCAGAGAGTTTCTAATGTGAATGTAAGAGAAACTCACCGTGAATCATGAGCAGAAAGATCAGAGGAAGAGGAGGAGCCATTCTGACTGACATCAGCATAAAATATATCTATAATACAGCATTAATATAATCATCAGCATAAAATATATCTATAATACAACATTAATATAATCATCAGCATAAAATATATCTATAATACAACATTAATATAATCAGCAGCATAAAATATATCTATAATACAGTATTAATATAATCATCAGCAGAAAATATATCTATAATACAACATTAATATAATCATCAGCAGAAAATATATCTATAATACAGCATTCAATTCAATTCACATGTATTTGTATAGCGCTTTTATAAGCAGCTTTACAGAAAATTCATGAGTCCACATTACATTTCAGAGTGATCTGGTATCAGAGGAAACTGTCTAAGTTATGTATTTAAGAAATGTACATATACAAAATCACAGTTAGCTAAAAATGTATTCATTTAAACAATGTAATAAATTAAGGCAGAAACAATGAGCTCATTGAAGTAATGAATACTTGCATTAATATATTCATCACTTAAACAAGTATATGCAAATCACCCTATTCTTAACATTTCTCATGTAAAGACACGCATGTTATATGAGCAATAATCATCAGTTTTATTTAAGTAAGAGTGTGTTTGTCTTACCGTGTTGAAGCTCATCAGATCAACAGCAACCAAATGACTGACTGTTTTAACTCATGCACTTTAGATTTACAGTGAAGCACTTTGTGTGATTAACACTGTTTATTAATGACAGCGACGGAAATATCACTGTCCCTCCCTTAACAAGAGAACAACATTACTGAACTAAAACTAACTAAAGAATAATGATGATATTTTCATGGATGTATATTTTACATCCATTAGATGAATGATTGTGAAGGTGAATAATTGTGAAGATGAATGATAGTGATTGACAGGTGAGGATCATCAAGGTGGATACCAGAGATACCAGGATCTGTGGCTCTACTAATGGAAAAAGTGTAATGGCTAACTTGGATCATGTGTGCCTTGATAACCAATCACATTACAGCCTTGACGTCATTGAGGCTGTGTCTGAAATCACCACACATGTACCCTTAAATAGGGCATTATATGAGGGAAACAGCCATTTGTAGTGGTGTCTGAAACCCTAGTGGACGTTATTGAGTGCACTCATTCAATCCCACTATGCACTGGCTAGAGAATACCCATAATGCACTGTGAGAGTCATGTCTAATTAATTCTCTGCATGCACAGACTATTTTTGTACATGTGTGCTGAGCAGAGAGTTGGTAGTTATATTTTGCTTAAAGGTATGAGTTTGTATAAGTGCAATGTTCACTTAACAGAGATGTTTCAATGATGAATATACTTCAAATGTGTGCAGTTGGTATGCTCTTTGCAAGAACATTAATTTTTCAACTGATGCAAATGTACCATTTGTATACCACTAATGTAAACACTGAGCAATAGTTTCTTAATGTGGAAAGTGGAAGCAACTTGGTTTGCTACCTTACAAGGAAGTTGTAAGTCTCTCTGTGATGTATATAAGCTCAATCTTACTGTACTACATTAGAGAAACATAAAGGTATGATGGGATGAGAGGAAGGAGAAAAATAAAGGCATGATGGGGTGAGAGGAAGGAGAAACATAGTGATGATGGGTGAAAGGAAGGAGAAACCCAAAGAGACCACTTACAGCTAGTATGATGGGATGAGAAGATAGAGAAATTCTGTCAGGTCCATTAAGTCAAGAACACACAGACAAAAAAAAATTAATTTAAGAATTTTTATTGAATAGATTGCAAACAAGTTGCGGGATCCAGCCGAACTGTTTTTCCTGGTGCAACCGGTGGGGTGTTACATTAAATTAGCTCCCCATGGAAACAACACCGAAATAATGGTTCCGCCGTTCGTCACCTGGTGACATATACAGTAGGTTACCAACCAGAATAATACTTTCAACGCCGCCGCTTTGCCGCGGCGGTGAAATTCGGGGTGTGTTTGCTGCCTTTAACCACTAAGAGGCGCTACAATCACAGACTTTGAAAAGTGTCCGTTTATTCTCTCTATTGCGTAATCTGCCGCTGCGTCGAGGCTCATTCAGAGCGATTGAAAGCTGGTAGCAGATGCATTTAAGTGAAATGTAGTTAAAATAATTCATCACAATACTTAAATTAAATTGAATAAATAATGAAAACATTTCAATATAAAACATTGCAATAGAAACATATTAGGCTACATCAAGGCTTTGGAAGAGTATAAGACGTTGACGTAAACGGTCAGGCGGTGGCTCTGTGGTTAACGCAACGACACGGAGATCCAAGAGGCCCGAGATCGAATCTCAATATAACAACATGTTGGCCGACAGCATTAATCTTTAACCGTTCTTGATGCTTAAATAGTTGACTGTTTATTTGCGAGTTTATTAACTGTTTATTTATTTAAAGTCAAGCGTTTTTTTTAATAATCAATGGCATATTACAACATTGCTACAGTAGAGCTGGGGGGTTGTAAGGGGGGGCTTCTTACATTCGCTTCATAAACACACGCACACTAGCACACACATGCAATCTTTTTTCTGCACCCGATGGATAGACTCATAATTTTCAAGCCCCACTGCCCCCATCGCCCCAACGCAATGCTAATGAAATACGCAACAAGCTTAAAATGTTCCAATTTATTGAAGTAACAAGTAGGCTAGTATCTAAATACAAACTAAACAAACAAAAACAAAAATAGAGAAAATAAAAGTGCTGCTGTGTCAAAATGTTAAAAAAGAAAAGAAGAGAAATCCATTTGGCAAGACAAAAAAATTAAAAAATTCAAACAGACATAACATAGGCTAATGTGTTTGATATGGGATTAAAATTATGGGCAGTGCATGAGATATAAACTAATGATTAATTATGTCAAAATTCCTTTGTTCCGATCAGAGCATTTCTGGATATTCCTCAGCTCGCTCATTCCGCTCAGGGTCGCGCGCTCAGGCTGTCTCCGACTAGTTTTTTTCTAGTCAACTAGTAGCCTAGTTGTTTATTTAAGCCATCAGTGGACAAATCACCCCTTTATATTGATTTAATAACTTAAATAGGCTATACAGGGTAATGAGTGAGTGTTATAAAGCTGCACTCAAGCGCACGAGCCGGAGACAAAAATAGCAAGGAGACATTTAATTGTTTATTAATAAACTGGTGTTTTCTGCGTCGCTGCAAAGATGAAGATGCGATGTAGACTCGCCATGAACGAATAAAGATATAAAGGCATAAAAAGAAAAAGTTCCTCCCATTGGCGCGCCCAACCTGTCACTTCTCTAGGCTATTTCCCACCCATAGAGGGGCGCGCCCCACACTTTGAGCGGCAACTACCATCTGTAGTTAGGGGGGATCTAGCCGGTGTTCTGTCTCTCCCTCTCTCTGCCGTGCAAGCGGCCGCGCGCTACACAGTTTGAACCTACAGTCTATGGTTTGAACTTACATATTCACGTAGCCTTTCGAAAACAGGGACATTCATTGTCCCGGGAGAGTGCTTAAATTTCCCGGGACAGGTTATTAAAAAGAAGAACAATCCCGGTAAAACCGGGACCGGTGGCAACCTAACTTGCATTTAGACTTTATTTCATGCAAAAAAGAAACACACAATCTTATTCTTGCTACATTTTAAATTTGTTTTGCCAAAGAAATTGCAGCTAAATTAAACGAAACGGTACAAATCGAAAATAGTCCAAAGCAACATAAATTAAAGACATGAGTTTTGCCTCTCTCGCGCTGGATCTCAGCAAGTTTATTTAGGGTGTATTCACACCAGGAAAGTCCGATAGTTCACTTGCTTTGTTCCGGACCAAATAATTTTTTTTTCTTTTCTTTTGGTACGGTTCGCTTTCACACTGCTCTTTTTGCAAGTGAACCAAAATTTGTAAACAAAACCACACGTGTGCTAAGGTCGTCCATTCATTGGACAAGGATTCTCAAGTAGGGAAATCAGGAAGTGCAAAAAAGGCTCAGCATGGAGATATTTCGTACTGCAATATTTGAGGAGCTCTTTTCCAAAACGCGATAAATCCATTTCAATAGTTTTCAGGAAAATTACATTTTTTACCTAGACCCACACATCTTGTGAATATTCAATTTATCTTGTTAATAATGTTTTTTTTTCCTCAGTCTGAACATGTTGAACAATGATTATTAAATTAAACAACAATATTGTTGATGATAAATTCAAAGTTAATTTTATTTTCTTCAAAACGCTATAAATCCACACAAAAAATGGTGATGATTTTGCCCACTTAATTAAGTTTTGTTTTGTAGAAAGCCTTTCTTTAAAGTGGATTTCGTTTTGTATAAATTGTATCTTAATTTTAATAATGTTTTCATTAACCAATTGCCTGAATTCAATAAATAAGCAGCAAATAGACAATATAATCATGACATGGATGCGTCGCCGCCGGCACTTGCATTGCACGTGAGCTGGAGCGCATCTCATCATAAATTAACCGAAATTCAGCGTAGCCTATGCTTCACAGCAGACATGAGAAATTTATCTATATAGAAAGATTGAAATGTCTTTAAACGAAACAATTAAAAACGAAAATAAATAGCCTACTCTCTGATTATGCAATCCATTACACGCATTTCTCTCTATAGGCGCGTACAGAGATGCTGATCGTCAGTTTCATCTTTGCAGACACTGACACACAGAAAACAGTTGATTAATAATTAATAAAATAAAAAATTCGATTTTCGAACGATATTCGACTTTTGCTCTTTGATCGTCGAATGGCAGAAATTATAATATAGACAGAAACCTTTGGCAGCAGCATCTACCCCCATGTAGGTCTCACTGGCTCATCAAGGCCATCAAAAGTATTATCACCGTTTAAAGCACTCATTTTGAGGAATGAATGAACATAAACAAACCTCTGTTCAGCGCGCCGATGTTGGATTGCGTATAACGCTCACTGAAGTCTGATTTGTCTATAGGATTTATCGCGTTTAGGCTAAAAATAGGTTTGGCGCTTATCGCGGTTTGGAAAAGAACTGCATCTTGCAGTACATTTTAAACAAGGAAATATAGCGATTTGGCATGAAACATTGATGGAGCAGTGAATAGGTTCAGAACACAGCGCAGAAGACGGATAAGGTATAAAGTTTTCATTCATGGAGAGGGGCTATGTTCACAGATTCAAATATGAGATTCTTAATACTGCTAACGAGTGCTGTCAATGTTAACGCTTGCGATAGTTTGTCCAGTTTAACGCAGCATCATCCTTGTATTGTAACTATCGCATTATATGAACTGCAAAAGCTTTGTTTGCATCTATGCACGATTAAACTAAAGAGAACGCTCTGTATGTGAATGTCCTAATGCACACTCATTCATTCATTCCATTCCAATGATGCACACACGACACACAAAAAGACGCGCAACAGTATCGTGTGGCCAGACAGCGCGCCGGAATGGAATGTAGTAGGCTACAACAGATCTTTCTTGCAATTGGGTCGGTTCATGTTCACACCGTAAACGAACCGTACCAGAGTTCGTTTGGAACCGTACCGAGACCACCTCTTCAGCTGGGTCTCGGTTCGGTTGTTTGGTCCGCACCCGAGTTCGATTGTTGTATTCACACCTGCCCAAAAGGTCCGCACCAAGGGGGTAAACGAACTAGAGTTCGATTCAATCGAACCAAACAAGGCAGGTGTGAATACACCCTTAGTCTCCCTTGCTCAAACATTCTTAAACTCTACAGAACCAGTTGAAACAACTGGATTGAACACTTCAATTTAAATTTGTGTGTGAAAACACTTTAAATAGGCTACAATAAATAAACAACAATATTTATAATTTAATCAAATATGGGGACACATCGAGAGATGTAGCCTATCCTTAAAATAATTTTGCCTTTGCCATCGGGCTGGCTATCCGACACTCTCCATATGAATGAGGAACATTAACACCTATTGTCTGTCCCTCCAAACCCCCCACAGGCTCTCTGAGTCTGAGTCTGACTTAAAATAAAGGGAAGTCGCAATTCACACTTAAATCGCTCTTCTAGCATTAGGCTATTAAAGTGTTGATAATGAAAGAATTAAATGATTTAAGCTACATGTGGTATTTCTGTCATAAAAGTTTATTACTAAATATTTCATTATTTAAATAATTTAAGAAATAAAACTGGTTTGGGCCAGCTTTTTCCAAGCAAAACTAAATATAGCCTAATCTTCAAACGCATGTTCATTTTGTTGTCATGAACAAAATGCTCAACTCAATATTAAATTCTACAGGGATCTTTGGGTCCAGGCATGCAAAATGTGAATTAGTTATTTTTTAAATTATTATTATTCAAATAAATATCGGTGCTTCGTGGTAGCCTACTGCTGATAAACTAAATAACATTTAGATAGCCTAATAATTATGAACTTTAAATGAAACAATATAGCAACACTTCGACGAATAAATGATTTGATCTGTTTTTACATTTTAATTCAGGGCGATTTAGTCTCTACATTTAATTAAACGAGATTTTCACCTTGTCATTTTCTCATTGCGAGGCGCTCACAATCACATCATAAACATATTTGAGCAGATTCTCTGTACCTCTCGTTTTCATATGGATTACATAATCAGATAACATTTATTAACCTAAATATTTAGACATTTAAAGGCTTTAGACATAGCCGATTTCCTATCTTGACTGAGCTGAGGCAAGTGGCTTTCGGTTAATTTTTGTGACGCGCAGTTCCCGGAGACCGAGAGAGACGACATATAAACTTTTGTCATTAGCCTAAAAAAAGTTTACAGTTTTGAACGATGTAGGCTACTGTACTCTTATCTGTATGACCAAAAAAATCACGTAGGCCTATAGCCTATTAAGTTATTTTAGCTGTTATGAGAAAAATAAATCAAATGAACGCGCTGCCTCGTTTGTCGAAAACTTTACTTAAAACCATGTTTTTAAAAACTCTATGTAGGTTATAGGGAATAAAACAAATATAGATATATATAGGCCTATATATCTTTTTTTTTATACAAAACTGCTTTTGAACAATTGGTATTATTAGCTAGCTACAGATCTAAAGTCGTTCTGTTGGATAGCCTATTTGTTCCTTAGTGTAAAATGGAAATGCATGGTAATATTATTTTATAAATATAAGCAAAAAAAATATGTGGTGTAACAGAGTTGTAGAACTAAACAAATCTGCATTAATAGCCTAAAAATATATAGATTTTTTACAGAAGTCCATGTTTGTTCGGGATTTGAACGCAGGTCTGCCGATTGATGAACCGTCAGCTCTACCACTCGGCCATGTCGAAGCTCACTGAGAAAAGCCCAAACATTTATTTCACCAGTGTGTGTTCGCTCAAATGAGTGAGAACGTTTTGTTTTTAGCCTACTGTGAGTGTAGCCTACTTTACATGAATAAAATAGACCTTTTACAGTTTTAAAATATGATATCCTATCTGTATGACCAAAAATAACGAAGTAGGCTATAGTCTGTTATTTTAGCAGAAAAATAAATTCAAGTGAACGCGCTGCTGCCTTTGTCGAACTTAATTCAGTGGCAGAAGAAAACCCCATTTTAGAATACGCACTAGGCGTGGTGTGTCAAAATACTTAATTATAAACTTCAATATTTCGTTCAAAACCATATCAAAACGCTTTGTGACATTTTAAAAAGCCGTGAATGTATTAATGAGAGAGATGAAGGGCACCATCTGTCACTTTGAGTGATTTATGGCCCTTGATTGGCCACGCCCCTTTTTCCCACGCTAAGCCCCGCCCCTTTTCCCCACGCTTAGCTCCGCCCCCTTTTCCCACGCTTAGTCCCGTCCCCCTCCCACCCACTTCCGGAGAGATCATGTGACCGTGGGAATTCCCACGGTACGGAAACCCTCCCATTCGAACCGGTTCCGGAACCCCACCCATTCGAACCGGTTCCGGTCTGGGCACGTGTTGTACACCTGTCACGAGCACCTGTCTTGATCAATGTAAAAAATGTTCAAAATAATGGAAAAACATTCAAAACAATACATTTTCAATCCTTTTAAGAAGGATAGCAGAAAACAGAGATAGGTTTAGTGTTTTTTATATTAACATGTAGTGATTTAAAACCATTAAATCCATTTATATCATTAAAACATAGTAATGTTCCATTTTACATAAAACATCTGTTTTAAAAAAGTGTTTTCAATCACAATAATAACTAAAACAGCGTGTATTAAAATTATATCAAGTAAATAGTTATGTTTTCTTAAAACATCTAACATCGCTTGTATTAAAATTACATCAAACAAATAGGTCTAATATGTCTTCAGTGTTCACACACACTTGTAAGTTGTTTAAACTGCATTTCTTAAAGTTATCAAAGTGTTTTAGTTCTTAAAACATCTAACATCGATTGTATTAAAACTATTTCTATCATACATTTACAACTATTTTCTATCATACATTTCACCTGTTACGGGTATCTGACTTGATCAATGTAAAAAATGTTCAAAATGATGGAAAAACATTCAAAACAATACATTTTCAATCCTTTTAAGAAGGATGTCAGAAAACAGAGATAGGTTTAGTGTTTTTTATATTAACATGTAGTGATTTAAAACCATTAAATCCATTTATATCATTAAAACATAGTAATGTTCCATTTTACATAAAACATCTGTTTTAATAAAAGTGTTTTCAATCACAATAATAACTAAAACAGCGTGTATTAAAATTATATCAGGTAAATAGTTATGTTTTCTTAAAACATCTAACATCGCTTGTATTAAAATTACATCAAACAAATAGATCTAATATGTCTTCAGTGTTCACACACACTTGTAAGTTGTTTAAACTGCATTTCTTAAAGTTATCAAAGTGTTTTAGCTCTTAAAACATCTAACATCGGTTGTATTAAAACTATTTCTATCAAACATTTACAACTATTTTCTATCATACATTTAAAAAAGTTGTGTTTTTCACAATAACACAGTGTTTAAAACTATTAAAATAACTTATATCATTAAGATACTATTGTCTTTAGTGTTCATACACGGCGCTAATATTAAAATTATATCAAGTAAATAGTTGTTTTCTTAAAACGTCTAAAACCACGTGTATTAAAATTATATTATGCAAATACATCTAAAACAATAGTTCTATTTTTATCACACATTTAAAAAAGGTGTACTTTTCACATAACACTCAGTGATTAAAAACCATTAAGTCATTTTTATATCATTAAAACACAGTGTAGACCTTTACCTTTACACATTATTTAGTAAAATGTTCCATTTTACATAAACCATATGTTTTAAAAAAGTGTTTGCAATCACAATAATAACTAAAACAGCGGGTGTTTAAATTATATCATGTAAATAGTTTTTTACTTAAAACATCTAAAGACGGTTGTATTAAAATTACATCAAACAATAGTTCTATCTACATTTAAAGAAGGTGTGTTTTTCACAATAACGCACGGTGCTTAAAACTGTTAAAACAATTTATATCATTAAGATACTATTGTCTTTAGTGTTCATACACATGAAAAAGTTTAAAAGTGTTTTCTTAAAGTTATCAAAATGCGTTAGCATTAAAAACATCTAAAACCGTCTGTATTAAAATTTTCTATCATACATTTAAAAAAAGTTGTGTTTTTCACAATAACACACAGTGCTTAAAACTATTAAAACAACTTATATCATTAAGATACTATTGTCTTTAGTGTTCATACACTGTGCTAATATTAAAATTATATCAAGTAAATAGTTGTTTTCTTAAAACGTCTAAACCCATGTGTATTAAAATTATATTATGCATATACATCTAATTACTATATTCGAAGTTGCACTTTCCACAATTACACATCGTTTAAAAATATTAAAATGTTGTATAAAGTTAAAATACACATATCTTTAGTGTTTCATACACTTGTAAAATGTTAAAACATTAATGAAAAAGTTTAAATTGTATTTTCTTAACGTTATCGAAATTTTCTAGCATTAAAACATCTAAAACAATGTGTAATGCAATTTTATATCAAACAATAGATCTATTTTCTATCATACGTTTTCTAAAATTAAAACTTTATGTTAAAAATCACAGTATCAAAAACACATGCATATTAAAAAACTGACTTACGTTTTTTACATCCACGCTTTGTTGTTGAAAGAAGAACAAAAGTAATCCTGTTTAAAGATTTAATCCACCAGCAAAGATACATCCAGCACCAGAGGGATTGTCCAAAGGTATTAATCCATCTCCAAAGGTATATCAAACTCCAAAACTTTAGAGATTTTAATTCACAAAGTTGTGTAAATGTAATTCCCCGGGAGCTCCGCGAAACACGTCTACACTCTTACATCCCAAAAGTTAGACTGACATCCGTGAGGTCTACAAAGCAGCCTGACATAGACTCCACCCCTAGACCCTCCCACAACAGGTGATGAGGCGTGGGAACTCGGTTCCCACGCGCACACACGCTCTCTTCCCACGCGCACACACGCACACGCATACGTCACACAAGCACCCCCACATAATGAAAGAAGAGACATGCACCCATGCGATGCGCATGCGCGGACACACACACACACACACACACACACACACTCATGTTCCTCCCATAGGATGACAGGTCATTGTGCGTGCTTAAAAAGGAGGACGGATTCTGTGCACAATACTTGTGATCTTTATCCAACTAGAAATGGCCACCGCTGACCCTAAAACTCCTGAAAGGAACATCAATGATGTTATGGAGGATTTAACACTGGCTCCGAGGAAAAAACATGGACCATGTTTAACTCGATTTCTCCATGAGTTGACGGATCGTGTGAAGTATACTTTTCGTCTGTCCGGGGGACGTGCATGCACTTACGAGTTTGACAAGGAATTACGCGAGGTCAGACTCATCAATATCGATGATGATGATTGTTTCACGTCGAAAATGAATGAAGATCCTGATCTGGTATTCACAGAAAAGGATTGGATTTTATTTTACAAAACTGTCTGGAGAGATTTGAAAGATGGCGGGAGCGAACCACTCTTTATTGCAGAGTGGCCTGGATTAAGTTTTGGCACAAGGTACCGTCTTCTCGCGGATCACGTCAACAAACATGCAGAAGACTACATCTACATTTTATGCACCGACTTTGTTCGAGACCATCCGCAGTACTCTTGGCCTATCACGGAGGAGGAACATTTTAAATTTTACGATTTAAAGTTTATGTTTCAATGGAAAGATTTGCCGATATTGGAGGATATTTTCTCTAAAATCAATCAACTCTTCTCATGGGGGAATGCGTATGATAGGTACAAGAATATTAAAGTCCGTCTGTTCAATCCCGAATGGTGCACACCTTCCAGGAGAGGCGTTCATGTGTCTCCGCCTACATACTACAAACATTAAACGAGGATCCTGACAGACTGTCTCAAACCGTTGCACTGGATTATTGATGATGGTCATACATCGAAAAGGCATCATGACGGTGGATGATACGTCTAACGAAGTTATCGAATCAGATGAACACTGTATGGAAATTTGTGTGTGTGTGTGTGTGTGTGTGTGTGTGGTGTGTGTGTGTGTGTGTGTATGTGTGTGTGTGTGTGTGTGTGGATCAAACACTTAAAATCATCGATCTGACAAATAAATATAACTACGGCTGTGCCATAAGCTGGAAAAGATTCGATTGTCATTCGTTTCATAATAACATAACAATTACAATTTTCAACTGATAGATGGCAGAAGCATCATCGTGATATGGTTGCAAGACTGACATGAAGTTTAATAGTGATCACTCATGACAGGCCTCACGATAAACATTTTCAATTATTTTACGGATAGTAACAATCGTGCAATGATTACCTTAAATTTTCTACTTTGACTTGTAAGTATACTTGTTCGTTTCGAAGATAAACATGAAACGTGTGGCTTATTATATGTTATAAAAAACGAAAACGGTGATATATTTAGATTTTAGATTATTATGGTATGAGTGATTTTGATCCGTGAATGCAGTATTGACTGTAACACATTTTGTCAAAAAGAAAATTCAAAGTGATTCTCATAAACTTAGCAGAAACATTGGATAATAAAGAAAGCCATTTAAAGACGTTTAAAAGTGTTAAATAGAAAATATAAATATGTTAAATATGATTAACATGACTGTAAAAGTTACAGCTTAGGCCTACCGTGCGAAATAAATCATTATTCCATTCCAATTAATAATTTCTTGCCCTGTTTTTAAATTTTAAACATTAAAATAATGGTGATTTTAAAACAACATGTAAACTCTGTGCAATTTTCATATATGTATGGGAAATAAAATAGTGTGATAAAGTACTACGATCTGATATAACCCTATAGAATAAACTCTCCATTTGACATAACACCATCGTACAGATTGATATTTTATGATATTAACAGTTTTACGAACAATGTGTGAAAGATAAATGTATCTTTTTTGTAATGAAAAAGTCTTAACTTGTTTTACTTTTCTGTAAATGGCTGACCGCCGACCTTTTAGCGTTTTAACATTCATAAATGTTTAAAAAGGCTAAGACCTGTGTATTTTAACTTATACATCATTTTAATACTTTTAAACTATGTGTAATTGTGTAAAGTAACTTCAATGAATTAGATCTATTTGTCCGATTTAAAAACGTATACGTGTGTGCTTGATACGGAAAGACCAACACATAATCAGACGTAGTAGCTAATGGTTATGTGAGTTAAAACACTTATAATAGGAAAATTAAAAGAGTGATAAATTATACATTTAGATGTTGAATTAGCCTTAACAGCTTCGCACTGAATGATATTTTATGTAAATCGTAACTGTTTTACGAATACTGCAGAACGGTATAAGACTATCTCCTAGCTTTTTTAGATAACTATGTGTTATAAAGTAATTCCTAGATCTCACACCTCATCAGGAGGGAAAAATAGCATCTGTATGTGGCACAGCACGCTCAGACATTAAGGAGTCTGTGCTTGCACATGCGTGGGTGCGTGTTGGGTCTACCTGTGATTGGTTAAAAGGTTGTGGCTAGTTTATTTATAGTAGACTAGTATGTGTAAAGATGATTTACGTATAATGTAACACTTTTTTACGAATAATGTGTGAAAGATAGATGTATCTTTTGTAATGAAAAAGTCTTAGCTTGTTTTTACTTTTCTGTAAATGATTGAGGACTCACCTTTAAACGTTTTAACATTTTACAAATGTTTAAAATGCTAATAAGTCTGTATTTTAACTTATACGTCATTTTAATAGGGTACGCTACGTTATTATGAAAAGTATTAGTTTTCTTCAAATATGTTAGGTTTGACTGTTGTAAAAACGTAAGTGTGCGTTTGATACAGAAAGATAAACAAATAATCAGTTTGGAGTACGCGAGTTAAGGCAGATATAAAAATATTTTAAAAAGAGGTGAAGTTGCTCGTTATTTTAATTAGAGTAGAGTGAATTCTGGTATATAGAATAAACTCTCCATTTGACTTAACACCATCGCACAGATTGATATTTTATGATATTAACAGTTTTACGAACAATGTGTGAAAGATAAATGTATCGTTTTTGTAATGAAAAAGTCTTAACTTGTTTTACTTTTCTGTAAATGGCTGACCACCGGCCTTTTAGCGTTTTAACATTCACAAATGTTTAAAAAAGGCTAAGACCAGTGTATTTTAACTTATACATCATTTTAATAGGCTACACTACGTTATTATGATAAGTATTAGTTTTTCTTCAAATATGTTAGATTTGACTGTTGTAAAAGCGTAAGCGTATGTTTGATACAGAAAGATAAACAAATAATCAGATGATGTGGTAATGAAGATGTGAGTTAAAACGCTTATAAAAGGAAAAATAAAAGAGTGGTAAATAATACATCATAGCACGTAAATTAATACAATTGAGTAAAGTTTTTTAAATATGTATTCATTCAGTCATGTCTATACATTTTATTTCAGAATAGAAAAAAGTACCGACATACATGGGATGAATTTTATATTTTTTATTTCAGAATAGAAAAAAGTATAAGGTTACAACATACACAGAATTAATTTAATATCATCCAAACATCGAAATAAATTTTTCTCCAACATGTATTCACACGTAATATCATTCATTTTACAGACATCGAGATATTCATTCCTTGACAATTTAAAAACAACAGTTACATACGTACAGAGACACATAATATATCTCCATTCAGACAACTGTTCAGAATGTCGTTGATAGTCGCACACACACACAGGTGAGTAGTTTTTTACCCTACCTATTATTCCAATCGTTCAATAATTTCCATACAGTGTTCATCTGATTCGATAACTTCGTTAGACGTATCATCCACCGTCATGATGCCTTTTCGATGTATGACCATCATCAATAATCCAGTGCAACGGTTTGAGACAGTCTGTCAGGATCCTCGTTTAATGTTTGTAGTATGTAGGCGGAGACACATGAACGCCTCTCCTGGAAGGTGTGCACCATTCGGGATTGAACAGACGGACTTTAATATTCTTGTACCTATCATACGCATTCCCCCATGAGAAGAGTTGATTGATTTTAGAGAAAATATCCTCCAATATCGGCAAATCTTTCCATTGAAACATAAACTTTAAATCGTAAAATTTAAAATGTTCCTCCTCCGTGATAGGCCAAGAGTACTGCGGATGGTCTCGAACAAAGTCGGTGCATAAATGTAGATGTAGTCTTCTGCATGTTTGTTGACGTGATCCGCGAGAAGACGGTACCTTGTGCCAAAACTTAATCCAGGCCACTCTGCAATAAAGAGTGGTTCGCTCCCGCCATCTTTCAAATCTCTCCAGACAGTTTTGTAAAATAAAATCCAATCCTTTTCTGTGAATACCAGATCAGGATCTTCATTCATTTTCGACGTGAAACAATCATCATCATCGATATTGATGAGTCTGACCTCGCGTAATTCCTTGTCAAACTCGTAAGTGCATGCACGTCCCCCGGACAGACGAAAAGTATACTTCACACGATCCGTCAACTCATGGAGAAATCGAGTTAAACATGGTCCATGTTTTTTCCTCGGAGCCAGTGTTAAATCCTCCATAACATCATTGATGTTCCTTTCAGGAGTTTTAGGGTCAGCGGTGGCCATTTCTAGTTGGATAAAGATCACAAGTATTGTGCACAGAATCCGTCCTCCTTTTTAAGCACGCACAATGACCTGTCATCCTATGGGAGGAACATGAGTGTGTGTGTGTGTGTGTGTGTGTGTGTGTCCGCGCATGCGCATCGCATGGGTGCATGTCTCTTCTTTCATTATGTGGGGGTGCTTGTGTGACGTATGCGTGTGCGTGTGTGCGCGTGGGAAGAGAGCGTGTGTGGCGCGTGGGAACCGAGTTCCCACGCCTCATCACCTGTTGTGGGAGGGTCTAGGGGTGGAGTCTATGTCAGGCTGCTTTGTAGACCTCACGGATGTCAGTCTAACTTTTGGGATGTAAGAGTGTAGACGTGTTTCGCGGAGCTCCCGGGGAATTACATTTACACAACTTTGTGAATTAAAATCTCTAAAGTTTTGGAGTTTGATATACCTTTGGAGATGGATTAATACCTTTGGACAATCCCTCTGGTGCTGGATGTATCTTTGCTGGTGGATTAAATCTTTAAACAGGATTACTTTTGTTCTTCTTTCAACAACAAAGCGTGGATGTAAAAAACGTAAGTCAGTTTTTTAATATGCATGTGTTTTTGATACTGTGATTTTTAACATAAAGTTTTAATTTTAGAAAACGTATGATAGAAAATAGATCTATTGTTTGATATAAAATTGCATTACACATTGTTTTAGATGTTTTAATGCTAGAAAATTTCGATAACGTTAAGAAAATACAATTTAAACTTTTTCATTAATGTTTTAACATTTTACAAGTGTATGAAACACTAAAGATATGTGTATTTTAACTTTATACAACATTTTAATATTTTTAAACGATGTGTAATTGTGGAAAGTGCAACTTCGAATATAGTAATTAGATGTATATGCATAATATAATTTTAATACACATGGGTTTAGACGTTTTAAGAAAACAACTATTTACTTGATATAATTTTAATATTAGCACAGTGTATGAACACTAAAGACAATAGTATCTTAATGATATAAGTTGTTTTAATAGTTTTAAGCACTGTGTGTTATTGTGAAAAACACAACTTTTTTTAAATGTATGATAGAAAATTTTAATACAGACGGTTTTAGATGTTTTTAATGCTAACGCATTTTGATAACTTTAAGAAAACACTTTTAAACTTTTTCATGTGTATGAACACTAAAGACAATAGTATCTTAATGATATAAATTGTTTTAATAGTTTTAAGCACCGTGCGTTATTGTGAAAAACACACCTTCTTTAAATGTAGATAGAACTATTGTTTGATGTAATTTTAATACAACCGTCTTTAGATGTTTTAAGTAAAAAACTATTTACATGATATAATTTAAACACCCGCTGTTTTAGTTATTATTGTGATTGCAAACACTTTTTTAAAACATATGGTTTATGTAAAATGGAACATTTTACTAAATAATGTGTAAAGGTAAAGGTCTACACTGTGTTTTAATGATATAAAAATGACTTAATGGTTTTTAATCACTGAGTGTTATGTGAAAAGTACACCTTTTTTAAATGTGTGATAAAAATAGAACTATTGTTTTAGATGTATTTGCATAATATAATTTTAATACACGTGGTTTTAATTTTAATATTAGCGCCGTGTATGAACACTAAATACAATAGTATCTTAATGATATAAGTTATTTTAATAGTTTTAAACACTGTGTTATTGTGAAAAACACAACTTTTTTGAATTTTTTAGAGAATTAGGCATGTCTGACTTTAAAAGAGCGTCCTGCCCACATACATTGGAGTAAATGGATAAAAATGGTCTCATTTTACAGAAAACACTCTAAATTTTAACACAGTGGTGAAATATTGCATATATTTTATTGTATTTATTCACAATGTTTTGATAAATACATAAAAAATCTAATTTTTTTATACTTTTTTTTGAATACTTTTTTTTTTTTAATCTGTAACTTTGGACCTGTTTTGTCTATGTCTCTTCGGAAAGTTTCTTTCGATTCCACTAGGTGGCAGTAAACAGGGGCAAAAAGAATTTTTTTGATAACTCCTCCTCAAATAAAGTTATTGATATTTATCTGAAAGGAGTCACAAGTGTACTTTTACAGTCTCCATTTTTGATTGCTAAAAGAATTGGGCATACCTGAATTTAAAATTGTGTCCTACCCACATACATTGGAGTAAATGGATGAAAATGGTCTCATTTTACAGAAAACACTCCTCATTTTGACGCAGTGGTGGAATATTGCATATATTGTATTGTATTTATTCACAATTTTATGATAAATAAGGATAATAAAATAAGGTTTCGATTGATTTTTAAATTAAGCTTTATTTTTAATTAAATTAAGAGTCTGTAACTTAGGATCTGTTTGGTGCATTTCCCTTCAGAAAGTTTCTTTTGATTCCACTAGGTGTCTGTAAACAGGGGCAAAAAGAATTTTCTTGATAACTCCTTCTCAAAAAAAGTTATTGAGATTTATCTGAAAGGAGTGACAAATGTACTTTTAAAGTCTCCATTTTTGATTGCTAAAAGAATTGGGCATACCTGAATTTAAAATGGTGTCCTACCCACATACATTGGAGTAAATGGATGAAAATGGTCTCATTTTACAACAAACACTCTACAGTTTAACACAGTGGTGGAATATTGCATATATTGTATTGTATGCATTCACAATTTTATGATAAATAAGGATAAAAAGTCAGATTTTGATAGATTTTTAAATTAAGTTTTTAGTTGAGAGTCTGTAACTTATGATCGTTTTGGTGTATTTCCCTTCAGAAAGTTTCTTTTGATTCCACTAGGTGTATGTAAACAGGGGCAAAAAGAATTTTTTTGCTAACTCTTTCTGAAAGTAAGTTATTGAGATTTATCTGAAAGGAGTCACTGGTGTCTCCAAGTGTACTTTTGAAGTCTCCATTTTTTATTGCTAAAAGAATTGGGCATACCTGGATTTAAAAGAGTGTCCTACGCACATACATTGGAGTAAATTAATGAAAATGGTCTCATTTTACAAAAAACACTCTAAAGTTTAACACAGTGGTGGAATATTGCATATATTTTATTGTATTTAGTCACAAGTTTATGATAAATAAGGATAAAAAGTCAGATTTAGATTTTTTTTTTTATTAGGTTTTTAGTTCAGAGTCTGTAACTTAGGATCTGTTTGGTGTATTTCCCTTCAGAAAGTTTCTACTGTTTCCACGAGGTGTCTGTAAACAGGGGAAAAAATAATTTTCTTGATAACTCCTCCACAGAAAAAGTTATTGAGATTTATCTGAAAGGAGTCACTGGTGTCTTCATTTCTGGCTGCCATTCATCACCACTGTCCAGACTGCAAAACAAAACAAATTTATGAATCCACATTGTGATTCAGAAATGCATGCTAATATTACACACAAACACAAAATAATTAACGTATGCACATAACAGATACAAGATTATAATTTGCATACCCACATAAGACACACCAATACATGTGTGCAAAAATAAAGGAGCACAACTCATGCATCCACTGATTCAAATATGAATGTAACCAACATGTAGAATGCATTTCACGTGTATGTGTGTGTGTGTATATATATAGCTTAGCAAAAGCTCCCAAGCATATTTGACCTATGGCATCAATATATGCATGGGTTGTGCTCGTTTATTATTACATGCATATATCTTTGGGTGCAAAATAAATCTCAAATATACATGCACAAACATGTACGCGACAAAAAAAACAACAACCGCAAACGCGTTAGCAAAAGCATCCAAGCTAATTTGAACTAGAGCGTGCATGGGTTGTGATATTCCTCGATGTCTGTTGCATGAATATTTTGTACAATTGTGGCATGCATTAGTTCATGAAATACACAAATACAACGTTTATAGGTTCAAAATGTGTACTTACTCAAATTCAGGATCCATTACGCAGCTTGTGATCAGAGTCAAAACTTTGCTGCAAGTTTCAGTGTCACTGTCTCGATCAAACTCCGCCAAAACAGCCTCTACGCCGACAAAAATCTTTCTTGAAGCCATTGTCCAAAGACAAAACACTCCAACCAGTTGTAAAAAGTACGCAATAACTAAAAAAAAACACTTTCCAAACTATCAATCGATCTCAAACTAGACTCCTCTCTTCTGCGATGCGCGCTGGCAGGCTGCTGGAATGTCAGGATGAAGACCCGCCTCCTCGAACTTGTCATAGAATATCTCGGTCTCTGAGTGGGTTAGAGAAATGATCGACGTGTCTATGGACCACTGAGAGTCTCGGCTTTCTTGACGCATGACGCAATATTTGATGACGTCATCAAAAATCGCGGCTAACGAAGACGATCAAACCTAAGATTAATAAGAATATTTGCTCCTATCCTAGATCGCACGTTTTGATCTGGACATCGGTGACATATTACAGTGTAATTTGGTCATCCTTGCTCGAAGACATGTGAAAATGGTCTCATTTTGAAGAAAACAACCTAAGGAACGAGCTGATATAGCGTTTGAGGCTAGTAGCTCCACACGGAGGAAGTGATCCGAACAGGAATATGATTCATGTGTTTGCTTGTTCAAAAAACTCGATTCCGTTTTCGTGATTCTTTGGAAAATAATGTTATTGTAAAGTGTTGGATCGGAAAAATAAACTGCACAGTGATATTCTTGAGAGTGAGAGCTTTCATTTGATGTATGATTTGTCTATTTCTGGTGAGTTTGTGTGATATAAATATGACATTTAATATCATAAATATGATTTTCTCAAGGGGGGGTCGTTGCGGGGGGGTCGAATTTAGACCATAATATCTTTTTCTAGTTAACATAAATACAAAAGTGATGGGATTGTCATGAAAGCTGAGGTTCTAAGCTTTCAAACAATACTATATATGTCTAGTTTTGTGCTGTACAACTTATAGATTTTTCAAAATGATTATGATTATGCAATATTGGACCCACAGGTGGGTCCGCGGGGGGGTGCAAAGTTGATGTGGTTAAATGTATGATAGAAAATAGTTGTAAATGTTTGATAGAAATAGTTTTAATACAACCGATGTTAGATGTTTTAAGAGCTAAAACACTTTGATAACTTTAAGAAATGCAGTTTAAACAACTTACAAGTGTGTGTGAACACTGAAGACATATTAGATCTATTTGTTTGATGTAATTTTAATACAAGCGATGTTAGATGTTTTAAGAAAACATAACTATTTACCTGATATAATTTTAATACACGCTGTTTTAGTTATTATTGTGATTGAAAACACTTTTATTAAAACAGATGTTTTATGTAAAATGGAACATTACTATGTTTTAATGATATAAATGGATTTAATGGTTTTAAATCACTACATGTTAATATAAAAAACACTAAACCTATCTCTGTTTTCTGACATCCTTCTTAAAAGGATTGAAAATGTATTGTTTTGAATGTTTTTCCATCATTTTGAACATTTTTTACATTGATCAAGTCAGATACCCGTAACAGGTGAAATGTATGATAGAAAATAGTTGTAAATGTATGATAGAAATAGTTTTAATACAATCGATGTTAGATGTTTTAATAACTAAAACACTTTGATAACTTTAAGAAATGCAGTTTAAACAACTTACAAGTGTGTGTGAACACTGAAGACATATTAGACCTATTTGTTTGATGTAATTTTAATACAAGCGATGTTAGATGTTTTAAGAAAACATAACTATTTACTTGATATAATTTTAATACACGCTGTTTTAGTTATTATTGTGATTGAAAACACTTTTTTAAAACAGATGTTTTATGTAAAATGGAACATTACTATGTTTTAATGATATAAATGGATTTAATGGTTTTAAATCACTACATGTTAATATAAAAAACACTAAACCTATCTCTGTTTTCTGCTATCCTTCTTAAAAGGATTGAAAATGTATTGTTTTGAATGTTTTTCCATTATTTTGAACATTTTTTACATTGATCAAGACAGGTGCTCGTGACAGGTGTACAACACGTGCCCAGACCGGAACCGGTTCGAATGGGTGGGGTTCCGGAACCGGTTCGAATGGGAGGGTTTCCGTACCGTGGGAATTCCCACGGTCACATGATCTCTCCGGAAGTGGGTGGGAGGGGGACGGGACTAAGCGTGGGAAAAGGGGGCGGAGCTAAGCGTGGGGAAAAGGGGCGGGGCTTAGCGTGGGAAAAAGGGGCGTGGTCAATCAAGGGCCATAAATCACTCAAAGTGACAGATGGTGCCCTTCATTCTCTCTTTAATGCCACTGGAACCAGGATCGTAACTGAAATGCGCTGCATGTTATCTCTCAATACAGGAGCAGAAGCGCTGGTTCAGATTTTATTGTTTGTTGTTTAAACGTGCGTGTTTTAGGCTATATTTAAAAATATATATATAGTATATTTGATAAGGTCTATTTAGGGTAGACCTATTCGCTATAGCCTACTGTGGAGGGGGGAAATCACCCACCGGCAAATCGCACCTTGCTTAACCATGTTTTTTAAAATTATTTCTGAAAGAATTCCAGTCCTGCTGTCTGCTGTCCTGTCCGTGAAGTTTTTTGTTTGTTTGTTTGTTTGTTTATTTTTTAACAGAACTGTTTTTGAAGACGTAAATTTAGTCAATCTGTTGGATGAGATTTGTTCCTTAGTGTAAAATGGAAATGCATGGTAATTATATAAAAAACTTATTTATTCGGGTTTCGAACCCGTGTCTTTGTACTGCTTAAACCTTCAGCTCTACCACTCGACCACAAGTTCGGGTGTTTAAGCGTCAGTGTGCCCACAAACGACTGATGCACTCTTCAATCTTCTCATTCCTCAATAGTTTAGCATCATTGATTGCACCTAATTTATTTTCACTGACTGCGAGATAGGTCTCTTTTAAATTTTGATTCATAAAATGTTCTGCTCTAAAAGTTTGCTATATTCTATTTAAAATGTAGGCTACTTTTACATACGTTTTGCTTTCGCTAAATGTCCCTTTGCGCCACCTGGCGGTCATTTCGCGAATGACTTAGAAATGCGACTGGGTTTTTTTTGCCGCGGTGAATTCACCGCGGCAGACGCCGCGGCGGCAATAGGCATTCTGGTTGGCTACCTACTGTACATACTCAGTAGTGGATCACTAGACCCACAACATATTCGGTTACTCACAGCTCCGTTCATAATAGGCAAACCACAAATGTACAGGTGTTCCATCTGATCACCCACATCAACTGCACACAAAAGTCACACCAAAACAAACATTAGTCTGTTGGAATTAGGGTGGCCATACGTCCGGATTTTGGCCGGACAGTCCGGATTTTAAGCCCCCTGTCCGGCGTCCGGCGCAGCGTCAAGCCGGACACTCATTTGTCCTCCTTTTTGGAGTTGCGCTGAATTGTTGAAAAAAAATTAACCTATAAAAAGCCCGCATAATGATAGCGGCTCTCTGATGCCCGTAAATTAGTTCAAATCTCTTGGAATCTAGCCCTGACATTTGTGCTTATTTCAGCTACTTAAAACATACCATTTGCCAACATATAAATTTGCTGTATTCAGTACAAAGTCTGCTACAATAATATGTGAGCAAAATAGATGTACATGTTTGCATTTTATAGAAAAAAAATAATATGTGTGGTTAGTACATTTTGGGGAAAAAAAAGTCACCAAAATAAGGCCATTTAACACATACTGAATAGTTGTCCACAATACTTTTGAGTTACTATTCTTGTAGGCTAGAATTTTTACTTCAAAATGAAGTGAAAATCTATGGCGGCAAATTAATGACAATAATAAACGAGCGCACAGCTGATGCTGGGCGCGCGCGGTAAATGACTTTCGCGAGCGAATAACAGATCTACACGCGAGGAAACGGGAACTCGCGAGCTCATTCAAGCCCTGCGCGCGCTCATGACATCTCCTCTGCACGCAATACAAGCCCTCGCGCGCGCGATTGATCATACCACACGCCCTCGCGCGCGCAATTGATCATTCCACACGCTCTCGCGCTTGATCTGCTCTCGCCTGCTCCTTTTGCTCGCTCGAACAATTTTATTTTTGACAGTAGAGGGGCGGGACTCCCCTTTTCCGGAAGTCAGTTGTGATTGGACGCCTGTCCAATGACTTGTAATTCAGTTGACTTGAGACATCACTAATTTTTATTTATTTATTGTGGTTAATTAATGTGTAATGTGATTTAATGCATTGTTAATATAGAATATATTCTTTTAACAAAGTATTAGTGATTGCATTGTGTTGTTAAGAGATATTTACAGACTGTAATGACACATTTCCATGGTTATTAGCATTGTAAATCATGAAAATTCTTATACATTTTATATTTAAAAGACTATGACTATTCTAAGACTAAGACTATTTACATTTTATATTTAAAAGACTATGTGATTTGTGTTGGCTTAAAATATCTAAAATAAATTGGAGAAAAAGTCATATTTGCTATAGTTCCCCTAGACCCCCAATTTACCATATATTTACGTTTATCCGACCAAAATTAAGACTAGTAATTATTACTAGTAATTGCCTAGTAGTACTAGTACTACTAGTAATTTTAGTAATACTAAAATTATTACTAGTAATTGCGCCACTAGTTCTGGCGCAATATGGCTGCCGTCGCATCATCCAGGTGGATGCTGTACATTGGTGGTGGTTGAGGAGATTCCCTCCTTCTATGTAAAGTGCTTTGAGTGTCCAGAAAAGCGCTATATAAATGTAATGAATTATTATTATTATTATTAAAATTAAAGTGGATCTGAGAGCCTCAGAATGTAAAAAGTGTCCATTAAATAGTTGTAAATATAACAAGGGCTTTGGATCAAAGATAAATTACTTGTTTATATCAATAAGCAAGAGTTGTTGTGTAAGCTTTTTGTTTTCATCCTGTGTATTACTATTATGTCAATTTTGAGTGGTTCATTATATTTTCTATTAAATGTAAAAGGTGTTCTGGCAGCATGAATGTATTTAATTTTCTATGTAACATAATACGATATGTTATGTGCAGATGGGGTTTAATCATTTATGCTGTGTACACTACTTGCCTCATACTTTCTCTTAAGTTATTAGCTTACAAAAAGTTAGATTATTAAGATCACTATATAATGATGTAATAGCTTTGCTGGGTTTAATAATTAGTTGGATTTAATATTGTTTCTCTTTATTCGGTAGCAAATCCTGGAAAGGCTTTTAAAGCTATAATTAATGCCGTGTACTGTATCTTAACTTGAGAAGCCAGAACCCCTTTTACATTTAATAGAAAATATAATGAACCATTTATATTATGTAAAAATTCATACAAAATTTGGTAGATTTACAATGCTAATAACCATGGAAATGTGTCATTACAGTCTGTAAATTATCTCTTAACAACACAATGCAATCACTAGTAATACTTTCTGTTAAAAAAAAATATCTGGTAAGAATATATTCTAAATTAACAATGCATTGAATCACATTACACAATAATTAACCACAATAAATAAAACAAATTAAGTGATGTCTCAAGTCAAGTGAATGACAAGTCATTGGACAGGCGTCCAATCACAACTGACTTCCGGAAAAGGGGAGTCCCGCCCCTCAACTGTCAAAAATAAAATTGTTCGAGCGAGCAAAAGGAGCAGGCGAGAGCAGATCAAGCGCGAGAGCGTGTGGAATGATCAATTGCGCGCGCGAGGGCGTGTGGTATGATCAATCGCGCGCGCGAGGGCTTGTATTGCGTGCAGAGGAGATGTCATGAGCGCGCGCAGGGCTTGAGTGAGCTCGCGAGTTCCCGTTTCCTCGCGTGTAGATCTGTTATTCGCTCGCGAAAGTCATTTACCGCGCGCGCCAGCATCAGCTGTGCGCTCGTTTATTATTGTCATTGATTTGCCGCCATAAAAATCATTCTGACCACTCTTTCAGAAACATCAATATAACGATTTGAAATTCTTATATCAGTTTTTGGGTCAGAAGTGCTGTATGCGTGGGAGTGTTAATGGCCATGAATATTAATGTGATTTACACCTGGGAAGACTAAAGACACTCCCCCAAGGGCTAATGGCCCATCAAGGTGCTGAGAGGCAGCCTGAACTAAGAATGATTCACTGATGAATAAAAAGTTAAAAAGAACAGCATTTATTCAAAATAGAAATCTTTCCTAAGAACATAAAGACTTAAAGTCATTCATATCACTTAACACATCCTTTCAAAAAAAAACAAAAACAAGACCAAACCTGTTTTTTTTATAGAAAAAAAAAAAAAAAAAAAATATATATATATATATATATATATATATATATATATATATATATATATATATATATATATATATATATATATATATATATATATATATATATATATATATATATAATACTGCTTATATAGTGCTTATATAAATAAAAAAAAGTGCATTCAAAGAATCCTACAAAACTATCACAGGTTAAAAAAAATTAAGCAGCACAACTGTTTACAACATTGATTTAAAAAAAAAATTATATCAGAATGATTTCTGAAGACTGATGGTGACGATGTAAACACAACAAAACAAAAGCAAAAAACTGTTAGGACATTATCCAAAGTAAACTGATGGACAATTACGATTATAGATGCACAAGGTATCTGTTGATGGACAGAGAAACATCTATTGATGGGTAGACCGCGTAACCGCGAGTATCTGTTTATGGCCATAGACCGCACGCATTTACTGATACACTCAATGAACGGCTGTACCTAATACAAATAAAACATCTCTTGTTAACTAGTAGAGCATTCATGTAGTCTCGTTTGCGTGTGTCTGTTTAAAAGCCTATAGAAACTGAAACCAAATGGCTAGCTCAATCATTCTTTTTGCATACAAAACCAGAGATGTAACATGTTCAGATCAAGCCTCCAACATGCCCATGTTGCGTTGTTTTCACCCTCTAATCAGTCTGTACAAACTGCGTAATATGCGTTTACAAAAAAAAACACAAAAAAGCATTGCACGTTGGTCTTTGCACACATGTTCTGTAGATCTGCGATTGATAGTTTCGTCTTCCGATGACTCATTGACGTATCACGTTCTGTGCACTATGACCCCCAGGTGTGTCACATGTTGTGACGTCACATGCTGCGTCATTTGACCATGCGTTTGTACACGGACGCTAGTAAAAACGCAAGTACACGGACGCGGAGGTTTTGGAAATACTAATTGCGTCCGATGACGATGAACTCTCCGTCTGCTCATCTATTTATTTGATATTTTAACCAATTTAATGTTCAATCAATAGCAAAATGTTATCTGTTTGAACACAAATGTAATTGGATATTTTACATGGCATTTTTCTCCCCTCTTTTTGAATGAGTGTAAAAATGAGTGTATCTTAAAAACTAATTTATGTAAACAGTTCAAATCAATTCTGTATAGTTTTAAATAGTTTTATGCACATTTTTACATTGACAAGTTTGAGGTTGACATTTATCCATTTTTTGTATTGAATACTGTAAAATATGTAGAAAAAAAATATTAAATTTATTTTTCTTTTTGTTTATTGCACTTTTCATATATATATCTAGTTACTTTTGATTTATTACAAACATAGCCTTCAAATTGGGAGTGTAATGATTATTTTGATGTATGGCATATGAAAATGCTCAAAAGAATGACAGCACAGCATGTAAAAATACAAAGATACACTCTGGTGGAATTGTTCTATGGCAGGTCATAAAGGGTTAAATAAGAGATCTAGAGTTAAAATGTTTTGTTTTTTAACTCAAGCTGAGCGCTCGTGTCTGCATGCTATCAGTGTCATTGATACAGTCTCTTGTGGCGGCGCGCGCGCAGTCTTCACTCGCAGGACGTGCTCTTCAATCTATTGCCATTGCGGACACTATTCATTCCGGTGAAATCACAAAATAAAATGCACACAAACGTGTGTCCTATATACGTGTGTGTTTGATATAGACTGTAACCACTGATGAACATATTCGGTTTTGATGAGAGAAAAAAAATATGCTGATGGCGGATTCAAACCCATAAACCTCTGACACGCTTGGCAAACGATCTAACCACTAGACCACAGAAGAACTCAAACAAAACTTGCAGATCAATATATTTCACTAAATCATTACAACCTAAGCAGTTATTTAAAAAGTTTACATGAGCGTATAGGCCTACACGAATGTTGTGAGTTAATAGTCAAGTCAAGTCAAGTCAAATATATTTATATAGCGCTTTTCACAATACAGATTGTATCAAAGCTGCTTTACAGTATCAATCAAAACAACTCAACAGAGTTGATCAATGGTATGATTGGTTAATTAATTTGAATATCCCCAACTGAGCAAGCCAAAGGCAACAGCGGCAAGGAACCGAAAAACTCCATCAAGTCATCTAATGGTGTCCTAAAACTCCATCAGATGACCCAATGGAGAAAAAAAAAAACCTTGGGAGAACCCAGGCTCAGTCGGGGCCAGTTCTCCTCTGGCGTTTATGAACTAGAGGCCGAATTTACAGTAACTGTAAGATAAAAAATGTATACGAATGCCTGGCTAAATAGATGCGTCTTCAGTCTAGTTTTAAACTGGGAGAGCGAGTCTGAGCAACGAACAATATCAGGAAGGCTATTCCAGAGCTTCGGAGCTAGATGTGAAAATGCTCTGCCTCCTTTGGTGGATCTGGATATCCTAGGAATGACTAGACGGTGGATTGTAAGGCGATAGAAGATCTGTTAAATACACTGGAGCTAAACCATTTAGAGCTTTATAAGTCAAAAGCAATACCTTGTAATTAATACGGAACTATATAGGTAACCAATGAAGTGATGATAAAACTGGTGTTATATGATCATATTTTCTTGATCTAGTAAGAACTCTATCGGCTGCATTTTGCACTAACTGTAGCTTGTTTATTGAGGATGCAGGACAACCAGCTAATAAAGCATTACAGTAATCTAGTCTCGAGGTCATGAATGCATGAACTAACTTTTCTGCATCAGAAACAGATAGCATATTACGTAGCTTAGCAATGTTTCTAAGGTGGAAAAAGGCAGTTTTTGTAACATATGAAATCTGCTTTTCAAAAGACAGGTTGCAGTCTAATGTAACGCCCAGGTCTTTTACTGTAGCGGATAAAGTAACAGGGCATCCTACTATGTTAAAGTCGTGCTGTGAAAGGTTGGGTGGACGATTTTTAGAACCGATAAGTATTACCTCTGTCTTATCTGTGTAAAGATTCTGGGGATCTAATCCATGGGGAATTTGCATATCATAATTAATAATTGGTAATTAATAATTATTCATACATGTTTGGATTAGATCAGTCTTACATGTTAATAAATCTCCCTCTAAGGGAGAATCTGTCATTTTACCTGTATGCATACATGTGAAATCCTTTCATTTTAACGACAAGTTGATTGCAGTTAATTACACAGACCACGTCTTACAAAGCAGGCAAAATTAATTTAGCTCAATTGTCAGAATAATATTGTGGGGTTTTCCCCAATATCATCTTACTTTATAGGATTGCAGGAAACGCAATTCTCTGGCCAGAAGAATTGGGCTTCCTGCCCCATAACGAGTACTCTTTAAAATATTAATTATTTAAATAATTAATTAATTCGTAAAGCTTGTAGCATAAAGATCTTTTGGCACTTAAGGGACTTGAGAATGAGCAAAGAGAATGAATCCATCAGTCAATATAGTGTATTTAATAAGGCATGACTACTTATATATTTACTACGTTCACACGGGATATATATGTATTTACAAACACATAGAAGTACACAACAATAAGACATCAATGAACGAGTGAGTGTGTGAGATATAGAGATAGGGATAACTTACACGCGTGAGAGCGAGTAAGAGAGAGAGAAAGGGAGTTACATTCACCTAGACAGACAACACCTCCGAAACAACACAAAACACATTCTTAATGCTCTGAAAACAGGGTAACCTAATTTTACTTGCATGTGGAATGATTCTCTCAGGTGTTGCTGTGTTCCTTGAGCGGCTTGCCTGGTCTAGCCGCGTTTTGGACGGCAGATCTTTTGTTCTCCGTGCGCGTGCGTGAGCTGAATCCTTGGTTCCTTGGATAGTCACGTGATGCGGCGCGAGTCTTTGAACAGCGGTTGGAAGTCTTTGAGTTAACATTACCAACGGAAAATAGTTCGACTGAGTCCGTTTCACTTTGTGGAAGTGAACAGAGTCGACTACGAAAACAAAACTTTGACTAACAAAGAAAAGATATAAAGATTGGATCGGGTCTCCGAAGGAGGCCACGAGATCGGGTTGCATGGTGCAGCCTGGTGAAGAAGCGCGTGTCTCGGTTCCGCGCGTCACGTGCGCGCGTTCCTCCTTTCAGAACGAGCGCGCGCGTTTAAAAGTCCTTGGTAGGTGGATTTGCTGAAGAGATATGCCACGCAGTGTTCCTTTCCTTCGTCGAGGGGAATTAAACACGGAGGCTTATCTAGACTGAAAACACAAACTAAGCTAGCAACACATAAAAGAAAGGCGAAAAGCTCGCCTAGAGACGAGACGTTACATTCTGACACCAGGACGAGCACGTAAGAGAAGGAGGAGCGCCGCGCGCATCTTTAAAAACATTTCGGTTCACGCCTTCTTTTGGAAGACTGCACCAATCGGCTGGGAGGGAATTTCCCGCGGAAGATTTCTCTTTGTCTTGTCAGACTGCTGGTCTACTTAAATTATGGCCTGTGGTAAAAATGTTCATTTCTACTGCAGAGATGTGTTATACACATAATCATACCTTTCATGGTGTGTTCATACATATATCTGGCGGAGTCATTTCCAGGGCATTTTAACAATATCAAACATGACATATAAAAGTTATTGGTACATGTAACAGGAAAAACATTCTTAAAACCGTTACATTAAGAATGCATCTAGGGGTCCCTAGGTTCATTTAAAGCTCCCATATGTGTTATATGTAGTACAATACATGGGCAAACCTGAATTCATATCGAATATATCATATAACCGTCTTTCAGTGATAAAGTTAAAGGTTTGTATGTAAATCAAAGAAACACTAACCCATTAGAGTATATGTAATGTATATGAGAGTATATGTATATGTAAATCAAAGAAACACTAACCCATTAGAGTCTCCAAGGACGCACAAACCACACATAAAGGAAAGTCATGAGATGAACAGTAGATACATGTATCGCATGGTTATGCATAGGATATACAGTATATATTAGAGTTAAAATGTTTCAATTTTCCTTCTCCAGGAATCAAGTCCCTGCACATTCTTTTGAGTCATAAATCGGTAACAGGAAACTCGAACAGTTTAGCTTGGTTTGGGGGAAGCTTCATGGGCTTGAGTGTGTGGTGGAATGTGTGGGTTTTTTTTCAAACTCCAGTCTCTTTAAAGACATTGGGATTTTAGTTATTCAGTCAATGATTCATCCAAATACCCTACATCTGGATTTAATAAAAGAAAGTTACGCGTCATCCAATCTTTTATATCTTTAACACAATCTGTCAATTTGGATAATTTAGCATATTCATCTGGCCGTGATGAAATATATATTTGAGTGTCATCAGCCTAACAATAGAAACTAATTCCATGTTTCCTTATAATATTACCAAGTGGCAGCATATATATTGAGAATAATAAAGGGCCTAATACAGATCCCTGTGGCACTCCATAGTTTGCCGAAGTTATGATCGATTTCTCTCCATTTAAGTAGACAAAATGGTAGCGGTCAGATAAGTATGACCTGAACCAGCTTAATGCTTGTCCTTGAACATCAGTGTAATTTTGTAGTCGATCTAAGAGTATTGTGTGATCGAACGCAGCACTAAGATCAAGTAAAACTAGTACTGAGATACAGCCTTGGTCTGAAGCTAAAAGTAAATCATTTGTGATTCTAACAAGCGCAGTTTCAGTGCTATGGTGTGGCCTGAAACCAGACTGAAACTTTTCATAGATGTCGTTTTCTTGCAAGAAAGAGCCGAGTTGAGCGGACACAACTTTTTCTAATATTTTTGACATAAATGGAAGATTTGAAATGGGTCTGTAATTTGCTAGGTTATTTGGATCTAATTGTGGTTTCTTAATAAGAGGTTTTATAACTGCCAGCTTGAACGTTCTTGGAACATGACCTAAAGATAAAGACAAATTAATAATATTGAGAAGAGGCTCTTCCACTATAGGTAATACTTCTTTCAGTAGTTTAGTTGGTATAGGATCTAATAAACATGTTGTTGTTTTAGATGAAGTGATACGTTTATTTAACTCTTAATTGTTCTTGCGGGGTGATAATTGCGGCTGAATTATAAGGCGCGTTGAACGTTTACGATTTTGATTCTGATGCCTTCAATTTTCTCGGTGAAAAAGTTCATGAAATCATTACTACTGAACTGTAACGAGGTATTTTGTTCAGACGACTTCTGTTTATTTGTCAGTCTAGCCACGGTATTAAATAAAAACCTTGGATTATTTTGGTTGTTTTCTATTAATTTGCTGAGGTGCTCAGCCCTGGCCGTTTTAAGGGCCTTTTTATAACGTGACATACTGTCTTTCCAAGCGATTCTGAAGACCTCTATGTAACCGGGGCAGGAATAGCCTGATATTTGATTAATTTCCCTGGTGATTTGCCCTTATGGTTGCTTTGACTCAGCCGCGTGCGCTGTCCCCTTTAAGAGTGCGAGCATGCGCAGATGAGAAAGAGCACGTCAGACTGGAAGAGAGCGCACTCAGCGCAGTTTGAGACGGAGTCACACAGAGGGAGAAATAGGGGCGGCGTTTGCGTATGGCAGAGTATGGCCATTGCCATACCCTAGCAGTCAGAGTTCAGATAAAACATCAGCTGATGATGATGATGCTCGTTAAAGATTTTAGAAGGGCTTTTTAAACCCCCTAAATTTTCACCCCAGCCCCCCAAAAATGTGCGTTTCGTGATCGCTCAGTCAGTCGTCACCTTTAAAAGTCATTTAAAAAAAAGCTCATCTCAACCGGCTTCTCCGCAGCGTCAGAACAAAAGCAGATGAAAACGTGCATGCATTTATTGATAGACCGTGTAGGCCTACAGTATATACATCTGTGTAGTTCTTTGTTTGTCATAAATGCAGTTTACATTAAATGATGCTGGAGTAATTAAACACGATTTCCCACTGTAAAATGTGGGCTTATTTATTTATGAAATATTCATTTCATATAAACGAGTCTCAATTTCTTCACTTTCAAGAAATAAAGCTTTTATTTTGGAGATCACCATGCTGATTGCGTGAGCAAAGTGTGCACTTTTCTTTAAATCACGCAGCACACACAGAATGGCTATATAGGCTACTTAATTACAGTCTTGTGCTGTTTTAATAAAGGCGCAAAGCCATATCACGGTTTCGGTGTTGGGAAAAGGGAGAAGAGAGAGTTCGGCAAAAGGTGGATTCGAACTCGGGTCGAACGCGTCAAAAGCTACTCTCAAGCAGCTCACAACGCCCTCGCCCTACGCCACTGTAGATATTCAGTAAAAGGTATATTTTTGCTAAAAAGACAGGCACGTAGTGCAAATGAACGCTCTCAACTCACGTTCATTTTACTGTATCTGGTTTTGTTTGTTTGATAACGATGGGGACGGAGCGTGGTACAGATAGTTGCCCCGAATTTGATTGGTGAATAAAACTTGAAAAAAGTTGTTGTGATGCCAATCGCCTCCGCGATTCTGTCTGGCCTAATAAGCTGTGAGCTATCCCTATTTTCTTTCCCTCCTGACACAACGCGTTACAAGTTAACAGTGCTTTGTGATTAAACTGTTAAAGAGAGAACATTTCCAGTTTGATATTGACTTGGGAATTGGTGGTGATAAGTTGTGTGATAGTATTGAGTCTATCGTTGATTCCACGCTGCTCATATCAGTGTGGTGTTCCTGCACGTGAGGTCTTCCGTTGGGAAGGGAAACTCAGACGACGTTGGTGGAGATTGAGCGTGAGTTAATCTGTAATATGTTATAAAAAGTTGTTGAAAGGTTATATAATACTATTTATTTCATATATTAATGGAATATGAAGTAATTATTGTTCTTTATGCCGTGTTAGAGGGGAGAACAATCGCACGTGATATTGCATGTGTACCAGCTACCACGTGAGCTTTTTCTGTGTGCTTCAGAGTCTCGATAAGAGTGAGTTTTCTAATTTTATTCTCCTAAAGTGTTTACTTACAAGTTATGAAGAATATTTGTGTATATGCAAGTGTATACTATTTTCTTGAGTCTATTTACTGTTTGATTGGAACAAAATGGGTTAAATTGTGAATTGTAATGTATTCATGTGGTGAAATGTGCAGATTTCTCATGTATGCTGTGTTTTATTTCTTTCATTAGGCACATACATGCCACTACCGTTGTTTTTGCCACTCATTTTATTTGATTTCTGAGATTATAAATGTAAAAAACCACCTTCTTATTTGTTTTTGTTTGGTAAGACTCTTATTACTTTGTTTTCTGCACTCATTGGAGTCAATTGGGCAGTTTATTTTGTTATATATGCCAATTTCTTGTATTGATTGGAATACTTTTCTAAAACTACTTTTCTCCTGAACAAAAATATACATTAACGCTGTGTCTCATTTGAGGCTCAGGCGGGAATAATATAATCCTTTTTCTCTTTAGATGTTATGGCTGTGTCTTATTCTTTGACATAACGTTTTAACGGCCACATCTAAATTAGTTTTTTTCCATTTACGCTCTAAATTACGGGTTTCTCTCTTTAAAACATACGTAGTATTACTGTACCATGGTGCTATACTTTTTTCTCTGACCTTTTTTAATCGAATGGGTGCAACAATATCCAATGTTCTAGAGAGAATGGTGCTCATAGTGCTAGTTAATTCGTCTAGTTTATCTGTTTGTTTGGGTTCAGGCAGCAGCTGAGACAGATCAGATAATCTATTTGAGAAATGATCTATGGTGGATGGAAGAATTGTTCTACCTGGTCGATAACGTGGCGCAGCATGACGTATTACAGCAGTACGTAATATGCAAGTTACCATGTAATGGTCAGTGACATCATCACTTAGTGGAATGATATCTATATCCGTTGGATCGGTTCCATATGATATAATTAAATCGAGTGTATGATTAAGACGATGAGTTGGTCCGGTGACGTTTTGCTTGAACCCGAAGGAGTTTAATAAATCTTTAAACGCAGCCCCTAACGCATCATTTAAATTATCTACGTGTATGTTGAAATCTCCAACAATTAATGCTTTATCGACGTTGACCAATAGGTCTGATAGAAAGTCAGCAAACTCTTTTAGGAAATCGGCATATGGCCCTGGAGGTCTATATACGGTAGCCAATGCTAGCGATAAGAGGGATTTTTTTTCTTACATCTAACAGCGTAACATTTAGCACATATACTTCAAACGAATTAAACCTATGACGAGTTTTCTGAGTGACATTAAGGATATCTCTGTAGATTGTTGCAACACCGCCGCCACGACCGATCAGACGGGGCTCATGCTTATAACAGTATCCTGGTGGAGTAGACTCATTTAGACCGAAATAATCATTTGGTTTAAGCCAGGTTTCAGTAAGGCACAGAACATCGAAATTATTATCTGTGACCATTTCATTTACAATAACTGCCTTAGGTGTGAGTGATCTAATGTTTAGAAGACCTAGCTTTAGCAATTGTTTTTGTTCACTGATAGCGAGAGTTTTTGTTTTAATAACAATTAGATTTTTTCTAGATCCCGCAGTAGATTTATTATTTGATCTTAGTAAACGAGGAATAGACACAGTTTCTATGCAATGTTCTACACTAGTATTAATATCAATTAAATTGGTGCAGTTGAGACTGTGATTTGGATTTTTGGTTACTAGTCAAACGGTATTTAACATCTTGGAGATGTTATCCGACAGAAGATCTGCCCCTATTTTACTTGGGTGTAAGCCATCAGCGCGGAAGAGCCTCGGTCGCTCCCAAAACAGATTCCAATTATTTACAAAGAGCAGTTTCTGCTCATTGCACCATGACAATAACCATTCATTAAGCGCGAATAATCTACTGAACTTTTCATGCCCTCGTCGGTATGTAGGAAGCGGTCCTATTGCCTATTTACTAGGCAAAATATAGTCTGAAAATGCATTTGAGCTCTATGATCAGAAAAGGAATTATAAAACACTAAACAACTTACTCCGAACTTGTATCCTCTGGGTCAATTCGTTCTTCAAAATGCAACCGTTCGTCTGAGTTTCAAATTCCACTGAGGAAAAGGTTAATTATTCCCCGCTGTCCATAATCCTCTGAAGGAGTAGCGTGCTTCCATCCCTAAAACGCGATGAACTATCAGTGAATCTCTGATGAAGAATCTTCATGTTGTTATGGCATTGATCGGGGGCGTGCCGCGTGTGCGAGGCATATATCACCTATTTACCATGTCAAAAGCTTTGGGGGGGTGGCAATCTCAGCTGATTACAGATAATGAGGGGAGAGCGAAAAAACTGTCCCTCTCCTTGGTTTCAAACGGATTACATAAACTGGAAATATTATTTTTTTTAGTAACTTACTTCATTTAAAAGAAGAGAATCTGAGCTTCATAAAGAGACACCTCTCGTATCTCTGTGACAAGTATTGACAGAGTTACAGTTATTTTTTCGGAAGCGTCTCAGAATGGACTTCACTGACAGAGAGAAGGTAAAACGCGCATCATGTTTATTTTTCTTTATTTGACGAAAAGCACAACACTTTGTTTTTATTGTGAGTACCCACAAAAAAAATAGAAACTAAACAGGATCTAATGATGTACAACACTTAAATCTAAGATAAAAATCAACAGAGTAATTTGATCCTCTTTTGCACTGATAAGGAAAAAATCGAGCTCATCACGCCCGCGTGACGGCCAACCTCAGAGGGTTAAGTGACTGAGGATCCCTGTCAATCATCAGTGGCTCCGCCTACAGAGCTCAGGATTAGTTCATTTGTGCTCTGCCTCTTAATGCAGCATCTTCCTGTTGATCTGAACAAACAATAAGATGAAGACTGACTGACTGAAGTTCATCCACAACATTATAAATAAGATGAAGAAACATTGACTACTGTTTGCTTTGTAACATTAGTTTTCCTCTGGCTGCTGAAACATCCGGAACGTACATCTAGTTGAGAGTAAAAAAATTGAACATAATATCTGATTTATGTTAATGTTTGCGGAAATACATACAGGAAATCAATTTGTCTTTTGAGAATCGATATTGAATCGAACACATTTTTAAAAACGTCTCGGTTACATATGGTAACCCTCGTTCCCTGAAGGAGGCAATGGAGACGTATGTTGTGACCAACCAATAGGAATCAATAGGCCAATCTACTTTGAGTGAAACTAAACAAGCCAATGCACATTTGGCGTGCAATCATTTGCATCAGCCTCGCAGCGCGGGTATTTGTGACCGAACACGGAAAGTAGGGACACAAGTCGGTTCTGGGGCATTTTGAGTTATTCACAGATTCTGAAAGTGTAGTCTCCAAGCTTTCCAACGATGCACTGTTAGACCTTACCAGGTTTTTTACAGTAAAATACTGTATAAAATACAATAGTATACCATTTTTCAATAAAACAGTAATATACCGTAGAAAACTAAACTAGCCTACAGGAATATACTGTGAGTTAATAGCTCTCAAAGTCGACACTCAGAGACTGTGTTCCTAATCACACCCTATACCCTCATTCACTATTCCCTACAGTAGTTCACTAATATAGTCCACTTGACTGAAAAGAAGTTGATGAATTGAGAAACTGATGAACACCCGATAAGCAGAATCACTGAAGGACAGAGAAACAAGAACTGAAAAAGAGAAACAAAAACTACAACTGACTTCCAGCAACACTGAGTGTGAAACCAGTTTACAAACCAGTTTATAATTATTTCCGTCATACTTGTACAAAAGTTCTTGTTGAGAATTAACAGATAATAAAATAAAAATAATAAAGTTTGTTGTCACCATAATGGAGATCAGTATTTGCTTTAGTTGGTCTCTTGTCCCTGGACTTTTACATTCATCTGACTCTGGCTGGGTAACAATGATTTTATAAAAACACATTTGTTGTAGCAAAAAAAGTCAAGAGGAAGTTGATCTTGTTGTTTTGGCATTTGTGATCTGATTTTCAGATCTGTATATGTTCTTTAAATATATGGGTATTTGATATGAAACTTACAATAATTTAAGGGAATACAATAATAATCTGTGAATCTACAACATGAAATCAATATTTTGGTTAATCATGTATTCTGAAGAATGTTGTAATCATATATTGTATTAAAAAAAATCCTACTTGAGTCAGACACACAGACATCAACAATTATAATATGAATCTCAACAATGGTAACGATCAAAAGTTTCATGCAGCAGTGCATGCTGGGTTCCAGGATAGTATAAAACTCCCAGCATGCACTGCTGCATGAATAAAAAAATATTGCCACCATTGTTGAGATTCATGTGCTAAATTGTGATATATCTGTGTTTCAACAAGACATTGTAGCTCTGTTTTTTGGTTTATGGATGATGTGTTAAAAAAATGAGTCATTGTAATTTATTGCTATGGTTTCACAGTGGTGGTAACGTAACACTTTTGGTTGAGGATTAAACTCTGAATGAGTGGGAACAAATTCTTTAGTGGATGAACAGGCAATATGATGTAGTGATGGGATTTATGGCTCTTTGAGTGGATCCGGATCTTGGCGATCCGTTCCTTTCAAAGAGCCGTTCAAAAGAACGGCTCTTTTGGCTCTTTTTAAATATTTAGTCAGTTTTAAGAAGCCAGCTTGGGGGCATCTCAGTTTATCCTGGAAATAATCACTGAGAGGAATGATGAGATGAGATTTGTAGTCAAATAATTAAAACTCAGATATCACACACCAATATCGGAGTTTGAATTATTCTGAAATATTATTACCTCTAAATCTAAATATTAGATTTGTCTTGTGTGGACTATATTCCATAGGGTTGCACATTCACAAAACATCCCTCTGCTTAGAAAGTGACATCACTATTTTGGATTTACCTTTAGTACAAAGTGTGTGTATGTGTAAAGCTATGTTGACTTATGTTATTCATACAATACCTACTCACAAATAAACATCAAAAACAAAGCCGGCTGCAATGAATTTCTGTGCAAAACAGCTTTTACTACAAACACTAACACAAGAACATTAATACAATAATTGTTATCACACAAGAACATTTTGATAAAAAACAAAAAATATTTAAAGTTGTAAATATATAGGCTACTGTAGATAAATTACATGAATGAAAGAGGCACGTAGGTTTTTTCCCCCCCACTGTACTCACGTAAAGGATGCGCGCGCACAACTATATCATCATGCTGTTATATGATGTGTTCACACCGAACGCGAATTTAATTATTTGCTCGAGTAGATTACATACAAAGTCAATGCAAAGACGCGAATAGACGCATAATTCGCACCGGGCGTCGCGAATGACGCGAATTGGCCGACGCGTTTGCCGCGAACGTCTTCCGCGCAAGTTGAAAAATTTGAACTCGAGGGAATGTTCAACCGTCTAATTAGACGCGATAGACGCGTATTTGACGCTCTATTCGCGTTCGGTGTGAACACCAGAGCTAACTGAGGAGCTAATTTGTGTGAATCTGTGTGAAACACGCATAGGAAAAAAAGAACGTCTCCCCTACAGCCGCGACTCGGCTCCCATCGTTCATGTTTATGAGCCGTTCAAAAGAATCGGTTCGTTCGCGAACGTCACAACTCTAATATGATGATTTTCATATTTTGACAAATCCAATCATTAAAAAACCGTGTGTGTGCACAAGTGTGACTTGCAAAAACACAGTTCAAGCAGCAAAAGAAAAACATATTATTGTATCAGCATACCAACTAAAGCAAACACTGATCTCTATAATGGTAACTTCAAACCAAACATTTTCAATTAAACATATCAATAACAACTTCTGTAGACGTATGACAGAAATAAAGCCATACTGGTTAATAATAAGTGTAATAATGTGTAATGGCTGGAAGTCAGTTGTAGGTCTTGTGTTTCTCTAGTTTCTGTTCTTGTTGTTCATCTTTCCTTCAGTGATTCTGCTTGTTAACAGCAGGTGTTCATCACTAATGCTAAACAATCACTTACATATTCACTGAATTATCTCACTGCAACACTGTCAATGTTACTTTTTACTCGTTGTAGTGTGGATTTTCCTGTGGGGTTGAAAGGGTTAACAGTGAAAGATAAAAAGACACACCCACAAAATGTATTTTAACAGCAATAAACTGTAAGTTATACAACAGGTTTATACTGGCAACACTGTTGCCAGTAGTTTCAAGTACAGCTCGCTGCATCCTGCGGTGGATATCCAACCCGGCCCACATCCAAGTGTGATGTCAGAAGCCACGCCCATCCAAGTGTGACGTCAGAAGCCACGCCCATGTCCAACTACAGCACGTGACTCGATTTGTTGTACGCATGCGCAAAAAGGCGCTGCTTCCTGACGGAAATATGTTTACGGTTGTTATCATTCATAGTTATTGGTTTATAATAAAGATAAGTTTATTTGTGTAGAGGTGTGACGCTACAGATTATTGTTGCTGTTAAATTGTGACGCTTTGGCAGGCTTGGAATGGTCTAAATCACGATCACTCAAGACGTTACCTCTGCATTGCTCACTGGTTTTGTAAGTTAATGAAATGGTAGTACAAGTAAACAATGTACCTTAAAACGATATTTTTGTATTTCTCTTATATTTCTGTTACACAAATGGTAATCAATAATCATGGTTTTGCTATAATAAACGTATAAGGGAGCATCTATACTTAAACTAAAACGAGTTTTTGTCACTTTCTTAATTAAATGGGATCCAAACTGCACTTCTAAATAAAAAAATAATGTAAACTTTTTTTTACATTTCTTTCTATGTGGTTATAGAAATATTGCATTTTTACAACCAAATTAAGAATCAACTTATTAGTTAATGCATGTTATAGCAAATGACTTTGAAATCAAATAATAGAACAGCATAATGGAATTTATGTAAACCTTAAATTAAAGAACCAATATGGTGAAACTCGAAAAATTAGAATATCGTGCAAAAGTTAATTTATTTCAGTAATTCAACTAAAAGCTGATACTAATATATAATATAGACTCATTACATGCAAAGTGAGATATTTCAAGCAATTTATGTGTTTTAAATTTGATGATTATGCCTTACAGTTATGTTGAATTGCTGAAATAAATGAACTTTTGCACAATATTCTAATACATAAAAAAACAGTTAATCTCTCGTCTTTCCCTTCTGTACAGGTTTTATGAGTTTAACATATCAAAATATCATCATAGTTCAAAATATCTTGGTCTCAAAATAATTTTTTTATTTAATATTTTGTGTTAATACATCAAGTTTACACACATGGTTCTAAAATGACCCATCTATGCAAGTGTGATAACTTTTTGTTAAAATAACCAATGTCACAGTTGTTTAGAGCAACAAATTCACTATACTACTTAAAATCAATAGTATATTCCTGCACAATCGGAGGCTTCAGCTTTAGGACCCCGGTTACAGGACCCTCGTTTTTTAGTTTGTACATACATAGTTCGAAAGACATTTAATCTCAGGAGTATTTTTATAAAATGTGTTTTTTTTTTTATTCAAAATGCATCAGAGGCATTTTGAAAAATGTATAAATTTACACAAAACAAAATAATTAAAAATGTATATCAATCTTTAAACAACTGAAAAAGTGGAGTGAGTCTTAGTTTCTTGAATTATACTGTATATTGATTAACCTCTTTAAGTTTAACTCATTTGCTCATTATCAGGCAAAATAACGATAGAATCAGCACATGCAGTCACTAAATGATATGGCCAGATATCAGAAGGCAAAACTCGAGAATGATTCAAGCATGAATTTATTTATATATACACATGTATTTATTTATATTATATGAAAGAACAAAATTATTTGTGCTAGAACAAAAGCACCAAAAAGATCCCCTTTTCCACCAGTTGCTGCAAGAATGGCTTCAACTCTGAGAGAGAGAGAGAGAGAGAGAGAGAGAGAGAGAGAGAGAGAGAGAGAGAGAGAGAGAGAGAGAGAGAGAGAGAGAGAGAGAGAGAGAGAGAGAGAGAGAGAGAGAGAGAGAGAGAAATTTGTTTAACATGTTCAACTGAAATATATATTTCTGATTTAACACTTATGAAATGTTGGAGTTGTAGAGAGAGAAAGTCAAATAGAATATTCATGTTACTGACGTCTAATTCCAAACTCCAAATGTGTAAATGTAAGATACAAACCAAAGTTTATTTTTACTTACCGACATGGCAAACAATCACTTGCTTTCAGAATTGTAGTACTCCTGAAAAGAAGTATATAGTTAGGAAAGGCTGATGTGATGGCTGGCTTGCTGTCACTGTATTTACTATGAATTAATAATAAAACTTATTAATGGTGCTTGCCTATGGCAAAGCAACATTAGTGTTATTGTGCATACTTATTATTCTTATTCTTTTTATTCTGGACAAATTTTGGCGCGTAACTCCTCCCGCAGTTTTTGTCACAGACCCACGAATGAGGTGTCAAATCGTGCGTATTATTCGGGAATGGTGTGCTATGACTTTTATAAGCGATCGGGGGTACGATGTTCGCCCCAGGGGCGATAAAAGGCCCAAAAAACGTCCCATTGACTTAACATTGTAAAAAACTTTGACGAGTCATAGCTCAGAGCTCAGATTTCGCAGAAATGTGTGATTTGCCACATTTGAAGAGGCTGACAGGCTCTGTAAGAACATACCTCACAGTGGGGTAAACGTTGCACCCCTGAGGGGCAGGAGCTGCCCAAAGTTGCCCCCATAGACTTACTATGGTGTAGGACGGCCCATGAAATGGGCCGTCCTACACCATAGAAACCGCTTTTATATTGAACATAACTCTGGATCACAGTGTCGTAGAGACAAAGGGGCGGGCTCATTTTACTCAGACGGCCAATCAGTGTCTCAAGATCATTGTGAAGCTATCAAGCCACGCCCTAGCAACCATTTAGAGCTCCTTAGCAACAAATTCCATAGACTTCCATTAAAAGAGGTCAAAGGGATATCTTTGGATATAAGTGTCATAGAAACATGAGGGTGGGCTCGTTTGACTCGGGCCAGCAAACAGCCAATCCTGAATCACCTCATCACTTACTGCCACGCCCTAGCAACCATTATCGAGCACCTTAGCGACCAAAATCCAAAGAGGGATATCTTCCATTCTGAATGTCACAGAGGCATGGGAGTTGGTTTATATCATTCATACTGACAAGCAACCTTTGGAGTTTCATGATTGGCAGCTGCCAAGCCACTCCCTAGCAACCAAACAGAGTACCCTAGCAACCATTTTGCAAGACCTATATCTCTACATGTAAACATCGTATAGAGATGGGGGTTGGTTTATACATTCACATTGACTTTGAAGCTTCATGATTGGCAGCTGCCAAGCCACTCCCTAGCAACCAAACATAGTACCCTAGCAACCGTTTTGCAAGACCAATATCTCTAAATCAGAACATCGTATAGAGATGGGGGTTGGCTCTTTTGACTCATGCTAGCAAACAGGTCTTGCTACATGCTACACATGCTAGCAGTGAATAGCTACATGCTAATATTGATTAGCTAAGTGTTAAATCATGCCAAGAAAATGCTACAAATTCCATAGTAACCATCTGTGACATCTACCAACCACCTAGTAACACCATAGCAACCACCCAGAATACCCTAGCAACCGCCTAGCAACCACCCAGAACACCCTAGCAACCGCCTAGCAACCACCCAGAACACCCTAGCAACCGCCTAGCAACCACCCAGAACACCCTAGCAACCGCCTAGCAACGCCCTAACAACCACCCAGAATACCCTAGCAACCACCTAGCAACCACCCAGAACACCCTAGCAACCGCCTAGCAACCACCCAGAATACCCTAGCAACCGCCTAGCAACGCCCTAGCAACCGCCTAGCAACCATCCAGAATACCCTAGCAACCGCCTAGCAACGCCCTAGCAACCACCCAGAACACCCTAGCAACCGCCTAGCAACCACCCAGAATACCCTAGCAACCACCTAGCAACGCCATAGCAACCACCCAGAATACCCTAGCAACCGCCTAGCAACCACCCAGAACACCCTAGCAACCGCCTAGCAACCATCCAGAATACCCTAGCAACCATTCAGAACACCCTAGCAACGCCCTAGTAACCACCCAGAATACCCTAGCAACCGCCTAGCAACGCCCTAGCAACCGCCTAGCAACCACCCAGAATACCCTAGCAACCGCCTAGCAACGCCCTAGCAACAACCCAGAATACCCTAGCAACCGCCTAGCAACCAACCAGAACACCCTAGCAACCGCCTAGAAACAGTATAGCAACCATCCAGAATACATTAGCAACCACCTAGCAATGCCCTAGCAACCACCCAGAATACCCTAGCAACCACCTAGCAACCACCCAGAACACCCTAGCAACCACCTAGCAACACCATAGCAACCACCCAGAATACCCTAGCAACCGTCTAGCAATGCCCTAGCAACCACCCAGAATACCCTAGCAACCACCTAGCAACCACCTGAACACATGAATAAGCCAAATCTCAGCACCAGAACATCGTACAGACATGTTTGTTGGCTCGTATGCAATCATGTACCACACCCTAGCAACCGAGCAGCGAGTTTTGCCACTGCAAGCACCATTTCACATTTTCTTCTGGAAATGTACATTCTAGTTCATATTACAACAGTTTATCATCACATTACATTATATAAAACATGTATAACTTTTCATAGCAATGACTGAACAACTTCAAACTTTTTCAATATGCAGTATTTACAACTGACAGAGTGACAATCAAATCTCATAATCTTTACAAGCAGAATAAGATTTAAAGGATGTAACTTTACACATAAGCACTGAAATATATTTTTCATATTTACCCTTAATCCAAATAACAACATGAAATTGGTGATATAATAATGCAGTTAGTATAGTAGGCTATAATAGTAGGCCCTAATAGTATACAATTCTCAGATGAGAATCTAACGTTTACTGATACGAAATTCACTCAGCCAAATATAACACACAACTCAGTTAAGAGACATCACAGGGGAGTTAAATGACCAAATATGTAAGTTAAAGATAATTCATAGCTCTATTTCAACAGGTAACATCTCATTCTCATACAACTCATTCCTATTATGTTGAACAGTTTATACTAAAACCGCAAGTGTGTTTTGTGCATTTTGTTTCGCAGTTACCTTCGTCTTCTCTTCTCGATGCTTCTTCCTGTTTTTATATTAACGTTAATGAGAATGTGTCCAATTTGGGCATGGGCGTGGTGGCTTCTGACGTCACACTTGGATGTGGCCGGGTTGGATGTCCACCGCAGGCTGCAGCGAGAGGCTACTCAGTAGTTTACTGTAAAATCTTGTTTTTTGGGTCACCATTGTGCTGAAGAGTAGAGCCTGTGCTTCAGTCCAGGAGAAGAGCTACAAACATTGATGATATGCTGCATGTTGCTTTATTTAAAAGGCAGTGACTGTATAGTTGTTGGTCCAGTGGAAATCTCTTTATTTACAAAAGTTTTTTTTTTTTTTGGTTTCGAATTAAATAAGTTCATAATAATACTTTACACACATTATTAATGCATTATAAATTTTAGTTAATACTTTTAAATGACAGTTTAATGCAGTCGGTTTCTGCAAGTGAAATTAGGTAACTCTAGTTTTAGTGCATTATTACAGTAAATAACTGGCAACAGTGTTGCCAGTATTTTACTGTAAAAAAACCTGGTAAGGTCTAACAGTGTGTGTAACACATAGAAATCTGATAATATTTGGAGAAAATGTGGCCATTTGAAGGTAGGCATTTAAAAAAGTTCAAACGGTAGAAAACTGCTTCTAAAGATGTGCAGTTCTCACCTATCTCTGCTGCTGGGAGTGACAATAGGGCTCATTTACATCTCATTTAGATAAGCCAACAGCTTTTTTTTCTTTCCCGAGCTAGCTAAAAAAAATAGGTAGGTATGGGAAGGTCTAAACAGTATACCAGCAACAACACACAAAGACCAATATGCCATACATATAACGCAAAACCAGCAACAACACACAAAGACCAATATGCCATACATATAACACAAAACCAGCAACAACACACAAAGACCAATATGCCATATGCATATAATGCAAAACCAACAACAACACAAAGACCAATAAGCCATAGGCCTACATATAACGCAAATAGTGGGCAACGCGCATGTGCCTAAAATGTCAACAATATTAAAGTTTATGCAGGAGGCAAATGCCTGCTGGCATTTTTCTTTAAGCAGTCATGACAGGAATTTTCCAAATAATCATATTTCACCTCCTCAAATTACTGTTGCAAATCTCTTTACACCACTTTCTTATGTGCGTATACACACACAAATGAAAAATGTCCGCAAGCGCATTATATCATCAGCAGGTTCAGCATCTTAAATAACGACTAAAGAGCAAATGAAGCTTAACTTACGTTTCAGAAACGCGCACGACAGGCCTTCATCGCAGCAAAGGTCTTAACTGCATCCTCTATTTCGATTCTCTGTGCCAGTTCATGTTCTATGGAGATTGTTGCCAGTCCATTAAGTCTGTTCCCTGTTCACAAAACGTTCCCCATTCAAAGCAATCGTGACGTCACATATGAAACAGCCAGCCACCGCTGTCAGCGAGCTGAGCCGCCGTATTCAAGCATCGAATTGTTCCGAGCCCACAAAGTGCGGCAAAAACATTTTCGGTGTAACTGCCACAGTTCAGCTCGTCTGCGACAATCTTTGCGACGTCAATCTTCATTGAATTTTGAGCAGGAGCAGAGAGCGCTGCATAATAAGTAGCCACGCTGTTGAGGGCGGAGGCAAAAGCGTCGGCGGCTATTCAGTATGGAAATACACACAGACAATGACACGCCCCTACTGCATGATAGAATCTCCGAAAAACAAGCCAATTTTAACCTCAAAATGTACGCTTTTAAATACACCAATACTGTTATCTCAAACATGGAGAGGCTTCTTCATGATCTCAACTAAGAGATTCTGCAAAAAAGCGGAAATCACCAATTTTGGAAAAAAACGCTTCTTTCTCATTTTCCTCGCAAGTTGTGCTGCCGACTTGTGTCCCTGGTTTCCGTGTTCGGTCACATTTAACGAGAAGCTGGTGGAATGTAGCCTCGTGAGACCATCCTGATCTCGCGAGCTTTCAAGGTTTCACTCGCAGATCAGTCTGGATACTTTCCGTTAAAGAAAATTTGGGAGCAGTTCACCAAACGAACGTCCAATCAGCGTTGGCTTTGAGGCGGGTTGAGGTGTGACGCAACGAGAAGCGCGACAGCTTCGTTGATCTGATTGGTTGATTTGGCCCGTCTATCACCAACATAGGCCAATCAGCTAACCAGTATTTTCGCCCCTTACCAAAACTACTTCAACGGAAGGTTTCCAGATGGATATGCGGAGCAAATCCATCTGGCGGAGTCAGGTTAGGTGGAATGCACTCTACACTCAAATAATGATGTGTTGGCTTTACTTAACTTGTTTTTGTAAACAGGCACCACCGGTTCCACATAACTATGTTTCGTTAAACAAACATAATATGTTCATGTAACTTCAACATCATAGAATTTGGTCTTTTTAAGCGACCCAATTAAACTCTGAGCTAATGAGTTAATTAAGTGAATAACTGAGTGATGATTGAGCATTATTGAAGACACCTGATGTTAACAAGCAGAATCTCTGAAGGAGAAAACCAGAATTTTTAAGTCACCATAATGGAGATAAGTATTTGTTTTAGTTGGGCCATTAACTGACCATTAACTCATTAAGTTTAGATTTTGTTTGGTTGCTGTACATGAGTTTTAACAGCCGGATGAACAATGAACTATGGAGATCTGATGGTGTTGGTTGTGTTTTAACGTAATCAGTATTTCACAATCATTTGACCCCCAATCACTGAACTCATATTGAACCTAATTTCTGAGTTAAGTTTACCTTACTGTCATTGTAGATCATACTATTTTTAGCCTTTTCAATGAAATTCAAATGAACAAATCAAGAAATAAAAAATTAATTTCTTAAAAAATATTTTGAGTAAGGCACACACAGACATCAGGAATCAAAATATGAATCTCAGCAATGGTGACAGACAGATCATAAGCTCATTATTTATTCATGCAGCAATGCATGATGGGAGCCATGAATGAGTTTTGATTGGTGGCACCCAGAATGCACTGCAACATGCTTTATAATTGTCACCATTGTTGAGATTCACAGGCTGATTCTTGATGTCTGTGTGTGCCTACTCAAAATATTTTTTTAGGAAGTTTCTTTTTTATTTATTGATTTGATCATTTGAATTTCATTAAGTCTAAAAATAGTATGCTCTACAATGACAGTGCTGCTATTATCCGTAAGGTGACGTTAACTCAGAAATTCGGTTTAATATAAGTTCAGTGACTCAGGTCAAATGATTGTGATATAATGATTATGTTAAAACACAACCAACACCATCAGATGACCTTTGTTTATTGTTCATCTGGCTGTTATAACTCATGTACAGCAACCAAACAAAATCTAAAGTTAATAAGTTAATGGTCAAGAGCCCAACTAAAACAAATACTTATCTCCATAATGGTGACCTTCAGAGATTCTGCTTGTTAACATCAGGTGTCTTCAATAATGCTCAATCATCACTCAATTATTCACTTAATTAACTTATTAGCTCAGAGTTTAATTGGGTCGCTTAAAATGACCAAATTCCATGATTAAAGTTACATGAACATATTATGTTTGTTTAACGAAGCATAGTTATGTGGAACCGGTGGTGCCAGTTTACAAAAAAAAGTTAAGTAAAGCCAACACATCATTTTTTTGAGTGTAGTTTTTTGCTGAAGAGCCAAGCCTGAAAAAGCTGGCCGCTCCGGGGGGCGGCAGCAGATGTGGCAACGGGGCATACGTCTCCGTTCCCTCCTTCAGGGAACGAGGGTTACCGTATGTAGTGACCGACCAATAGGAATCCCTACCAAAGCGCCACAGCCGCTGAACCCCATCCAGCGCCCTGTGCGAGCCTCTACACCTTCTTGCCTGGAAGGACGAAAGGAGGAGGCTTACACAGAGTATACCTGTCACTGTTGTTCCGTGATAACTCATACAGTGAGATTATTGGATAACACTGGGAAAGCGTGTCCTTCATGTTAGGAAGGAGTACGCTGCGGAAGCTACTTTCTTCAAGGAGTTATGTGGGAAATACATATGGACTAGCCCGAAGTCTGTACTACATATGAAATAGTGGGTGACTTAGCCCAAGGGAAAGACACGGGCTTCCATAGGAGCAGCCGTGGAAAATATACACATATGGGATCCCTGTAGGGTCACACAAATGGAACCCAGCCCAGATCCAGTTCTCAAGGATTCAGTGGATAAAGACCTGGCGCCGGACGCTCCGCCATATCCAGGCTAAGGGGTTTTGGAGGACTCTACAGGTTTTACTCTGCAGTCCCTCCAGGATTTCGCGGGCCTTTTTTGTGATTGTTGCGGCCTAAAATGCCTGATGTTGCGGCCGCTTTTCTAAAAAGTTGCGATGAAAGTTGCGATGTTTTTCTGCATTTGTTTTTAGGTTAAAACAGCAAAGGTAGATAGATTTTTACTTAAAGTACTCATATTATGCTTTTTGGCTTTTCCCCTTTCTTTTATTGTGTTATTTATCTTTTTTGTGCATGTTATAGGTTTACTAAGTGACAAAAAAGCCCAAAGTCCACCCCAAAGAGACTTATGTCCCACAGAAAACACTGTTCACCATCTGCTCTGTAGTCCAGAATTTACTTCAGAGACAAACGTGCTCACTTTGTAACACACGTTAATGAGCACAAAACCAGTTAACTAACCTTTAGTAACCTTATAAAGGCAAAACAAACGATTTAAAGACACAGCAAAATCTAACAAACTAAGCTTTTTTTAAAAAACAAGATCTGCACCTGCAAAAATGTAAATGTGCAGAACCTCACAAACATTAAGTAGCATTTATGTTGAAAGATGCCAATATAGCCTACTAATAAAGTGCAAAATACCGTTTTCTAGCCACAAAAGTTAAATGGTGGAAAAATCAAAAGTTTAATACTGTATTTTAATATAATATAATATTATATACCCGAATATCCAATAAAGCTGTTCTCATTTCCTTAATTTTTTTGTCAAATTTGTAAAATTTGTAAATTTATCTGCAAAATTTGTAAAATTATCTGAATTGAGAGAGTTCGGGAACTGGGTGAACTAATGCACTGTGATAGTAGCCTATTACAAGTGATAAACACAAGAAAAGAAAGGAAAATAAAATGGTCAAACTCAATTCTTTAAATATAAAACAAAAGAGAAGCAGATACGTGATAAGTCCGTGGAAACAACACTAAACACTTTGCTGTTTGAATGTCCTGCATGAACAAAATAAACGTCATTTTGTTCATGTTTCCACTGTTCGATCGCGCCACACACACACACACACACACACACACACACACACACACACACACACACACACACACACACACTCCGATCGCGCCCCGCGTCTCTCTCTCTCTCTCTCTCTCTCTCTCTCTCTCTCTCTCTCTCTCTCTCTCTCTCTCTCTCTCTCTCTCTCTCTCTCTCTCTCTCACACACACACACACACACACACACACACATACACAGTCCGATCGCGCCTCGCGTCTCTCTCTCACTCACACACACACACACACACACACACACAGTCCGATCGTGCGCACACACACACACACACACACACACAGACAGTCCGATCGCGCCCCCCAGCACACATGTCTGCTGCGTCTTCTGAACAAAACAAAGAAGTGAGTTTGATGACACTTAGCAGGAGACCGCGACGATTGGTCAAAGTTGCAGAAAAGTTGCGGTGATTGGTCAAAATTGCAACGCGCAATGAATTCAAGGGGATTTGTTGAAGTTGCGTTAATAGTTGCGATCGCGACATCGCGAAATCCTGGAGGGACTGACTCTGGAGCAATAAGGGTGCATAGTAGAGTGCAGCGAGCCGACAGAGCCAGACCTCTTGGTGCTTCTACCCGTTTAGGGTGAGAACACGGGAGGAGATCGGCTCTACATGTAGGCTATATTATCTAGCAAACGTGTTAGGTGTCGCCCAGCCCGCAGCTCTACAGATATCTGTTAGCGAGGAGCCACGTGTCAGCGCCCAGGAGGATGCAACGCCTCTCGTGGAGTGTGCATGCAACCTGAGCGGGGAGGGCACGCCTTGTGCTTGGTAAGCCAAGGTGATGGCATCCACTATCAAGTGGGCCATTGAAGACTTAAAATTTACTGTTAAATGTTATTTTTTAGTTTTATTTTTCTTTATTCATTTTTATAATAATTTCATAATGTATTTTGTGAAGTCAAACTATTTTTGTACATGTGTGCTGAGCAGAGAGTTGGTAGTTATATTTTGCTTAAAGGTATGAGTAATGTTCACTTAGCAGAGATGTTTCAATGATGAATATACTTCAAATGTGTGCAGTTGGTATGCTCTTTGCAAGAACATTATTTTTTCAACTGATGCAAATGTACCATTTGTATACCACTAATGTATATGTGATACCCATGAAAAATGAGTACACAATATGGTTGTATGAAAATTTGTATATATAATATTCTTCTTCTATACCCTTTCATATGGACATTCATGAAGGACTTCTTTTTCTGTTTTTTTTTTTTTTACATTTTGCATGGACACTTAAAAAAGAGACTTTTATTTTGACACGGGATCACGTTTACTGGCTATCTCTGCAGCCTCCGCTCTCATATCATACAGAGGAGCTGGCAGAGAACAGACGTGATTCCCGACTCTTCTTTCTTTACTGTATTTTCAGGTACATAGTACAAATGTTCGGGGAAAACTTGATCATATAGGGTAACACTCACTTAATTGTAATGTACGGTGTAATCGCCCTTTTGTTACAATTTGATAACTTACAAGTGTGATTTCTAAAGCTGTTGTGTGGGTTATACTGTGGTAAAACTACTGTAAATACTTCTGTGAATCCAATATTTGAGTCTAATATGTTTATTCAGTCTGTCAGATCAAAATGTTCCATTGGGTTATGTGTAGAAGTTAATCGTTTGGGTTATATGTTGTGTACAAAGCTCACTCTGAACTCGCGCTTGGCGTGCTTGATGGTCACGTGATTAGCGTGTGCAGAAATGTGTAATGGCGGCCTGAATAGCTGTTCATGCTTTGAAATGTTTATTTTTGACAAACTAATAGTGAAACAAATGTCACAAATGCTTTAAGAGTTTAAACAGACTTATAAACTGCACTTAGGTGAATAATCAAAGTAATAACTTGCTAGATTTGACTGTTGACCCATGAGAAAGTAGGAAAAAAGGGTTGTTGTATGTTCAAACAAGAAAAAGGACAAACAATGAAAAGAGATTATAGGAGTTTATTTTTGTGGTTTAAGAAACTGATGAATGTTGGAGATTGATTTGTTATCAATGAATATATCATACAGAGGAGCTGGCAGAGAACAGACGTGATTCCCGACTCTTCTTTCTTTACTGTATATTCAGTAATCTGACTGCTGGGTCTCCGGAGGAGGGACCTGAAACATATACACTGAGCAATAGTTTCTTAATGTGGAAAGTGGATTGTACCATGTGCAGGTACATTTAATTTTAAGCATAAGCAACTTGGTTTGCTACCTTACAAGGAAGTTGTAAGTCTCTCTGTGATGTTTATAAGCTCAATCTTACTGTACTACATTAGAGAAACATAAAGGTATGATGGGATGAGAGGAAAGAGAAACATAAAGGCATGATGGGGTGAGAGGAAGGAGAAACATAATGATGATGGGGAAAGGAAGGAGGAACCCAAAGAGACCATTTACAGCTAGTATGATGGGATGAGAAGATCCATAAAGTCAAGAACACACAGACAAAAAAATTTTATTTAGGAATTTTTATTGAATAGATTGCAAACAAGTTGATGTTCCTGAATAAAAAATTGGCGGTATGGCTCTGTTCAGGGAGTCCTCTGACCTTTCATGAGCACCATGAAATAGCAGAGAGTCAGAGGACAGCAGCAGCAGCATTAGGGAACGCTCACACAGTTTAGGACTGTGAGAGCTAAAATATCCCCCGTGAACAGAGCAGGCAACATGACATAAGCAAATGCCACGTTATGCACAAGGAGGAGCTGGGGAGGTGGCGGGCAGCAGAAGCGAGCAGCAGCATGTATGAGCAAAGCTGAATGAGCTTTAAATAGGGCGCCTTGTTTGAGCTTTGGCCATTGAGCAGTGAGGGGAGTTACCCAGCTAATGCAGCTCAGCTGGAGCAGAACAGCTGACGGGACGGTGTTGTTAGCAAATAGCATTAGCAGCGTCTTGACGACCTGGCCTGCCAGAACTGACGCTGATGCTCAATTGGGGAATAGAGAAATCTGGAATGACCTCCTCTCATATATTGTTATTCTTATGGCTATGAAGGTGTCATGTCAGTCTTATGCACACCCCTTCAAGTAAAGTGTTACCTATTTGATCTTCTTGCTGACAACGACATCCAAGGTAACTTCAGCTGGTCACTCACATGATCACTTTTACCCATTTAGTTAAAGCATTTACTTTACTTTTCATCTTCTATCACTAGAGAATAATGATGAATATTGTCTGAAACTCTCACTGAGAGAAAGAACATCAACATCATCATTATCATCATCATCATCATCAAAGCTTTATTAAGGACACACATTGTCCAAAAACATTAAAAAAAATATATAATATTTTGATACGATACCAATACTTGTTGTTACAGTTTTAACAGTGCCAATGTCGAAACCAGTTATTTCTTAAATGTGCTATATGTAGCTTTTCTTCTAAAATGAATCCTTTTTTTATTGCCTGTGTGTGAAGCAGGGATGGAAATTAGCACCCGCCACCAGCCAAATGCGGGTGATTTTGTGTTGTGGCGGGTAAACTCGCTTCACTTACCGGCCACCGTGGCGGGTAAATAAAAATTGCATACTGTTTCACCTGGACGGCGGACACTTTTAGAGGAGGCACACCTTCAACACCCGCGCGCTTTTTCCATCGAGGCTCGGCGTGGGACCGCGAGAGGCGGTTTGCCGTCCAAAGGGAGAGATAGCCGCGAGCGCATGGTGTATTTTTTTGGGCGGGGTAGCTCTCTTGTGTAGTAAAGAGCTAGCCGCGCGAACATCTACCCGCGCGCTTCTTCCGTCGAGGCTTCAGCGCGAGAAGCGGTTTGCCGTCCCGAGGCGCGATCAAAGTGTGTGTGTGTGTGTGTGTGTGAGTGTGACGCGATCAGTGGAAACATAAAAAAATCGCGATCAGTGGAAACATAAAAAAATACAGGACATCATTCAAACTGAAAAGTGTTTACTTGCGTACACTGACACACGCAATAAAACACAACATTGTGCTTTTGTCACACTCTAAACTCTTGTCAAACTGTAACCTACAACTGTCACCCAACCACACACGCACATTTTTAAAAGCAAAACATATTTATCCAACCCCATTTCAAAACAGGTTACATCTTTTGGACATTCATCATATCGCATTGGTTTTCATTTCCTGTCCTCGGAGTCAGAGCACTAATCTTTTTTTTTTTTAAGTTACACATTCTACATTGATTAAAAAAGAAAATCAAATGTGTTTTTAATGGTAGTATTTTTTTTATACGGAAATCAATTATTTATAATTCAGATGAGAATAAAGTTAAGGTTAATGAAAATTAAGGAAAACAAATATATTGATCTGAAATATAGCAAATGAATTTTAAATTCATTCAGGTACAATTACCAAACCAATTTATTACCAAAATACCAAAAAATTACCAATTTTTATTAATTTAATAAACTAATTATATAAAACTATTGTCAGTGCACTACAAATAAACTGGTTCTATGCCTTTATTAATAAAACGTATACAACTTAAAAATACAAGGCTTAAGACATTTATAAAAATGCTTTCTGCTTTTTTGTTTTGCTTTTCACTTGTACCGAAATCATACCGAACCGTGACGTCTGAAGCTCCGAGGTATGAACCCAACCGTGACTTCTGTGTACCGTTCCACCCCTAATGCAATACAGTTTCATTATTGTTCATTATTATCCATACCTTACTATAAATAATTTGTGCAACTGAATCATGTTTTGCGCCAGTAACTGAAAAAGTTAGTAGCGCAAGTGCCAGCAGTGGAGTGTAGTTCCCTGTCCAGCATATGCGGTTCAGCATCGGTTCAGTTTTTTGTTTAATCCGCCCTACTCATTTAATGAAATGTATATCAGTTCATGGTTTGTGTGTGTATAAGAGAGAAAGAGAAAATGTCGGGTATTGCATTGAGACTTGAGATTAAATAAACTGCTTAAGTATTGTAGATCTTGTAGTATTAATTTTTACATGCAGTTACACATTGTCGGTTAAAAACAAGAAAGTGGCTGGTAAAAACATTGAGTGGCTGGTAGATTTTGAAATCCACCAGCCACAGTGGCCGGTGGACAAAAAAGTTAATTTCCATCCCTGGTGTGAAGGGGTTGTAATCACACATCACTTTGATCCTCTTGTCGGGTTTTGCTATTACCTCTGAAGGCCAGTATTCCTATTTCTATGTGAAGTCTCCGGGTCGGATTTACCGCGAAATCCATCGGATGTGACGTGCATGTGTACATAAAGTGTACTGTTAAATTTATGTATAGTTTATTAGAATTCTCACAAAATTGTTCGTTTACATGTACCTGATATGACTGCCTAAGTGAAGTGAGTATCTTTCCCTTTAATTGACGTGATGTCATGAGTCAATATAATTTCCTGTTCTGTCCCCTCCTCTTCCTCTTTGCATATGTGATGCAGTAAGAGGTGAGGTTATTTTGGGCTCCCGATAATCTTCTTTAATCTTAATTTGAATTGTTGCTATTATGTTTATATTTGTACTCTAATATATGTATATAATATTATTTGGTAACACTTTAGAATACGGATCCTTCGTTAATGAATAACTACACAAGAACCAATGAATAACACAATATTAACGATCTAGTAACTACTATTAACTAACAAGAAACTCTGATTAACGAACTAGTAAGTAATAGCGCACAGATGAAAGTGGTAGTTCACTATTAACTAATCAATAACTACTATTTTTTAATGCTTCCCAGATAACTACTGAAAAAGTTTATTAACGATCTAGTAACTACTATTAACTAAAAAGAAACTCTGATTAACGAACTAGTAAGTAATAGCCCACAGATGAAAGTGGTACTTCACTATTAACTAATCAATAACTATTTTTTTATGCTTCCCATATGAAAGTTTCATAATTCATGCAAAACTAATCAATAACCAATGACTAGCACTACATTGACATTTCATCCCCTTGGAATTATAAGGTTCTATCTGACATTTTTGTAAAAATTTAGTTATTCACATATTCTTATTCTGTGACCACTTCTTTACATTATGTGATATTTTTTAAGTTGTGTACATTTTGGAACTTTTTATTTAGAAAATAAAAAGGTTCTTTCTACACAGTCGAATGGAATGCAAAAACTTTAAAGCTCAATATCTCAAAACCAGTCAGAATGCAGATAGAACCTTATAATTCCAAGGGGACGATTTGAACTGCTATACTGTATGATTTGGGAAAGCTGTTAATAATTGCCCTATGCTGTCTATTTATAAACTGAATAAAGAAATGGATTTTTAAATGCAGTTGTCGGGACCTTACTTGTCCTGTGGCCAATTTTCCGGCATTCCTCTGGACTGGCATTGAATGGTGACTACTGGAACATATTGAGTCATCAGCCATCCAAATATACCATATACAGTGATTTTATTATTTAACCTACCTCTCAAAAAAAAATGTTTTTATGTATGTCTCATAGCTCATATATATATATATGTGTGTGTGTGTGCATATCTTGTGAGTGATTAGAAGATTCTACACTTTATTGGCTTTTCATTAGTAACTACTGTAAGAATCATGGTAACTAACCAGTAATGACTCAAGTGTTACTACATACTTCTATGGGAATTACTAAATATTTGGATCTGTATTCTAAAGTGAAGATCATGGTAACTAACTAGTAATGACTCAAGTGTTACTACATACTTCTATGGGAATTACTATCTAAAACTTCACCAAAAAACCTCAAAAGCTTAAAATGACTTCAGTGTTTGGTTGCACATGATATTTATTCATCATGACTGAAAAGATTGCTGATTTTTACAAGATGCATGGAACAAGCAACAGCTAAAGTGGCAGTCTGTATAGCCACGACTTGGCCATATTTATGATGGCTGACTTGCAGGAGTCATGGAACACAAAACAAGAAACAGTTAAAGTGACTGTGTGTATAGCCACTGGGCTAGAACATGCATGGAATAATATTAATCAAAAAGATACACACATACACATGCATAAAGAGCCTATTTTTGTCTCTCACAAAAGTCTATAAGCAAGCCAACTTTCTTTTTGTCTTCAATGGTGCTTTGCAGTGGCTCCTGTTTGCATAATTCTCTGCACCGCTCTGCAAAATTAGAAAGTTTCTGTCCTCTTTGGAAGCTGTCTCGCAAATTTTTGTAGGCCTCTTTGTCACAAGCTTCGAGCTCTGCAATTGCAGCAGTATCAGCAATGGTCTTTCTATCCACGCCACATTTGAAGAATGCCTGGGTTTTTGTTGTCCCACCTTTCAAATAGCCCAAGACCTTGTTGTACCTCTTGATGGCTTGCTCTGGAAGAAAGACTGACAAAGAACAGAGAATAAACCATTAGTGTGTTATGCAAATGGTAATATTTTATAAATGAATGGAAGTCGGAAGTCTGCAGGGAATTACAGCCTAAAGGTCTTTGCTCTGTTTGGTGGTTGTAGGTTGAAGGCTGTATAGGAGTTTCTCTTAAAGTCTAAGAAGAAGAAGAACCATAATAATAATGACAATTTTAAAGTGCCCCTATTATGCTATTTTAAAGATGCCTAAATTGGTTTTGGAGGTTAGGTTTACATGCATCTAAGTTAAAAAAAACTTTAATTATGCATTAAAATTTTTATTTTCATTGCAGTATTATCTCTCTTGTCATAAATGATTCGGTCTCTCTAAACCCCTACTTTCTGATAGCCTACTCTGCTCTAATTGGTCAGATGGCCGAGTCTTGTTGTGATCAACAGCGCATATCAGAAATTAAATTACATTACATTACACAGTAACGATGGCATCAGTTTAACCGTTTCAATTCAAGTCCTTTGCAAGAAGTAGCTGATCAACCACATTCGCACGACTTGAGCATGTTACGTTTTTAAAGGAGCTGTATGTAAGAAATGTATTTCAATTAATCATAAAATGGCCCTGATATGTCATTAGACATTAAGAAATCATGTTAATTTCAAATACTTATATCACTGACAACAGTAGTCCGGCCAGGATATTGTCATTTAAAAAGTGAAGTTGCAGCCCTCAACTGATGTTGATGTTGTCATGTTGTGTTTTGGTCTGATGCTCCACCCTCCACCTATCTACCAATCACGGAGTCAGTAGTGTTGCGGCATCCGGGTTGCCAGCTCTGCTCTAGTTACCACAGCTGCAGCTACACACGTTCCTGCTGGATCCTGCAACATATCTGGCAACCTCGAGTCAGGGAGGAGAGGGAGGGGATGCAGTAATTTGAAAGTGATTGCAGTGCCAGTTTTGGCCACAATCTTACATACAGCTCCTTTAAGTTTGTCAAATACTGTAGCTGCGGTTTGAGGGCAGGTTAAAGTAGACATTGTTCGCGGGCAGCCAATATACAAATTTGTTACAAACCTACGTACTGTAGGGTCGAGCAGGAAGTGAGACTGGAATTACTGAAATATTCAAAAAAGCTTAATAGGAGCATTTATTATGTTGGCTTTCTCAACATAATAGTAAGTTTAAATTAAATATCCCTATATTGTTGTGACGTGTATGGTCAGCACACGTTTTCTATCTGTGTTTAAAATAATTTTAACCTTGCCAATTCAAACATTGAACCGTAAACAAGAAAGAAAACTCGCGTGTGCTGTGAGATTTGTGCGCGTGTAATCATCTGAAGCGCACACATGGAGAGCTGCATTACAGCACGCAAATAATTTTTTCAAGTCTTGCACCTGAATGGAAAAATTCACACAAAAATCATGCCAACATGCATGTCTTAGCGAGTATCCTAGTAAACATAGAAGGTTATGTCTTTATTAAAAGGATAATGAACGAATCAAAATGAACGAATCTTTTTTTTGAGTCATTTCGTTCATTCAACAAACAAAATGAACGAAATGACTCAAAAAAGACTCGTTTATTTTGATGAACGAGTTCGAACAGGAGAGTCACGAACGCTCATCACAGAACAGATAGTTAGGGAAAGTTAGGCATTTTTTTTTGCCAATCTGCAAAAAAATTTCTTACCAATAGCTTTTTTTACCATGTGTTCCTATAGGTGTCTAGTAACACCTCCCAATTTATCCACGGCCAAATCCTCGGGGAAACGCCTGGAGAGGCGATCAAAGTTGGGGTGCCCAGAGGGCCTGCGTAAAAATAATGCATTTTTTTTTTTACCAAAATTAGCTTTTGAGATGTCTAACTAGGGGTTTTTAGGGGTGCTGAATCTATCCCAGCCATTAGTTTTGAGTAAAAATGACTCCTTAATCTAGAGCTGCATGATTATGACAAAAATCATAATTGCCCATTATTCCCTTGAAAGTGCATCTATCATCATAAAAGTGCATCTATCCATCATAAAAGTGCATCTATCATCATAAAAGTGCATCTGTCCATCATAAAAGTGCATCTGTCCATCATAAAAGTGCATCTGTCCATCATAAAAGTGCATCTGTCCATCATAAAAGTGCATCTGTCCATCATTAAAGTGCATCTATCCATCATAAAAGTGCATCTGTCCATCATAAAAGTGCATCTATCCATCATAAAAGTGCATCTATCCATCATAAAAGTGCAACTACACTCTTAAAAATAAAGGTGCCAGGAAGAACCAAAAAGGGTGTTTCGCAGTGATGCCATAGAAGAACCTTTTTTGGTTCCCCAAAGAACCTTTCACTGAAAGGTTCCTTGAAGAACCTATTTTTTCTTAGTACCACAAAGAACCTTTTTCAGTACTGCAAAGAACCCTTCTCAAAGGTTCTTTAAAGAACCTTTAACAGTTCTTCATGTCACTTTATTAGGTTCTTTGTAGAACCATTTATGAAAAGGTTCTTTATGACACCCATAGTAAACGACATACAAAGAAAATGCAGGAATAAAAATTATTTTATTTTTATGGCCCATGGCCAAATGTGTTCATTTCATGAATCAGACAAACATTTCATTATACATTTCATTTCAATTTATCAGACGTTTTTAAAACGTGAAGACAGCAGAAACACTTCAATAAACCGGAAATCAGCAGAAACCAGACTCAACAATAAACCAGACTCCACAATAAACAGTCCACTCAAAATGAAAACTGCAAATTAAAGTATTAAAAAGATAGTTGGATGGATGGAGAGAACATGGTTAACAATGCCTGGTTTCTGTTTCGCTTACAATAGGCTTTATGCACAGCTTCACTACTTCCTGAACTTCAGCCAGCTCCTTTGTTTCCTGTCTGCCATTATTGGACAAACTGATTAATCCAGGTGTGCCTGATTATTGTTACTGAGGCCAGGGCACACCTGGATTAATCAGTTTGTCCAATAATGGCAGACAGGAAACAAAAGAGCTGGCTGAAGTTCAGGAAGTAGTGCACCTGTGCATAAAGCCAATTAAAGGGATAGCTCACCCAAAAATGAAAATTATCATTTACTCACCCCCAAGTTGTTCAAAACCTGCACGCAATTCTTTCTTCTGTTGAACACAACAGATATTTTGAAGAATGTTGGTAACCAGACAGTTGATGGCTGCTGGCGAGTAAATTATGATAATTTTTATTTTTGGGTGAGCTATCCCTTTAATTGTAAGAGAAATAGTAAAAGACAGAACTGTATTACAGGGAATTATAAACTCTCTTCACACAAATAGGGACTGGTCCACTCATTTTAAAAACAAAAGCCTCCAAAAACGACATTGTCTTTCTCAGGCACTTTGGGTAAGCAACATTATAGATTTGATACATCGAGTAGAGCAGGCTAACACCCAGGGAAACGTCAACGCCCCCATCATCTTCAACCATGTCCTCTCCATCCATCCTAATGGAAACACTGCCACTGGCTAAAGGGTTCCCATTCTCGCAGTCCTTTAGGACGATGGTTGGGGTTGGGTGTGGAGGATCCTGTGAAAACAAACACATAACAGTTATAATATATATATATATATATATATATATATATATATATTATTTTGTCTTAACAATATTATATCTAAAAAGAGCATACTTAGAAAAACATCGAAAAATAAGTACAATGTACTTATTGTGTTCATGTTGTATTGTAAAACTCTTTAGCTGCTATTGTGTAAATCTGGTAAGAGGTCTTTAGGAATATTAATTACAGTTGTAATTACATGCAGGTATTTAAAAAAACAATTATATGTAAAAACATGCATGTACACAATAAGTTGTTTTATTGTATCAATTTATTAATTTCGATGTTAGTATATAATAGTTAAAGCAACTTAATATAAAGTAGGACCAAACCAAATTAACTGATTCTGTGATATTTCATTGTATTATACAAAGTTTGGACGAATAAATAAAAAATAAGTCAGCACACTTAAATGAAATTGAGACATGGACTAGTGTCAGTGAAAATTATACCTGATCCATGACATAGAGTGCTGACTCCTTTTCTTTGAAAAGAGATGGCAGAAGGAGGATGGCAGCATTAACCATTTGGCCTAAAAACAAAGCCATATACATGATTATAAATTGCACACATTAATGAAATAAATTGTGTTAATAAATACACACCATTTCTCTCCACTTCTGTCTCGCATAAAGCCAATGTCAGCTTCAACATTTGTTTTAAGTTGGTATTTGGGGCCTTTTCCACAATTTGGTAAGAAAGCTTTCTCAGATTTGTGAGGACACATTTGTCAATATCAGTGTGTGTGGAGTTCTTCATTTCCTCCAGAAGCTGATAAATAAAAGACAGATAATAAGAAAAGTGAATGCAGAATCATGGTCTTCATAATTCAAAGGTGATTGTTAAATTTTAGAATGGATGGATTTCTAAAGGCCAGTATTTTAATCAGGCAAAATATTTGCTTGCTTTAAAGGAAAACTTCACCCAAAAATGTTTTTTTTTTTTTTTTTTATAAAAATGGATTATTTACTCTCCCCCAGGCCATTCAAGATGTATTTGACTGACTTTCATCCTACAATTGTTTGGTTCTCCACCTATGTCAAGCGAGTTTGTGAACTACACTATCACTTCACTACCATTGTTTCTTTAATGCAAACATTCGCTTGGACGAGTTTGACTTTTGAGCTCACGTCTTGCTCTTCTGTTTTTATGTTAGTAAATTCTGTTATTCTGTTGTAGCAACATCTCTTTCGGCACGCCCATTACTCCAAATCGCAGCTATCCCGTCTCCGTTGGAAAGTAAATAATGGGAAATTATTCTTTAAAAGAACTGTTAGAACATACTTAACACTAAACCATGTTAAACTTATTAACCCTTAAAAAAAAGAAAGAAGAAAAAAAAAGCCAACACTGCCACTTACAAAAATTGGTCGACGAAGGCAGGGGAATTGACAAAGAACCTCTTTGGTGGAATGCTGAGAAATATACTCCGCCCTGTATTTTTTTGTTCTTTTGAGCCTCTGCCTTATGAGGTCCAAATTTGGTCTTAGCTTTCTTGACTCCATCTGCATGCATTTAACATGTTGGTCAATGCTGTGCTCATCTTCCCCATCATCCTCAACATTGTCTGAAGCCTTGCAGAAAAAAAAAGCAGATGCAAGTATCAGTATGTGCACAGTATTACAAAGTATGGCTCCACAATATTAACGAAAAATCACACTACATTTTACCTGATACATTTTTCAATATGCATATTACTGATATAACCAGTTATTTTAGAGTGGTCATGAATCAAAAAATTAATTTTTTCTTGACCTTTTGAGAAAAGCAAAAAACAGTTACCGGCATCTTGGTTTTGCTGCACACAGGCTCCTCATCATTTTTGGAAGCTCGTTTACAGCCAGCAATGGAAGATGAGTACTTCTCTTTCATTCTGGCAACTTCATCTAAATGCACCAACGGTTTTCTTTCCTTTTTGAACTTATTCCGAAGGGATTCAAGTAAAGCATCCTAAAAGAAAACACAAATCAATAATGACGTATAAATTAGAGCACGACCAATATATCGGCGGGCCACAATAACTATCGGTATTTATAATGGCTGATAAATTAATATTTTTAAAAATGCAGGTGTGGTGATTCATGTAAGGGTGGCGCTGCCAATAAAGCACCTAAAAGCTGTCACAAAGAACTGGCAAAAGTAATGATTATGAATACATCAAATATAGCATTTTAATTGTTTATTAATAAACAAGTGTTTTCAGTCAGTGTAGGCTGCAAAGATGAAGATGACGACTGACTCGAGATCTTCAGTGAACACGCCAGAGAGAAATGCACATTTCATACGGATTACAGCAGAGAGCAGTCTGTCTTTCGTTTTGAATTTTTCTGTTTAAAAGTAGACATTTCAATAATATAGATATATTTCTCAGGTCTATACGCTGAGTTTCGGTTCATTTATGAGACGTGTTACAGTTCACGCGCCGGCACCTCCGTGTCAAGATTATCTATTGTCCGCTATATTTACTTCTTATTTATTAAATCCAGGCAATTGGTTGATGAAACATTGATTAAAATTAAGATACAATTAATACAAAACAAAAATTCACTTTAATGAAAGGCTTTGTGCTTTCTGTTTGAGGTCTCTGTGAAAGTTTTAAAGCACTTTTGTGCCGCTTTAAGAGCTTGTCACATCAGTAACATTGTTTTTTCCTCATAAATGCGAACACGAAAGATAAAATAAAATAAATATTTTAAGTTCTGTGAAGAGCCAACACTTCTTCATCCGGTGGGTAGTATTGCTTTAGGTTTGCGCAGTGTAATTCGCATTACAAAAAATATTTTGCCACCTAAAAGTTGGAAGGGGTGTCGCGATTCTGCCTTCTCACACCGTGACACAGGTTCATGGCTCGCACCTTTGGTTTTATATCGCGTATCGTTACAGCCCTAATTCATATTGAGACTATTCTAGCTCCATAAAAGTAAAAACAAACAGCAATCTGTCACTCAATAATGCTAAAATGCAACAAAAAAGAAGGAAATTATAGAATTTCAAATTCATATTTTGTGGGATACATACAAATCCAGAGCCATATTTCTCCCTTAGAAATGGAAAGCTCATCAACACAGATCTCATCAGATCCACATACTGTGTGTGTGAGGGATACCTGTAACAAGGAACCTGAAGTTAGCAAATCTATGTAAAACTTAACATACTCCCAAATAAAACAATCTTGAACATCCCTATCAAAAATAAAAAAAAACAACCGCAAAGACAAAACACATTTTTTTTTTCTAACCATGTCAGAAAAAAGTTTAGACTTACACTGTTTTTTGGCTAAGGTGATCAAATAGGGCTTGAATTAATGCGTTTTTGAACTTATTTTTGGTAGGAGCCTTCAGCTGCGGGTCTTCCTTTTCAAGGGCACTCATTAGAAATGGAGGATAACGTACTGCAGTACTGGAGGGTGGAACCACTGGAGTGGTCTGTGATATTTCATGTTCAGGGATGTCATGGTGGCTAAAAACAACAAATAGCATAAAGAATATTATATTAATTTTATCATATCCTAACATTCCGATTCGTTCTTGTAAATACCGGTCATATAGGGATAGTACCCAAACCTAATCACTACTACTATAAAGCAAATAAATCAGATCCAATACTCACAATTTCAGGTCTTCCAATGCAGACATAAATTTGATCTGCTCTTTGATTTTTGGGAACAGACGCTCGCTCATTCTTTCCGTCATTTTTAATAGTGTTGGACCATCTACTTCATTCTCTGTTTTTAAATGAAACAAACAACAACAAAAAAACAAAGTAGTTAGTGGATTTCAGTAAGTGCTATTTTCACTGCACAGACAATACAGTACACTCAAATCTGCAGAATTTGTGCTAGTAGTCAGAGGCGATTTTGTGTGCAACATTATAACAATAAACATAAGTTTACACTCACATTGGTTTGAAGGGACGATGGATTAGTGAGATGAAATGTTGGTCTGACAGATGGTAACAGTCCAGACTATGAAAATCTACCTCCTCTCCAGCTTTGAATATTACAATATCCTCAGAAGGAGTGACACAGTATGAATGGAGATGCGCCTCAAATCCAAGAGTGCTGAAGAGCCGGCCAACGATAAACCAACTGGCTCTAATGTTGAGAAGTTGAGTGATCTTTACAAACTGTGGTATGTCTTCGTGCAAGAGATCAAGAATTAAAAAGTTTCCCAGTGAGTACTTTACAGTATTCAGTAAAATGTTTTTACTGCTCCAGATTTTTTCCTCATGCAAGCCTTTTGAGTAGGACAAAAGCTTTTCTTGCAGTGGTTTGTCAAGTTCATTAAAGTCCAAACGGGACACTGCCACAGAACACTCGTCTCTCCCAGGAACTTTGTCTCCCTGCCAATCCCAACACTGTCGAAGCTGGTTTCTCTTTGCTAAAGAGGAGCAGATGTTTTTGAAATTGCAGACAACCTGAGACACTTTTTTAAAGTACAGGTGTTTCGCCTCAAATCGCATGCACCAATGTGCTCTGGGAGGACCAAAGTCTTCAATCAACTGTGGATAGTGAACTAGAAAGTGGAGCTTTGGAGTAATGGAGTCAGGAAAGAGACTTTTGAAAAGAGTTAAAAATGAAGTTATTAGCTCAGCTAAAGGACTGATCCAATGTATGCTTATTGTTGGTGCCAGTAGTATTTCTGCAATGTTCCTTAGACAAAGAATGAGCTCCCAATTCTTGTCGCTTTTGCTTATTCTGTTCCCAATGATTAATGGGATTGTCCGAAGCAAAGTCCACTTTTCCACAGCTTTCCCAATTATTTGTCCATCAGAAAGGAGTCTCTCAGACATTGGTCTTGGTTTATGAGAAGAGTCATTTTGTCCAAACGGAAAGTGTGCTAAAGCCTTGCTAACCTCCTGCACACTAACAACTTTTTCATTGTGCAAGGCCTTTAAAACTAATTTCAAAACGTGAGGAACAACTCCCTCTAAAAAGTCATGCATAACATCTGGAGGGAATGCATTTGTCACACTGAAGTTTGGCAACTCACTAAAAGCACAAGGTCCTGTTACTCCATACAACGATTTTGTGGTAGGATCTTCTGCCACACACTGAAGATGATAGTTGTGAGTCTCTGGTGTCCGTAGGACACAATCATCCTCTTGTGTTCTAAGAGAAAGGTCTTTATAATGGCATAAGCAATACCTGCAGACCCGTCCACTACTGAATGAACAGCTGAACCCTGCAAGAGCATGGGCTGAGAGATTATCAGCAGACACTGTAACAAGCGCACCTCGGACAGAAAGCTCTTTTCCTTTCCACACCAGTTCTATACCATTACTTTCCAATTTTTTCAGATCAGAAATGAGTGGTTCAACAATTTTTTTTACTCCATATTTTTTTAAAGTATTGTATTTCACAAGCAAAAGAAGATGAATGTGCTTTAAACTCGCTCTGTACTTAGGGTGAATGTTTCCTAGAGTGAAGTAAAATGCAGAGACTTTGTGCAGCAGTCTTCTAGATCCAATTGGATTTACAACCTCAAACTCATCATTATATAAATGAATTCTGAAAAAGTGGTCTTCACTATTCCAAATTGTCTTTCTGTAAATTGCACCGTCACTGTAGTCCGTTACTGATTCAACATGAGTTACCCTCTTTTCAAAAATATGCTCTAATGTTGACGGATCACTAACAATTAATTTCAAAATATCCAAGAGTGGAACATACTGGAAGGATTCTCTTTTCCCCACAGAGTCAACGCCAAGAGCATACTCAACTGGTTCGATCAAATTCAGTTCTTCAGCACAATACCTATCAAGTTTATGAGTAGTGCTAACAGCACGGAAGCAATGTTCAACAAAATCAGAATCATTTAAAAAGGAAAACAGTGGATTCCTGGTGTCAATATTTAAATTATCAAGGCATTTACTGAATATGTCCTTGTATTTATGATGAAAAAAATTAAACAGGGCTTCAACCTCACTAATTACTTCAGTTTGAACACATCTCTGTGTAACATGTTTTTCTTGAAGTTTTAAGGAAAATAAAGCCAAATGTCTTTTCAGAGTTTCAGTAAGCGTTTCAACAAACTGAGAAATTGACACGCCACGGTTTTCTTCTGAGTCAATTGGATGCGTCTCTAGAACAGTGGTCGAAGTAACTGGTGCCTCATCAATCTCAGATTGGTTCCTGCCAGTGGATTTATGATTACGTCTTAAATGATTTTGTAAAGATTTCACTCTGGAGAATACACGGGGACAGCCATCCAGTCCACACGTCACAGAAAAGTTTTTCTCATTTTCATGGTACAGCTGAAGATGCTTCAAAAGCTTGTCATGCGTTGCCTTTTTAACAGGACAATATGAGCACTGGAAAACACATTCCATCCCATTTTACTGACCGATGAATGCAGGTTTCGCATGTCCCAAGGACACTTCATCGAGCCACTGGCCCACCTCTGTGGTAGTCCACTGCTCAGTCATATCTGAGAAGCAAATAATATTGTTAGCTGCACATAATGCACAATGTTAGTTAAAAGCAAACTGCAAAAAGGTGCAATTTTACCACCATTCTAGTTTTGACAAGGCTTTGCTGAAGGATGTTCCCATCTCACTTTGAATTAATTTCAGAAAAGGGGTCATTTTAAAACATTTGTATAAAAACTGCAACTCACCGAGTGGTTAGTGGTGTTCGTTGATGTTCCAAAACAAGTAGCGAAGTGAAATACCGTTTCTGTCGTGTTTTATTTGCCATTTTGTATCGAGCGGAAGTAATACGCGGTTGTGAGGTATCTGAAAAAAATTGTTCCACTATAGCAAATAACACGGATTGAAATCATACATTGCGCCAATATATGTTTTTAATCCTCAACGAACACCACTAACCACTCAGTGAGTTGCAGTTTTGTAAACGAACATTAAGGGTTGTTTTAAGGACATGTTTGTGCATGCCCATAGACAGCCGCTCTGAAGCGCTCAGAGGCGATTCTAAAAGAGTCAAAAAGTCGAAACAGGACCCATCGTCAAAATTTCTGTGTCCACCACTCTAGTTCATCCAAAACAAACTAGAAAATAGACTCAAAGTGCTAAATATCGGATTTATCCTTTAACTTCACTGACTTCGTGACTAATAAGCGCTTTGTGCCGCACTGTATTGGAGCCTTTCATATCATAATACAGTGACGAAATGAAAGATTATTAATAGCCGTTCTTGTTCTGTCCTATTTATCATATGTTGCTACCTCATTAAACAGCTGTACTATACATTAAAAAAAAATGTCTCAATTTTATAGTAGGCTATATATAAAATAATTGATATTTTAGATTTTTGTTATCTTGTTTTTGATGAATGTATTTTACAACAATACAGAGCAATGTGTAACGTTTTAACAGATTTAGTGTTACACTTATTGTCTCTTATTTGTTCCTCATTTAACGTTTTTTTTCTTCACAAAATGTTCAGATTTTATACAATTATTGTGCACTCGTGATTTTTCTAGACTAAATTTTACTGCTGAATTATCCATTAATCTAGTTTATAATAGCATTTATGTCAGATTGTGATCATATATTTGTTGTTGTTGTTGTTTTCTTTACAATGAAGTTGTCTGTAGTAGATTGTGTTTAACACACAAAATAGTGATTATCAGTTCAACACAGAGTTATAGAAATTCTAATTCGTTACTCAGAAAAAAGACACTTAAATATATTTTTTACAATTACTTTTGTTCATTTTATTTGATGGACACTAAAATTGTGACGTCTCGTCTTTGACCAATGACACACAGACAGTCAAAGATGTTCGAGGTGGTTAATAAGTTTGATAGACAAAATGGTTGATAAGGCTTAGCACAGCTATTTGGGATGACGTATTTTTACCCGTCAAAATGATCAATTCAGCAAAGGATATCTTGTAGGGATTTCTGCACATTTTGAAAATAAAATTTTAGAATTTTAAAGAATCTGCGGGAATCCTGACTTTAATTAGTAACGTTATGTAAATGGATTCACAGATAAGGTTTAAGATTAATCCCAGACAAAAATGCATACTTGCTATGCTTTCACTGGCATCTCTCAAAATTTGGCAGAGCTAACCTTACTGTTTTGTCTCAAGTAGTTACGTTAAATGACTTTTTTATTAAGCACGTAGGCTATCTAAAAAGCATATGAATTTCGCAAATTTAACTGGTTTAATCCTGCCGCTTTAATCGGAAACTACCATAATCTTTTCTACCTCACTGGATACCACGACCACATAAAAAGAAAGCAATGAACCAAAAATGTTCTAGTACATAAGATAATTAATTAATTAATTAACGAATTCACTTACCATTGGATTTCTGTGAAGACTCCAAACAAAATGGCTTCTCTCCGTCGTCGAAATGAGGCGATAGGCCTAACGTTACATACATTTGGGTATTTAAGACCATTAAATGATATAATCTCCCACCATTTAGAACAACAACGATACATAATACTTGATATTTTGTTTTGGCTATCTAAAATAGTTTTATGTGCACAATACCTTCGATTTGTGTCAGAGTCTCAGAGAAAACGCAGCCACCCTGTCAGCGCGCGCATTAACTGAAGTGAAGGGCAAGGAAGAAATGCATCAAAATTACACACACACACAAAAGATTATTCATCAACAAGTTCCGATAACTCATCCTGTTATGTTATGCTTATTTAAATTAGCGGTTTTCAATCGTACCGCTTGTCAGGCTCTCCTCGTAATAAAACTGGATTCAGTACACGATCGTCGTCACTGGCAGCAACGCGCGAAAAACTGAGAGGAGGGGGAGGGGATGAACCTGCTGGAAGTCGATTAAAAAAAGAATCACTTTGTCGATTCAAAGGATTCGAGAATTGAGAATCGACTCCAAACTAAGAATAAAGTCACTGTAAACCAAGGCCTGTCATTCCGTGCGTTACATGACTATTATGTGCATTTCTTCGATTACTAAACCAGGGCTCCAGACTAACTTTTTTCACTAGGAGCACGTGCGCCCCCAACTGAAATTTTTAGGGGCACAACCAGAAAATTTAGGAGCACACACCGTAAATCAACATACTAACCAAATATTCAGATTTCAACTAATTTCCAGTATATTACTATTTACTAATAAATACTTTGATAATAGATGCAGAAATTACAATGCCTTTGCAGTGGCCTTTTCGCCACACAAACTTCTCACTCTGAATCATCTTCCAACTGTGACACTGTACTAGGGCTGCAACGTTTCAAATATAGCTCACGGTTCAGTTTGTATCTCGGTTTTAGGTTCACGGTTTAGGGATTCGGTATGTGGTATGTTCAGGGGAAAAAAGACTGCTGTCAAATAAAATAAAGAAACAAATAATCTAACAACAAGCGAAAGCACAAATAAATACAATAGAGCAAAGATACTAATAAAATAAACTGACTTTATGCTTTTCAGGTAGATCTAACATTAGTTTTCAGGTACAGAAGTTGAATAAAAATAATCAAATGTAAAATAACATTGCATATTTGACTGTATAAATTAAAGAATAATCCTTATTAAAGTTACAAAAGCTATTCAATTCAGAGCTGATTCAGTAGATAAGTTCACTTAAGGCATAACAGAAACAGACTATGTCTACTAGGATACTCATCAAGACGGACATGTTTACTTTTTGATGTGAATTTGTCCATTCAAGTGCAAAACTTGAAAGAGAACTCAATATTTGCGCGCTGTCATACATCTATGGCTGTCTGAGATGAGTAGCCTACACATACACACAGACGCATACACACGCGATCGCGTGCGGGCGCACACACACACACACACGCACACAAATCTTCTATACGCGAGTTCTCTTTCGCGTCTTGCTCTTGAATGTTTACATTGGCAAAGCTTAAATGAGTTTAGTTTAAATACTGATGGTAACGTCTGCAGTTCAGGTCTCGCCTGCGCTCGCGCGCTATCAACTCCCGGGTGATGACGGCGTAATGACCGGTCATGTTCGAGCATTTGGCACTCACGTGAACAGTGTTTAGTCATTTTGTTTTTTTGATTTTTTTGATTATCGCTGTTGTGATGTATTATTTTGGAAGCCAGCAAGTGAATTTAACTGGCACACTAGCCGCAGGTAAGAAGAATAGTTTGTTTGCTTGCTCATTGCTCAGACGCACATGTTGTGATATTTGTCTCCGTCTCCTTCCCACAGACGTTTAAAACAAACGCGCGCTCAAATATCTCTAGAACCCTCCCTCTCCACACATTAGCCACTTACACTTGCATCCTATTTTTCTCACACTCATTAGTACACATTCCGGATTCATTGATAAGCCTCTTCCACGTTTAACGTGTAAAAAAAAAAAAAAAAAAGGGGGACAAATTTACTGGTCGCACATGTGCGACTGGATGTAAAATTCAGTCGCACACTCTCAAATTTTGGTCGCAAAATGCGACCATTTGGTCGCAGTCTGGAGCCCTGTAAACTATTTTCAGAAGAAGGATAACAGCGACTAGTGGGGATTTTGTTCAATCCTGTTATCCAAAAAGATTCATTCACTGATTTGTTCGTGATTCTTTCTGTGGATTACAGAATAACACCAATAGGTGGCAATCAGGGAGTGTCTGAGTATTACGAGAGAAATATTTGAATTAATTCAACAGGTTCGTTCCAAACACATGGGACAAAATAACAGCATCATTTTGTAGAAAGAAAATTGTGTACATTTTAAAATTCGATTAATCAATCTGATCAACACTTTGAGAGTTCAAAATGAAGAGCTCCTATCCATAGGCTATTCGTGTACAAACTGAACAAAGAGAAAAAGTCTGTGCACTGACTTGTTGGACTGCCTGAACTGTAGGCCTAATGGGGACTCGAACCCATTTTAAATTGTCTCAGTCTTACACTAATACTACTAGCCTACTAATAATAATAATAATTATTATTATTTGTGTTACAGTGATACACTGATTTATTGTATTTCGACGGAAACTGCAGTCGAGCTTTTATTTATGCGGAAAACAAGTTTACAAACTCATTTCATTACAGATCTAGTAAAAAAAAAAATCTGTAATCATCAACTATGCAAATGTGAAAATACGTTGCCATAAATAAATCAATGTATGGGAAACACAAATTTACAATATGAGGTCACATGAGATTGTGAAGAACCATTTTATAATCTGAAGTACCTCTTGGCGCTACAAAGAACCTTTTGTGCAATGGAAAGGTTCCTTGATGTTAAAGGTTCTTCATGGAACCATATACCCCAACAAAGCACCTTTGAAGAACCTTTATTTTTAAGAGTGTATCCATCATAAAAGTGCATCTATCATCATTAAAGTGCATCTATCCATCATTAAAGTGCATCTATCCATCATTAAAGTGCATCTGTCCATCATTAAAGTGCATCTATCCATCATTAAAGTGCATCTGTCCATCATAAAAGTGCATCTATCCATCATAAAAGTGCATCTGTCCATCATAAAAGTGCATCTATCCATCATAAAAGTGCATCTGTCCATCATAAAAGTGCATCTGTCCATCATAAAAGTGCATCTGTCCATCATAAAAGTGCATCTGTCCATCATTAAAGTGCATCTATCCATCATAAAAGTGCATCTGTCCATCATAAAAGTGCATCTGTCCATCATAAAAGTGCATCTGTCCATCATAAAAGTGCATCTGTCCATCATTAAAGTGCATCTGTCCATCATAAAAGTGCATCTATCCATCATAAAAGTGCATCTGTCCATCATAAAAGTGCATCTGTCCATCATAAAAGTGCATCTGTCCATCATAAAAGTGCATCTATCCATCATAAAAGTGCATCTGTCCATCATAAAAGTGCATCTGTCCATCATAAAAGTGCATCTATCCATCATAAAAGTGCATCTGTCCATCATAAAAGTGCATCTGTCCATCATAAAAGTGCATCTATCCATCATAAAAGTGCATCTGTCCATCATAAAAGTGCATCTGTCCATCATAAAAGTGCATCTGTCCATCATAAAAATGCATCTATCCATCATAAAAGTGCATCTGTCCATCATTAAAGTGCATCTATCCATCATAAAAGTGCATCTGTCCATCATAAAAGTGCATCTATCCATCATTAAAGTGCATCTATCCATCATAAAAGTGCATCTGTCCATCATAAAAGTGCATCTATCCATCATTAAAGTGCATCTATCCATCATTAAAGTGCATCTATCCATCATTAAAGTGCATCTATCCATCATTAAAGTGCATCTATCCATCATTAAAGTGCATCTGTCCGTCATAAAAGTGCATCTGTCCATTATAAAAATACATCTATCCATTATAAAATGGATATAAAACTTTTATGACGGATAGATGCACTTTAATGATGGACAGATGCACTTTAATGATGGACAGATGCACTTTTATGATGGACAGATGCACGCGGATGCGGTGCGGCAATGCGTTGAGATCGTTTCAGCACAGAGTCTGTGCTGCACGTGCTGAATTAAAGTGACAGCGCATGGCTCGTGGTCAAAATGAACACGAATTGATATGAAAATATAGTAATCTCTCCTTAAATGCATTTATACTACTATTTTTCACTCATTTTCTTTTTAACTTTAAGCTCGGGGTAATTAAAGCAAGGAAAACTACACAGTTAAGTTACCTCAACAACGCGACAATAATGGATGCACTTGTCTCTTGTGGAGGTGGAAAAACAAGTTCTTTGTGACCGCAATATTTCTTGTAAAAAAGATTTAAATGCAAAAGAAAAGGTATGGTAAGCTGTTTTTGTCAATTGTGTATGCTTTAATTTAAAATGTTTGCAATGTTAACATAAATGTAGTAAATGTAGTTGCTTGAGCAACTTAATATATACTACATCTATAATACGTTTTTAAGTGTATTAAGTTTAAAAGTGAATAGTGCGTATTACTAGCCTACTGTCTGTACAAATAGAATCGCAATGCTGAAACTCTTTTATATTATTTTATAAAAGACACTAATAATAAAAATAGTGATTTAAAATAAAAAATAGAGGATAAATGTTGTGTTTGTCGTAGATCAGTTGCGCACTGCAAACGCACCATATGTGAAAGCACAATAATGCGTGCTGCTCCTGCACCGCATACCACCGCTACATGCACTCCATATGCACTGCACACGGAGTAGGCCTATGTGTGAAACAGGCGTGCACTAAAGGAAAGAAACCTAATACTTTAAGCTTTTTCTTTGTTAAAGTCTCTGCAGCTAGTGTACTTGGATTTTATTCATCTGCAACATTATGTTGTATAATTACAGTTTTGCTAATAAATGTTCTCAAAACTACATACGTTTCTTTTAAAACAAATAGCCTACATAGCAGTTTGACTTTCCTTATGGTCTATCTAACCTGTTCTGAAATTGTTCTATTATAATTTATATATCGCGATATATATCGTTATCGCAAGAGGCTGCAATGTATATCGCAATATGGATTTTAGGCCATATCGCCCATCCCTAATGGGCAATTATGATTTTTGTCATAATCGTGCAGCTCTAGATTAAGGAGTCATTTTTACTCAAAACTAATGGCTGGGATAGATTCAGCACCCCTAAAAACCCCTAGTTAGACATCTCAAAAGCTAATTTTGGTAAAAAAAAAAAAAAAGCATTATTTTTACGCAGGCCCTCTGGGCACCCCAACTTTGATCGCCTCTCCAGGCGTTTCCCCGAGGATTTGGCCGTGGATAAATTGGGAGGTGTTACTAGACACCTATAGGAACACATGGTAAAAAAAGCTATTGGTAAGAATTTTTTTTGCAGATTGGCAAAAAAAATGCCTAACTTTCCCTAACTAAGAGCAAGGCATAAAACTTACTTTTTTATTTATTTATTGTAGAAATGACAGATCGTTTTGCAAGATAAGACCCTAATGCATCGTCTGGTGTCGTTTAAAGTCATTTGAAGCTGCACTGAAACTGTCATTTGGACCTTGCACCGTTTGGATACCAGTAAAGAACATTATATGGAAAAAAATCCTAGAATGTTTTCATCAAAAACATTAATTTCTTTTCGACTGAAGAAAGAAAGTCATGGACATCTTGGATGACATGGGGGTGAGTAAATTATCAGCAAAAGTTTTTTTAAAAGTGAACTAATCCTTTAAGTGAGAAAGACAACAAATGCATGTGTTTTGTACACTGTTAGCCCTTACCGGGTTTTTTTACAGTAAAATACTGGCAACACTGTTGCCAGTTATTTACTGTAAAAATGCACTAAAACTCAAGTTAGCTAATTTCACTTGCAGAAACCGACTGCATTAAACTGTCATTTAAAAGTATTAACTAAAATTTATAATGCATTAATAATGTGAGCAAAGTATTATTGTGAACTTATTTAATTATAAACCAAAAAAAAAAAAAAAACTTTTGAAAATAAAGAGATTTCAACTGGACCAGCAACTACACAGTCACTGACTTTTAAATAAAACTACATGCAGCATATCAACAATGTTTGTAGATCTTCTCCTGGACTGAAGCACAGGCTCTACTCTTCAGCAAAATGGTGATCCAAAAAACAAGATTTTACAGTAAACTACTGGCAACAGTGTTGCCAGTATAAACCTGTTTTATAACTTACAGTTTATTGCTGTTAAAATACATTTTGTGGGTGTGTCTTTTTATCTTTCACTGTTAACCCTTTCAACCCCACAGGAAAATCCACACTACAAAGAGTGAAAGTAACATTGACAGTGTTGCAGTGAGATAATTAAGGGAATATGTAAGTGATTGTTGAGCATTAGTGATGAACACCTGCTGTTAACAAGCAGAATCACTGAAGGAAAGATGAACAACAAGAACAGAAAATAGAGAAACACAAGACCTACAACTGACTTCCAGCCATTACACATTATTACACTTATTATTAACCAGTATGGCTTTATTTCTGTCATACATCTACAGAAGTTGTTATTGAGATGTTTAATTGAAAATGTTTGGTTTGAAGTTACCATTAAAGAGATCAGTGTTTGCTTTAGTTGGTATTCTTATGCTATAACATGTGTTTTTCTATTGCGGCTTGAACTGTGTTTTAGCAAGTCACACTTGTGCACACACACAGTTTATTAATGATTGGATTTGTCAAAATATAAAAAGTCATCATATTGTCTGTTCATCCACTAAAGAATTCGTTCTCACTCATTCAAAGTTTAATCCTCAACCAAAAGTGTTACATTACCACCACCGTGAAACCACTGCAATAAATTACAATGACTCATTTTTTTTTAACACATCATACATAAACAAAACAAAAACAGAGCTACACTGTCTTGTAGAAACACAGAGATATCACAATTTAGCACATTAATCTCAACAATGGTGGCAATATTTTTTTATTCATGCAGCAGTGCATGCTGGGAGTTTTATATTATCCTGGAACCCAGCATGCACTGCTGCATGAAACTTTTGATTGTTACCATTGTTGAGATTCATATTATAATTGTTGATGTCTGTGTGTCTGACTCAAGCAGGATTTTTTTTTTTTATACAATATATGATTACAACATTCTTCAGAAGACATGATTAGCCAAAATATAGATTTCATGTTATAGATTCACAGATTTATTTTATTTCCATAAATTAATGTAAGTTGCATATCAAATACCCATATATTCAAAGAATATATACAGATCTGAAAATCAGATCACAAAAGCAAAACCTCAAGATAATTTTCCTCTTGACTTTTTCCTGCTACAACAAATGTGCTTTTATAAACTCATTGTTACAGCAGTCATAGAGAGACGAATGTAAGAAGTCCAGGGACAAGAGACCAACTAAAGCAAATACTGATCTCCATTATGGTGACAACAAACTTTATTATTTTTACTTTATTATCTGTTAATTCTCAACAAGAACTTTTGTACAAGTATGACAGAAATAATTATAAACTGGTTTGTAAACTGGTTTCACACTCAGTGTTGCTGGAAGTCAGTTGTATTTTTTGTGTTTCTCTTTTTCTGTTCTTGTTTCTCTGTCCTTCAGTGATTCTGCTTATCAGGTGTTCATCAGTGTCTCAATTCATCAACCTCTTTTCATTCAAGTGGACTATATTAGTGAACTACTATAGGGAATAGTGAATGAGGGTATAGGATGTGATTAGGAACACAGTCTCTGAGTGTGGACTTTGAGAGCTGTTAACTCACAGTATATTCCTGTAGGCTAGTTTAGTTTTCAACAGTATATTACTGTTTTAATGGAAAATGGTATGCTATTGTATTTTATACAGAATTTTACTGTAAAAAACCTGGTAAGGTCTAACAGTGTACAGTATCAGTGTACTGGTTCTGTAAATTATGTTTTAAAATAACAGCAGCCTAATTTCTGCTTTCTGTGTTTATCTAACAACAAAAAAGATAAAGAAATCACTCACTCACTCACTGCCCTTGACTGAACTTTGTTTAATCTTCATTTAATTTATACAATGAAGTTTATGCAGTGTTGCTTTTTATATTTGATTACTTTTTTTCTGTACCTGAAAACTACAGTAAGACACCTGATCAACCTGAAAAGCATTGCTTATTTCATTTGTATCTTTGCTCTATTGTATTCATTTGTGCTCTTGCTTTTAGTTTGATTATTTGTTTTTATATTCTTTGTTTTTATTTGACAACACTGACCATATGCACGGAAAGTTTGTTAGAATAATATAAGCCAGCCGGAAAACTTCCGGTGAAATGTCACTTGTTGGTGTGTTGGTATCTTAAATGTTCTGAGGTATAGCTTTAACAGCATCAATTGTGTAATACTTAGTTTATAAGCAGAATATAGTCCATTTAATAGTCAGACCATTCATTTAGTTTAATAACTAATTTAATTTAGTTATTGAAACGAATAAAAAAAAAGCCTAAATTCTCTTATGTTTTACTGAACATACCAAACTGTACCGAAACTGTGGCCCTAAAACCGTAATAAAAACCAGAACCGTGAGTAATCTGAACCATTACACCCCTACTGTACACAACGATTACAGTAAGGACATTTAAAATACATACCTCTTGTGAATTTCTGCTTTTTGTTTGCATTCCTTTTCTTGGTTTTATCCTTTTTCTTGCTGGATTTACGGGGTGCAGGGGATGAAGAGGATTGAGATGAGGATGAGGTTGATGATACACAGGAGGACGATGAGTCAACTTTGCAATGTTTTTTCTTCCTCTGCGCTTTTCCTCTTTTTTTTGCCTTTTTTCCCCTTTCTGTATGAAGGTCATCTTCCGTACTGGAAGACTGTGATACAGCATCATCCAATTTGGATTTGCAGGGAGCTCCCATCATGTCTTCCTTTGCTGACAAGGCTGATAAGGAATACATTATATTAAGATTACATTTAATTTCTTCCACCTTTACCAGCTTTGATGACATTGTTAAATGTAAATATTCTGCTACCTTTGTTAACGAAAACCACAAGATCTAACTTTAAAACAACAAGAAGAACAGATAGGCCTCTGACTACAGTTAGTACACTGTACCTTTTTATGCCAGGATATGATATAATGTAGACTCTGTAAACTTTCCAGTTAAAAGTTAATTAATATCACTTTTTAAACACTTGTATGAGATGAAGATTCCTCATGCCAGTGGCTTGACATGTAAAAAGCTATTCTTAATGTGCAAGAGGCGAAAGTGCTATGACCATATGCTGTACAGTAGCAATTATTAGCATACACATTTAAACAAATACAAAATAAGGAACATCAAACAATTTCTGATAAGAGCCAACAGTATTTGTAGTACACATTACTAAGTATAACTTATAACGGGTTGTAAGGTATAGTTGCTTTTACAGATTCAGCAATTTACCATTGGTCAGACTGCTACGTAGGAATTCTCTCTCACTTTCGATGTCCTTGCATTTATCCTCAAGGAACTTGATTTTAGCTTTTAAAAAAGCATTTTCTTCCTTCATTTTTTGAAGGGACACCTGCTGAGTTGGTGCTGTTGCTGATGCTCCTGATGGAATATATAAATAAATAAAAAACACTGTAAACACTGTTGCACTTTAACACTCTATCTATATTAGTCTTGTGAGTAACATTACTAGCTAATGGCAATGCTATTGCCAAGGTGTGAGATAATGCATAATTAAGTCAAGAATGGTAATACAGTAATGACTCAAGTATTTAGAAGGAATTACTAGGAAATGTATTTTTGTTTAATTACACAGAAAAAAATTATAATTAAAGAATATGAAAACTTTGATTAGGAGATCCCATTAATGTAGTAACAATAAATATTAGGAGTGTGACAAGATCTCGTCACAAGATCTCGCCATATTAAATCATATTTTTAAATATGATGGTTTCATTATAAATATGGTGATTATCTTTATGATGGACACCCAACTTAAATTAGGCCTAAATTAAACATCTGAATCTAGACATGCCAACAAATGGAAATTAATTTTTAATTACCTTTAACAAAATATTAACAAGCCTTTGACTCAAAATTGTATATGTTCACCTGCATCGTGAAACACGGATGTTTATGAAGTGCAGCAGCATGGTTTTTGGGTTTAGAGAAGAATAAAATAAAATGTGCAATTCAGACCTTTCCTTGATTTCAAACATTTAATTAACAGTTATGCCTGTTACCTTCATTACTTAAATAACGAATTATATTGCTGAATGAAATCGTGACCCAGTTTTGCTAATAAACTTTAAATTGCCTCGCATCACTAACGTGAATTGGCCGAGCTTGTCAACGTGTTAATTAGGCCTTGTTACTAACGTACACACATGCTGCTAATCGTATGATAATATGCATAGCACTTAAAATACATAAATTACCGGCAGGATCATCATCATTTTCCTCTACTACACTGTTAGCCCTTACCGGGTTTTTTTACAGTAAAATACTGGCAACACTGTTGCCAGTTATTTACTGTAAAAATGCACTAAAACTCAAGTTAGCTAATTTCACTTGCAGAAACCGACTGCATTAAACTGTCATTTAAAAGTATTAACTAAAATTTATAATGCATTAATAATGTGAGCAAAGTATTATTGTGAACTTATTTAATTATAAACCAAAAAAAAAAAAAAACTTTTGAAAATAAAGAGATTTCAACTGGACCACATAGTCACTACATAGTCACTGACTTTTAAATAAAACTACATGCAGCATATCAACAATGTTTGTAAATCTTCTCCTGGAGTGAACCACAGGCTCTACTCTTCAGCACAATGGTGACCCAAAAAACAAGATTTTACAGTAAACTACTGGCAACTGTGTTGCCAGTATAAACCTGTTTTATAACTTACAGTTTATTGCTGTTAAAATACATTTTGTGGGTGTGTCTTTTTATCTTTCACTGTTAACCCTTTCAACCCCACAGGAAAATCCACACTACAAAGAGTAAAAGTAACATTGACAGTGTTGCAGTGCGATAATTAAGGGAATATGTAAGTGATTGTTGAGCATTAGTGATGAACACCTGCTGTTAACAAGCAGAATCACTGAAGGAAAGATGAACAACAAGAACAGAAAATAGAGAAACACAAGACCTACAACTGACTACCAGCCATTACACACTTATTATTAACCAGTATGGCTTTATTTCTGTCATACATCTACAGAAGTTGTTATTGAGATGTTCAATTGAAAATGTTTGGTTTGAAGTTACCATTAAAGAGATCAGTGTTTGCTTTAGTTGGTATGCTGATGCTACAACATGTGCTTTTCTATTGCTGCTTGAACTGTGTTTTTGCAAGTCACACTTGTGCACACACACAGTTTATTAATGATTGGATTTGTCAAAATATAAAAAAATCATCATGTTGTCTGTTCATCCACTAAAGAACTCGTTCTCAATCATTCAAAGTTTTTATCCTCATCCAAAAGTGTTACATTACAACCACTGTAAACCACAGCAAAAAATTACAATGACTCATTTTTTTTAACACATCATACATAAACTAAACAAAAAAAAAAAAAAACAGAGCTACGCTGTCTCGAAGAAACACAGAGATATCACAATTTAGCACATTAATCTCAACAATGGTGGCAATATTTTTTTATTCATGCAGCAGTGCATGCTGGGAGTTTTATATTATCCTGGAACCCAGCATGCACTGCTGCATGAAACTTTTGATTGTTACCATTGTTGAGATTCCTATTATAATTGTTGATGTCTGTGTGTCTGACTCAAGCAGGATTTTTTTTTATACAATATATGATTAAAACATTCTTCAGAAGACATGATTAACCAAAATATAGATTTCATGTTGTAGATTCACAGATTTATTTTATTTCCATAAATTAATGTAAGTTGCATATCAAATACCCATATATTCAAAGAATATATACAGATCTGGAAATCAGATCACAAAAGCAAAACCACTATCATTTTCCCCTTGACTTTTTCCTGCTACAACAAATGGGCTTTTATAAACTCATTGTTACAGCAGTCAGAAAGAGATGAATGTAAGAAGTCCAGGGACAAGAGACCAACTAAAGCAAATACTGATCTCCATTATGGTGACAACAAACTTTATTATTTTTACTTTATTATCTGTTAATTCTCAACAATAACTTTTGTACGAGTATGACAGAAATAATTATAAACTGGTTTGTAAACTGGTTTCACACTCAGTGTTGCTGGAAGTCAGTTGTATTTTTTGTGTTTCTCTTTTTATGTTCTTGTTTCTCTGTCCTTCAGTGATTCTGCTTATCAGGTGTTCATCAGTGTCTCAATTCATCAACTTCTTTTCATTCAAGTGGACTATATTAGTGAACTACTATAGGGAATAGTGAATGAGGGTATAGGGTGTGATGAGGAACACAGTCTCTGAGTGTGGACTTTGAGAGCTGTTAACTCACAGTATATTCCTGTAGGCTAGTTTAGTTTTCAACAGTATATTACTGTTTTAATGGAAAATGGTATGCTATTGTATTTTATACAGTATTTTACTGTAAAAAACCTGGTAAGGTCTAACAGTGTAGGCGATTGGGTGGTACCCTTTTACGCGGAATTCTTCGATCAGCCATGTCTTCTCCTGCTGAACTTTCTGCCGAATCAGGTCGCCGTTGATCCAACGTCTTGTAAAAGCAATTTCCGTCCCTACAGACGAACTCTACCGCCGTAAGTGATTCCTCCTCTTCAGTGACGTTGTCCCAATATGTTATAAAATTAATCACTGGCCTTACTCCACTTATTCTCAAATCATTTAACATTTTAATTATATTTTTAGATTTCCCCTTGTTTTTATTACCAGTTATAAAATCCATCTTTATGTTTTTGCTTAAACAAGACAGAGCACTCGATTGTGGTTGGTTAGTAGGCACATCCGGTCAAATTTGAATTACTTACATAATGTATTAATGAAATATTTTTCAGTTAAATTATTTAATATGATTCCTGGTCGTTTTAAGATGTAAGAAAAAAAAAAAACTTTTGTATCAATAAGTGTACATTTTACGACAGATGACATACAACAGACTTTTTTTCACGGATAACCACGTGGAAAAATTCGCCTTTGCGGTTACGTCGTAGGAGTAGTTAGCGTAAGTTAATCCAACAATGGGACTTTCAAGAAAACTTGTATCGCTCTGTCAGCGCAAGGACATAAAAGGAAACAGAAAGTTAACTAAATGGCTTCAAAAAAACAAGCTAATGGATTCTACAAAGAAATGCAGAGTATGTAAAAGAAATATGAAATTGAGGAAGACACACAACCAAGATGGATACCTATGGTAAATATAGATCCTTAAGATACTTTTTTTGTCAGGTTGCTAATTTAAATCTAAATGCTAAGTGTTACTGTAGCCTACTTTTGTATTTTAAGGGTATGTAAACGAGGAGCACACAATGAAAAAGTGACAAAATCATGCAGATCAGGATCAATTTTTGACAAGACCAAGACGAGTTTACAAAATTGGATGACTTTTATATATAGGTAGGTGTAACAACATGCTAAATAACCTTTTTTGCCTTTAAGTTAATCTCTTTTTTTCCCTCACTAATATTTCGCTATTGCTGACAGATTCTGTCAAGGATTACGTTTACGGCAGGTCGACATGATCCAGGATGGCATTGCTGGAAGCTCTGCCACCCTTACTAAAATGACCTGTAAACTGAGATTAGTCTGCAGGAAAGCCTTGAAGAAGTTCAAAAGGAAGACAGGACAACGCATGGGGGGAAGAACCGAATTTGTTGTGATAGATGAAAGCAACTTCCGCCATAAAAGGAAGGTGGGATATCCTTTTAACTATTTTTAAAGTGAAAACAAAGGTGGAACAACTTATATATATATATATATGGTGGCTAAAATTATTAGAATGGTGAGATTTTTTTTAATGTTTTAAAATAATTATTTTCTGCTCAGCAAGGCATTATTTATTTGATCCAAAATACAGCAAAAAAAATTGTGACATATTTTTACAATTAAAAATGATTTATTCCTGTGATCAAAGTTGAATTTTCAGCATCATTAGTCAGCATCACTAATATGATGATGTGATGATCAAGAAACATTTAATATTATTATCAGTTTTGAAAATAATTATGTAAAAAAAAAAATCATGATTATTTGATGAATAGAAGAACGTTCAAAATACTTTTATTCAGCAAGGATCCATTCAATTGATCAAAAGTGACAGTAAAGACACTTATAATGTTCCAAAAGATTTATATTTCAGATAATTGCTGTTCTTTTGAACTTTCTATTCATCAAAAAGTCCTGAAAAAATTTTTACACAACTGTTTTCAACATTGATAATAATCATAAATGTTTGTCGATCCTCAGATCATCATATTAGAATGATTTTCGAAGGATCATGTGACACTGAAGACTGGAGTAATGATGGTGGACATTCAGCTTTGCCATCACAGAAAGAATTTTTTTTAAATGATCAAAAGAAAATAGTAATTTAATTGTAGAAATATTTTGCAATATTACTGTTTTTGCTGTATTTTGGCTAAAAAAAAATGGATCAAGCTTTGGGGATCAGAGGAGACTTATTTTAAAACATCTTACTGTTCTACTAATAATCTTGGCCACCACTTTAAATATATTGTCGAGGTGTCCATGAGCAAGACACCTAACCCCAGCTGATCCCGATGAGCTGGATGGCGCCTTGTACGGCTGACGCCGCCGTCGGTGTGTGAATGAGTGAGTGAATGTGAGGAAAATATGTAAAGCGCTTTGGTGGCCATTGGGTCTGTGAAATCGCTATATAAATGCAGCCCATTTACCATTTACCATATGTATTCAAATTTCGCAATAAACTCTTGTTGTTTCCCTGATCAACCAAACCTAAATAGCACTTGAATGTATTTCTGTTCGGTTCGTGAACAAATCATCCCTTTGAGCTAGTTATTTTTATTGAACTGGTTTTAACAGTTCTGAACTAAACGGTAGCTTCTGAAACCGTTTGCAGCTCGTGTCAGCACTGATCCACATTAATCAAAACTAACTTTTTCGACGTGTCTGACAGTCACTCCAACTTGAAATGGTCAAATGTTCTCTCTCTCTCTCTCTCTCTCTCTCTCTCTCTCTCTCTCTCTCTCTCTCTCTCTCTCTCTCTCTCTCTCTCTCTCTCTCTCTCTCTCTCTCTCTCTCTCTCTCTCTCCCTCCCTCTCATTAATTTCTTTCTCTTCTAGCAGCAGTCTAGTTACTCCAACAGTTTATACTTAAAGGGACAGGTCACCCAAAAATGAAAATTCTGTCATCATTTACTCTAAGGTTTTTCCAAACCTGTATAAATGTATTTGTTCTGTTGAACACAAAGGAAGAAATTTTTAAGAATATGGGAAGCTGAACAGTTCTGGGGCGCCATTAACTTCCATTTCGGGTGAAGTATCGCTTTAATATCAAAATACTTTTAGGAAATATTTTATTTTTTTATCAAGATTTAAAAAATAGCATTATAAAGGCATTATAACTGTCAAAATACAATTTATGAAGTAGACATCCTATTCAGAAGTAGTATGGGTGGATTGACAGTATATGAATTGAATTCAACCTCTAATAAATGCATAAAAAGAACACACGTGCGGTATAGCTCGCAGACGCATCACAAATCAAGAATCCATAATATTTTTCTTTATATTTAAAACATTTTCAGACCTATTTTTATAATAAAATTGAATTGGTATTATCTTTCATGATTGGAATCTTTGCTATTTCAAAATAAAGGCCTAATGAATATGAAATGACTCCCATAGTATATTTTTTTCCTACTATGGAAGTCAATGAGACTAGAAACTGTCTGGTAACTGATATTCTTCTAAATATCAGAAAATCGGCTGAATGAATTCGAAAACGGTAAAACTCAACTGTTTAACTCTGGGGGAGTTGTAAAATGAGCCTATTTCCAAAAAAAGTGGAGTATCCCTTTTAGCCTAGTCCTACTAAAATGCATGTTTGAGCTGTTTTAACTGAAAGCAACTTGCACTGGCATATCTTAATATATGTCAATGCCATTGATTTGTTTTGTTTGAAGTTATTTAAGTTTTTTTTTAATTTTTTATTGTAGTATGGACAAGGAAGAGCTGGTCAGACATGGAGGAGAAAGAAGTGGGTCTTTGGCATGCTGGCCATAAAGGGTCAAAGAAGACGGCCAATTTTGCGGCTTGTAGAACGGCGCTCCAGAAATCACCTGCTTCCCACCATTAGAAGACATGTTCGCCAAGGGTCAACCATTTTAAGCGACGAGTGGAGACCCTACAGAGTTCTATCAAGTCTTGGTTACACTCACTACTCAGTAAACCACAGTAGATGGTTTGTTGATCCAAACCATGGTGGACACACACAAAATATTGAAAGAGCTTGGTTAACCTACAAAAGCCAAATTTGGCGACTGAGAGGAAATAGGACAGAGCAGCTTCTAAAAACATTTATCTTTTATTGAGTGGACGTACTGGCTGGGATACAAGCACACAGATGGTCCCCTAGGTCGTCTTCTGAAAGATATTAGAAGACATTACAGCAATTAAATAATGTATGCTAGAAGGCAATACATTTTTTTTCCAGTTCAGATATCACATGGTTTTATGTTTATGTGAAGCTGTTAGATTAAATGGAAATAGTACCAGACGCTTAATAAATAATTATAAAAAGTATAAAGGTTAATAAAAGTGACTTGTTTCATGCCTCATGTTTAAAGCAATTTTTTAAGTCATGATTTGTGCAACCAAACACAAGTAATTTCAAGTGTTTGAGATTTTGGGTGAACTTTTAAATAGTATACTTTTATAACATTTATTTAGTAACACTTGAGTCATTACTAGTTAGTAACCATGATCTTCACTTTAGAATACGGATCCGAATAATTAGTAATTCCCATAGAAGTATGTAGTAACAGTTGAGTCATTACTAGTTAGTTACCATGATCTTCACTTTAGAATACGGATCCAAATATTTATTAATTCCGATAGAAGTATGTAGTAACAGTTGAGTCATTACTAGTTAGTTACCATGATCTTCACTTTAGAATACAGATCCAAATATTTAGTAATTCCCATAGAAGTATGTAGTAACAGTTGAGTCATTGCTGGTTAGTTACCATGATTCTTACAGTAGTTACTAATGAAAAGCCAATAAAGTGTAGAATCTTCTAATCACTCACAAGATATGCACACACACACACATATATATATATGAGCTATGAGACATACATAAAAACATGTTTTTTTGAGAGGTAGGTTAAATAATAAAATCACTGTATATGGTATATTTGGATGGCTGATGACTCAATATGTTCCAGTAGTCACCATTCAATGCCAGTCCAGAGGAATGCCGGAAAATTGGCCACAGGACAAGTAAGGTCCCGACAACTGCATTTAAAAATCCATTTCTTTATTCAGTTGATAAATAGACAGCATAGGGCAATTATTAACAGCTTTCCCAAATCATACAGTATAGCAGTTCAAATCGTCCCCTTGGAATTATAAGGTTCTATCTGCATTCTGACTGGTTTTGAGATATTGAGCTTTAAAGTTTTTGCATTCCATTCGACTGTGTAGAAAGAACCTTTTTATTTTCTAAATAAAAAGTTCCAAAATGTACACAACTTAAAAAATATCACATAATGTAAAGAAGTGGTCACAGAATAAGAATATGTGAATAACTAAATTTTTACAAAAATGTCAGATAGAACCTTATAATTCCAAGGGGATGAAATGTCAATGTAGTGCTAGTCATTGGTTATTGATTAGTTTTGCATGAATAATGAAACTTTCATATGGGAAGCATAAAAAAATAGTTATTGATTAGTTAATAGTGAAGTACCACTTTCATCTGTGGGCTATTACTTACTAGTTCGTTAATCAGAGTTTCTTTTTAGTTAATAGTAGTTACTAGATCGTTAATAAACTTTTTCAGTAGTTATCTGGGAAGCATTAAAAAAATAGTAGTTATTGATTAGTTAATAGTGAACTACCACTTTCATCTGTGCGCTATTACTTACTAGTTCGTTAATCAGAGTTTCTTGTTAGTTAATAGTAGTTACTAAATCGTTAATATTGTGTTACTCATTGGTTCTTGTGTAGTTATTCATTAACGAAGGATCCGTATTCTAAAGTGTTACCTATTATTTTACCTATATGTGTGGTTATTTTTGTCATTTCATCCCGATTAAGTGATATTTTTGCTTCTGGGCCTAAATGTGAAATGCGAGCACACGTGATAAGTGTACATAACATTTGTTTTATAGAATTAACGGGGCGACTCTCACTAAGAGGCTGATTACATTTGTTTGTATATCAGGTATGTTTTCTGTTATATGCATTTTATTTTGATTTTCTTCCTCTTTGCATTGGTGATTGTGTGAGAGAATTAACGAGGGCGACTCTCACTAAGAGGCTGATTACATTTGTTTGTATATCAGGAATAAAAGATCAGTGAAACTGCTGAATGCTGTCCTGTTCTTCTCATACCAACCAAAACACAACGTAGAAAAGAGACCAGTTACACATGCGCGCTCCCGAGCCTCTCTCCTTATAGTCCAGTACAGTCTATGCGACGGCACTGCAGCAACTACATGAGTCTGATAACACCAAAAAACACCTGCCTCCAGCACAACACAGACTCCAACACAAACTCCACATAAATATAAAAAACAAAAAAAGTTTTATCTGCTGAAGCTCGTCAGGCCAAACGTGAATCGGATCAACTTCGGACGAAAACACGGATCAACATCAGCGGAGCGTTTGAATTATAGAGAGACCTCCGCTTTGTTTTAGGTACAGGTATATATTTAGGTATAAAAACAGACCCGGAGTTGGCTTTCATCCCTATTGTGATGCTTTCTCCGGTGTGTTGAAAGTCTCATAAGTGCTCGCTCTTGAGTTCGCGCACGCGCACGCGCACGACCGCTCTTGTAAAAATTGGTTGCAATCTGAAACATCACCGCTAGAGGCCACTAAAAATTATACATAGCCCCTTCAAATTTGTATGTGATTTTTCAAAATAATTTTTAGAAAAGAAATTACATTACACTTAAAAGTAATGGAAAATCATATCCACAAACTGTTCAGCTAAATGTCAGGAGTGTTTTGGAGCAAACAGAAAAAGTATTGAAAACAAATAAAAGTGATGCAGAAACTCATGTTTTGAAAGTAATTCAATTTTAATATTGATATTTTTTAATGCAATCAATACCAAATAACAAGTAGCTTGTGAAAACCGATATATCAATACTTCAGTATCGATGTGCTCATAAAGTTGTACAAGCAAACTGATCACAAATAAACCTGAACATTTGAAGGGAGAGTTACATGAACACAAATGACAGAAGCTCATAATATTGAGAACTTTGAGAAAAAAAAAAGCTATGCATTTTCCATTGTGAATGTGCACAATTATGATTTTGTTCAGTATATCAGAATAAAATGATCAATTATGATTTAAAGCAGGAAAATGTTGTAAAATGAGAAAGCATAGCTTGTTTGCCACAACTGAGCGTCACTTTAGGTGTTTTGCTCTGCTGACTTAATTTTAACATATTATATCTATTTACACATGACAAATCACCATTTAACTTTCATTTAAATCCACTGTTACATCATGTTTCTTAAACTATGCAGAAATAAATATCTTGTGATGTATTACTGATGATCTGAACAAACAATAAGATGAAGAAAGACTGACTGAAGTTCATCAACAACATTATAAAACCTTTAACAATATTAATAAAACAATCACACTAATACTGAAGAGAGTTTTATAGATTATATTGAGAAGAGCTGCAGGTTCTGACACTGATGGATTCTCATGTTTAGAAAAGCTCTGAGGATCAAGAGTCTTCAGGAGTCTCCAGGACGTCTGCGATCAACGGTCTGTGTGAAAGAGAGCGAGAGATCGGTCATGTGATCATCTGTGATGTAGTATCTGACTTTGACGTCTCACTTACTGTGAGTGTGTCGTACAGGTCAGAGGTCATGGACTTGAGATCAAGAGCTGTATATGTGTCTTCACTGGGATCAGAGATCTACAGGAGAGACAGAAGGACACAAACATTGTGAGTAGGGATGCACCGATACCATGTTTTTCAGAATCGACCGATACCGATACCGATCCGATACCAGCACAGTTTTTTAGTAGAATTTCTAGAACTCTGTGTGTTGAACTGATATTCACTCTTTTGTGTGTTAAACACAATCTACTTAATACAGACAACTTCATTATAAAGAAAAAAAAATATGATCATAATCTATGACAAAAAATGCTATTATAAACTAGATTAGTGGATAATTCAGCAGTAAAATTTAGTCTAGAAAAATCATGAGTGCACAATTATTGTATAAAATCTGAACATTTAGTGAAAAAAACAACAACAAATAAGAGACAATAACACTAAATCTGGTAAATGTTACACATAGCTCTTTGTATTGTTGTAAATACATTAATGAAAAACAAGATAACAAAAATCAAAAAGATAAATTATTTTAGATATAGCCTAGGATACTATAAAATTGAGAAATGTTTTAAATGTATAGCACAGCTGTTTAATGAGGCAGCAACATATGATAGATAGGACAGAACAAGAAAAGCTATTAATATAATAATCTTTTTTAATTGCGTTACTGCATTATGATCGACTCCAATACAGTGCGACACAGCGCTTATGCGCATCCCGAGCGCAGAATGATGAGCTTATGCGCATCCCGAGCGCAGAATGATGAGCTTATGCGCATCCCGAGCGCAGAATGATGAGCTTATGCGCATCCCGAGCGCAGAATGATGAGCTTATGCGCATCCCGAGCGCAGAATGATGAGCTTATGCGCATCCCGAGCGCAGAATGATGAGCTTATGCGCATCCCGAGCGCAGAATGATGAGCTTATGCGCATCCCGAGCGCAGAAGGACGCGCTTGAAGCAACACTGTCACAGCACCAGCGTCGAGTCCGCATTGAAAAGTTCAAAGCACTAAGGAAATACATATTAATGCGTAGTGTATAATACAGTATCTATTTATGCAATAGTTTATTCAGCTGTTTCTTTTAACAGTTTAAATTTCAGTTACTGTGCGCGTGAAGAACAGTGCTCTGACTCTACTCTAGTGTTGTGATCTAACAGACACCCGGTAGAAAGTAACATGATTAAGTTACAGCAATAAAGTCCAGCAAGATAAAGTTGTCATAGAGCTTTATCTACAGATCAAGTATAATAATAGTAACATTGAATCATCTTGGAGAGAGTTTTATCATTGTTGACTGTCGTACCCAATTGCGACGCGCTGTTTGATGCTGAATGGAGAATGACTGACAGCCGCAGCGGAGGGAAAAGTTTACGTGATCTTGAATTTAATGACTTAAATATTAATTTATATCTCACATTATACTATATAATGGCTTCAGAACACTTATAATAAGAGTGCACGGAAACTTTATGGTGCTTTGGAATGTTTTTGTGCCTTTTGTGGGGCTTAACAATATCAAAGAAAAGTAAATGCACAATATCGGATTTGGATCGGCCTCATCTGATCGATACCCGATCCGGCAAAAATGGCAGTATCGGAGCCGATACCGATGCTGAGTATCGGATCGGTGCATCCCTAATTGTGAGTTCATGTTTTAAATGCTGACTGTGATGTTTAGAGGATCATGATGGAAATCAGTTTTACTGGATCTAGAACTGAAGAATCAGGTGTTTGGACACGAGACTTGTGTGTCTTATACTCTTAATATCTCTGTACGGCTCATTGCGGCTGTAGGAAACATCTCTGCATGCAGGAAAACACTGTGAATAATTGAGATCATCTCACCTCCTTCATAGCAGATCTTCTGTTCATCCTTTTAGTAAGACTGAATGACAGAAAACCCACACACACCTCAAAACATTAGATTCACTCGCGCTGAAGAGCCGCACAACCCACATACAGAAGATAACTCCACAAATAACTGCAATTTCAGGTTTACAACAGAGATGGCGACAAAGAGGCAAAACTTACACACTACCGTTTTAAATGTAACACTTAACCTAAATGTAATACAGTAATTCTTCATACATCGAGAAGTAGATTTTTTAAATGAACTTCTTACCAAATGTACATAATAAAAGCACCTGATGCTCCACCGAGTAAAACACCGACAGCAACACCACCGACACCGACAGTTACAGACGAGAAACATCTGACTGCTGAAATACAGATAAAAACACACGTCAATGTTTAACAGGACTAAATCAGACAATATACACTGATAGATAAGAAAGGAGGTGTATGTGGTTAAAATACAGAATATGATTCATAAAACTCACGTTTAAAGTCACGTTTATAAGGTTTAAAGTCACAGCATCAGATAATTACCTAGTCCGTAGTTATTTTCAAGAAACGGTTGTAGACGCATATTTTTCCACAACACTTGATCCATTAAAACTAACACTTTCTTTTTTTTCTATTTTCTACTCTATATAAATTTAAAAAAATAATGTAAATAAATAGATAAAAATATGTATACTGCGTTAGACTAAACTGGGAAGGGTCACAGCACCTGCATATTTTTGTCCTACTGTTAGTTTAATTGCTTATATTGCTCTCCTCATTTTGCCCTCCTCATTGGATAAAAGCGTCTGCTAAATGATTAAATGTAAATTTAACATCACAGATGTTTAGAGGATTTAATGAACCATCGACTTACACATGACATTTAAAGTCACAGCATCAGAGTATTTCTTTCCATGTTCATTGATGGACTTGCACTTGTATTCTCCACTGTCATCAGAGCTGATCTTTGAGATGTTGTAGATTCTTCCAGATCCTACAATCGTACCTCCTTTAAACCAGCTGATTTCTGCAGGAGGGTTTGAGTCACTGATGCAGTTCAGAGTCACTGAATCTCCCTCCACTATTACACCAGATCCACTTATCAACACTGATGAGCTCCTGGGAGGATCTAAAACAAACAAACAAACAAACAAACAAACAAACAAACAAACAAAACATTAACAAAAACATTAATTGACATTTATGAATGTCCCTCCACTATTACAACAGATGGACTGATGCAGATCACAGGTTTCACTGGAGGATCTACAGATGTCAGGTAAAAGTATGTATATCATATGGCGGCTATGTATCAGTGGCGGCTGGTGGAAAATGTTCTAGGAAGGGCTGCAGTTGGTTATTATTGGACAATTTCAGCAAACAACATAGTATGATTTAATGCTAAACAGTGAAAGTTAAAGAAAAACTTTAAGAAAAAGTTAACAGAAGGAAGCTTGAGGCTTGAAACAATATATGTATATACTGCAACCACAAAAACTTAGGAAAAATTAAATGTTACATTTGTTTAGAGATATTTTTATGTATATTAGGACCACATGGAGAAGCCAAGAGACCGCTATCCTGATGCATATAGAGAATACGGACCCGTCCAGCGATCTGAAGGAGAGTCGATAGCATCAGTGAACAGTTCCTCTGTCAGAGCGAGTGTTCGTGTCTCTATTTAGAGTCTGATGTCCATATGAACATAAACAACACTGACCCTCACAAACTCCTCCAAACACACTTCTTCTGTGAGTCCATTATAAAAGACTTGACCATATTAATATGTGCTTGTGTCTTTACCTTGATTTCAATTGTCATCCATCACAATTTTAAATTCAATTCAAGCTGTGACAATGCACTTTCATCTTTTAATAATAGTTAGAGAAAATTGGGCATTTTTTTTTGCCAATCGGCAAAAAACATTTCTTACCAATGGCTTTTTTTTACCATGTGTTCCTATAGGTGTCTAGTAACACCTCCCAATTTATCCACGGCCAAATCCTCGGGGAAACGCCTGGAGAGGCTTTCAAAGTTGGGGTGCCCAGAGGGCCTGGGTAAAATATATATATATATTTTTTTAACCAAAATTAGCTTTTGAGATGTCTAACTAGGGTTTTTTAGGGGTGCTGAATCTATCCCAGCCATTAGTTTCAAGTAAAAATTACTCCTTAATCTAGAGCTGCACGATTATGACAATAATCATAATTGCCCATTATTCCCTTGAAAGTGCATCTGTCCATCATAAAAGTGCATCTGTCCATCATAAAAATGCATCTATCCATCATAAAAGTGCATCTGTCCATCATAAAAGTGCATCTGTCCCAAGGTTATTATAGTTTTGGATTTTTCATTAGTTTTTATTTTTATTTCGTTTTTAATTTTTGTTTTCAAATTCAGTTTAGTTTTAATTAGTTTTTAAAGTGGGTTTGCTAGTTTAGTTTATTTTTTATTTTTTGAAAATGCTTAGTTTTAGTTTAGTTTTTATTAGTTTTAGTGTTAGTTTTAGTCTTTTTTTGGATTTTGGGTTATTTGTCAGGGGCAAGATTCAAAAAGGTCAAAAAAAGAATTGTGTAATAATAACTCAACAAAAACATCATACAATTTTAGAAATATCTATTCAACAATAAAACCAGTACATAAAATGTACGGGCACAAATATGTAAACAGTCTACACAAGACTCCGCAGTAAAGTGCAAAATGTGTAAGTGACGTGTGCCAGGAAAAAAACTAAATAGCAAATAGACTAAAGACGACATACACAATATTTCTTACTTATTTAGAAATGCAGTTTATTACCTATCTTCGTAAGTCTTGCTAGTCTTTGTCCTATTTAAAGTAGGCTAATACTGAACGTGAAACAAAATCTGGAACAAAAAAGTGGATTAACAGTTTTCTAGCAATATTAATTATTAAAATTAAGCACAAAAAAAGAGTTCATACCCAAACAGAGTATTAAAAACCTCCTTGCAAGGTAAGTATTGCTAGTCTCTGTCCAATTTAAAGTAATACTGAATATGAAAATAAAAAATCTGGAACAAAAAAGTAGATTAAAAAAGTATTAACACAAAAATAATACTCAGAGTATTAAAAATCTCAAAATACATGAAGAAAATCACTGAGCAAATACAGGCTATTTCTCATTAAAGAGCAGTGAATTCTTTTCTCTTTTTATTTTGTTGTTTGATTAATATTAAGTGCACAGACGGCATTAGGTTTATTTTGCACTGTCACTTTAAGACCGAGTGCAGATCCATTTGCACTGATGCACATCCGATATTCTCACAACTGTATGTTCTGTAAAGACATAACTGACTGTGTTTACGTGAATACTCTCCAAAACGGACATTTAGACATAATGTTGTATTTGTCCATTCAGACGCGAAAGAGAGCTCAATTCAGTCCTCGAGCGCTGTAAAGCTGTCTATCATTCGTCAGTAATAACACCTTGTTTTATTTTATTTTTTATAAGTTATGAGCTATAAATAATTAAAGTGTGATATTTAAATTACGCAATTGAAAGTGCGCAGCTCTGAATGCACGAGCTCTGCATAGCGCACACAAACTGACAGCTTTACCGCTTTTTTCGCTATTTGTTGCGCTTAGCAAGTTAATGGTAACTGTTACATTTCGGAGATATCAAGTAGCTAAAGCTACGTTAAACATTCCACACACATCGCAATGACGATGATAAATGTTACTTTTTATTAATTGACCCACGGATTATCCAAATCCGCGGTATTAAACATATAGGCTACATATAGGCCTAAGTCACACTGTCTAATATTCGCACAACCTTTGAACTAAAAATAAAATAAAAAGTGCATTCATCTTTTGCATGACGCGGGCCAAAAAATAAATGCCGGGCCGGCTAGCTACTCATCTGTATTGAAGCAGCAAACATTCAGTGTAAGAGTAAAATAATGATATAACATTATTTAATATTTGAATCACATTCACAGCTTATATATATTTGACATCGACAACCCAAGTGCAATTTACCTCAAATTTGTGACAAGTTAACTTTCTAAAGAAGGCGCAATCGCTTCTCGGGTCGACATTAACACACTGAGAATAATGTATTCAGAATTTAAAATATTTTTACACCACTTTTTAATGTGTGATTGATTGTGTAAAGGTGTTCACGAGATACCAACCTTTCGCGAACTTGCTTTCAACATCGAACCCTCGTTTTCATGGAGACGCGGTGTGCACGGAGGGGAGGGGCTGTGTGTGTGTGCGCGCGTGCATGTGACAGAGAGACGGAGGGGGAGAGCAGGGAAAGGAAATGCAGCTGAACAAATACACTGCGTGTTTTGAATATCGTTAAAAAATTAAAGACATTGACAAAGACGAAAACTAAGGACATTTACTCAATAATTTTATTTTATTTTAGTTAGTTTTGCCAAACACACATTACAGTTTTAGTTAGTTATCGTTTTTTTGTAATGCCTCGTTTTATTTTTATTTCAGTTAACGACAATGTTTTTTCCCACCTAGTTTTCGTTTTTTTCGTTCGTTTTCGTTAACGATTATAACCTTGATCTGTCCATCATAAAAAGTGCATCTATCCATCATAAAAGTGCATCTGTCCATCATAAAAGTGCATCTGTCCATCATAAAAGTGCATCTATCCATCATAAAGTGCATCTATCCATCATTAAAGTATGAGATCATACTTGTGATTTTACAACAAATGGTTTATGAACTGTATCTGTTTCAGTTTGGGTATGCCATTTCTGGGGATTTTTCAAAAATGGGGTTGCAGCTTAACAGGTTAACACCTCGAGATGTTCCCTTAGTAGATTTTCTGGCAGCGTGGAAGCTACTGCCGAATATATCTCAGTGGGTCCTGCAGATAGTAGAAAAGGGATACAGAATCCAGTTCGGCTCTCGTCCCCCATGCTACAACGGGGTGTTACTCACGACAGTGCATCCCAAGCAGGGTCTGGTAATGGAGCAAGAGGTAAAGGCCTTGTTAGCGAAGGAAGCTATAGAACAGGTGTACTCACCTGACAGAGAATCGGGTTTTTACAGCCATTATTTCATTGTTCCAAAAAAGGATGGAGGGTTGGTTCCCATTTTAGATATTCGTCTGTTGAATCATTCAGTACAGAAACTCAAGTTCAAGATGCTAACACTCAAACAGATTGTGACTAAAAACAAATCTGAGGACTGGTTTGTCGCAATAGATCTGAAAGACGCTTACTTCCATGTCTCCATCCTCCCTCAGCAACAGGTTTTCTTTCGGGGGCAAAGAATACCAGTATCGGGTACTTCCTTTCGGTCTAGCTTTATCACCCCGCACGTTTACGAAATGCGTAGATGCAGCTCTAGCCCCGCTCAGGCTGCACGTTTTCTGAACTACATAGACGACTGGCTGATTCTAGCAGAATCAGAACAGTTAGTGGCTCGGCACCGAGGTGTCGTCCTCGCTCATATGCAAATGTTGGGGTTGATGCTCAATGCCCAGAAGAGTGTGCTTTTTCCAGTACAGAGAACCACTTTCCTTGGTGTGGTCTGGGATTCAGTCACGATGCGAGCCATTCTATCGCCCGCTTGTGTAGCTGCTATCCTTACACCCACGAAAGAGCTAAAGCTAGGCCAGTCATGCACAGTTCGATAGACTGTTAGGTCTTTTGGCAGCAGCGTCCAATGTGATACCCTTTGGCCTGCTGTACATGAGACCTTTGCAGTGGTGGCTCAGGACCAGAGGGTTCTCCCCGAGGGGAAACCCACTTCATATGATCAAGATAACACATCTGTGGTCTCTTACCTGAACCGTCAGGGGGTCTGCATTCGCGTCCGCTTGGCAAACTGGCGCACCAGATCCTCCTGTGGTCTCAGGGGAAAATACTCTCTCTGAGGGTAATGTATATGCCAGGGGACCAGAATATAGGAGCAGACACCCTGTCAAGGCAGGGGCTGAGGCCAGGGGACTGGAGACTCCACCCCGAGGTGGTGGAGCAGATATGTGAGTTTTATGGCCAGACAGAAGTGGATCTGTTTGCGTCTCAGCACACAACTCACTGTCCACTCTGGTTCTCCCTCACTCAACCAGCCCCCCTGGGGCTAGATGCTATGGTGCAGACGTGGCCAAGGCTACGTCTGTACGCATTTCCCCATGTTGCTCTGCTCGCAGGAGTTCTGGAGAGAATCCGCCAGGATGGCATAAGCCTACTGCTAGTAGCACCTCGCTGCCCGAGCCGAATATGGTTTGCGGACCTCATTCATCTTCTCGACGGCCCTCCCTTGGAGATCCCAATCAGGAGAGACCTTCTGTCTCAGGCTGGGGGTACAATATTTCACCCCCGGCTAGAGATTTGGAAACTGTGGGTTTGGGCTCTGAGAGGGCCAAACTCATAGAGAGTGGTCTCTCAACCGAGGTTGTTGGTCTCTCAACATTGTTGAGACCATTCTAAGCTCCTGAGCTCCAGCTAGGAGGAAACTTTATGCATTAAAATGGAGAGTTTTTACTGTCACCAACACATGTGGGATCCGGTTAACTGTTCAGTAAACACAGTACCCGAGTTTCTACAAGAACGTTTTACATCAGGTCTATGTCCATTCACGCTCAAGGTCTATGTGGCGGCCATTGCTTCCCAAGCCCTGGTGGATGGTACATCTCTGGGTCGAGACCCCCTGATTACTCGCTTCCTTCGTGGCACTTCGAGGCTGAGGCCTGCAACTCGCACTAGGGTGCCGGCTTGGGATTTGGCAATAGTTTTAGAAGGCCTATCTGGGGCTCCCTTCAAGGCCTTAAATTCGGTCTCAGAGAATTTCTCATTTTGAAAACCATTTTTCTGCTAGCTATTTCGTCTGAGTCTGTGACCTTCAGGCCCTTTCGGTTTCCCCCACCTGCCTTGAATTCGCACTAGGGATGGTCAAGGCATTCTTATATCCAAAATAGGGATACGTCCCTAAGGTGCCAACCATGATTCCTAGGTCTATCGTGCTGCAGGCTTTCTGTCCTCCTCATTTTATCTCTTAAGACCAGGAAAAGCTGTACCTTTTGTGTCCAGTGCAACTTATGTTCATCAGACTCCGTGGAGAAGGTCCGACCAGTTATTTGTTTGTTTCGGAAGTTTTACACCTTGGACCTGGATGCTGCCCCAGGGTCCCATGTGCCTGGTGCAGTGTGACAACAGGCTGACACTCAGTCATTTTGAAAGTCTGGCGATTTGGGTATTCTCGTTCCCACAGTCGTAACCTGAGACGTTCCCTTTCGAAGGAACTCGCAAAGTATTAACGACTGTGACCAGTTCCCTGAGAAAGGGAACGAGACGATGCGTCACCCTGCCATACTTCCTGCATCCCTGTGATCGGCTTGCTTTGCCAAATTTGGAAGCTAATGCTGGTTTGCACCGGATGCTCTTTTATCATTTCCTGGTCATGACGTCAACCACACGTGATGATCATTATTTCCATTGGACTAGTTGACATAGATGCTTCAGATGCATTCACGCTGGGGGCGTTCCCAAAGTGTCGTTGACGCATCGTTCCCTTTCTCAGGGAACTATGGTTACAGTTGTAACCCGAGACATTTGTTTTGTTGTGGTAACGGAGAGAAGCGATTGCAGTGTTAATGGAGTTCCAGTTATCATCAAGAGAGACTACGGGGATAAAGCGATCTCTTCAAAGGTATTCAAAGTATCTGATTGAAGACGAAGCTGATCCTTAACTCGTGTAAAAGCAGAGGACCCACTAAACAATTTAATGTCCAAAAGACGTCTTTTCAACGTCTTTGTCACAAAGTCGGACGTTGAATAGACGTCCCCAGAGGAGCCAGAATGTAACGTTTTATGACGTCTTATTGTTGACGTGTTCTGCACGTCTGATATCGACGTTCATGGACCCTTCTTACAAGGTTAAACTAGTTCAAATGTGGCCATTGTGGACATATTTTCAACATCATTTATGGTCTCAATAATGTGCTGAATTTAATCACAGACATAACCTACAGATTTTACTATTTCTGTCAGACGTCTACAGAAGATCTTAGTGAGAATAAGCAGAGGTTTAGATGCTGATATTTGTGTCATTTGGAGTGTCACCAGTGTAGTGATCAGTGTTTGCTTTAGTTGGGCTCTTGGTCCCTGTTCTTCTTACTTTAGCTTTTCATTGGCTGTCGTATCTATGTGTTTGTAAAACACGATTGCTATGGCAGAAAAAGCCATGATAAAGCAAGTTCAGCTGATATCAGCAAAATCTTCAAAAAGCAAGCAGCTAATGTTGTCAGATGCTTTGGCATTTATAGCTGCTCACCCTGTCGAACTGCAATATTGCACCAATAGCATTTAATAGTTAACTTATTTAGAGGTGTATAAATAGGATGTGTACACGAAGTTTTGAGCAAGTGTAGCATATAGTCACACACAGAGATCAAGATTTTGCATATGATTCACAATAATGGTGACAATAAAAAAAGCATCACGATGCAATGCATGATGGGTAGCTTTCATAGGACAAAACTCATCCTTGATTCCCAAGTTTTTTTGTTTTGATTGTCACCATTGTTGTGATTCATATGTAAAATCTTGATGTCTGTGTGAGACTATATGCTACACTTGCTCAAAACTTCGTGTACACATCCTATTTATACACCTCTAAATAAGTGAACTATTAAATGCTATTGGTGCCAATAATGCAGTTCCATAGGGTTGGCAGTTTTAAATGCCAAATACAAAATTTTAATCACAAAATTAGATGCTCATTTTATCAAATTAATGTCATCATCAACAAGAAGCTGACGACACTTGATTTTTCTTTTTCTTGGCTTTTTCTGCCATAACAATTGTGTTTTACAAACACAGAGATATAGAAGCCAAAGAAAAGCTAATGTAAGAAGAACTGGGACCAAGAGCCCAACTAAAGCAAACACTGATCACTACACTGGTGACACTCCAAATGACACAAATATCAGCATCTAAACCTCTGCTAATTCTCACTAAGATCTTCTGTAGACGTCTGACAGAAATAGTTAAATCTGTATGTTATGTCTGTGATTAAGTTCAGCACAAGTGTCTGAGACAGAAAGACTTTCCTTCAGATCTGGTTTCTCTCATGATCCAGAGATGTGTGATTTACAGAAGTGTCTTTTATGTTCATGATTTTTGGACAAACACAAACTGAGTTGCTTTTCAATTACATTGAAATAAACATGGGTTTTACAGTTTTTCTCAATTGTTTACACACATTTTCTGAAAGAATGCCTCATATTCTCAGAACTCTACACACAAATCAAAAAACACACACACAATTGTCAAAACCAATCAATTCTCCTGCAAAATGAAACTTTACATTCAAAACAATGTTATTTCTTCTCAAAATGGTATTTTGTTTTCAAATGACAAACACAAACCATCATATGAATTGACATTTATAAGAAGCAGTTGAACACTGATGTGCTGTAAAACACTGTGATGAATGGAAAACACTTCTTCTCCATTCATCATAACGACTCAGGCCTTTTTTGTTCAGTGTTACACTTACTACAGACAGTACATACATAAGTGTGTTGTAAAATATTTGAGAAAATTGTTTTTATACCCAGAACACACAAATACACGGCAACAAATATATTTTATTTTTCCCACAAAAACAATGGGAGATAGATTGCACGGTTGCACATTTCGTACATCCCAACCAACACAAAGTTGCACATACAGTGGTCTACATACAAAACAACAGAAAAATGTACTGTATGCAGTTACAGTAAAAAAAATTAAAATATATAACTATGCTGCATCTTCTCTTCTGCTTCAGTATTTTATGCTAAATCTCTGATTGCTAATTGTAAAACTGTGTGACATGTGTTTGCCTATGTGACGAGTCAGTGTGCAGATCTGAATGGCAGTGTGTTCCTTGTGAAAACAAGAGATTTTGTGCATGAAAATTGTGCCAAATGCAGAGAATTGTGTTTAGTGTTTTGAAAAACGTGTGTTTTAGAACTGCAATTTGAGTGTAAAGCAGGAGTTGTGCTTGTAGTTTAGCAGAATTGGTTCAGGGGGTTGGTGAATGAGTTACATGTTGTGGTCATTGTTGTGTTTATCAGAATATCATTATATACTGAGGAGCTATCAATAACAATAACACACTGAGACCGAGAACTGACTTCTTTTACTGTTTCAATGTTCAAAGGACACATGGCTACACAGCGCCATCTACAGCATAAGAGAACAACTGCACGATAACCCAGTTACCAACACTAAATACATAACATTTCCTCCCAACTTAAATCAAGGGTTGTCAAACACAACAAAGGGAATATTTCTTTTCTTGAATTCAACTTTGACCACTACTTAGTGAACACATCTTACTCTTCATGCATCTATCCCTTTTATATATATTAGAATGCTTGATAACGGTCAGGTGGTCTGGTGAGACGGGTAGGATAACGCTTACTAGTCTCTCCAGTTTGTATAGTCCCTGGGGGTGATTGGTCAATGTTGCCTGACCCTGGTGTGTCAATCATCACCTCCACAAGATTGTCATTCTTTTCCCCTATGTTCTCCTGAAGTGGAGATGCCTGCAAATGATCAGGACCAGCAGGAACTTCTGGTTCCATCTGGTTTTCAGAGGATTCCGTCCCTTGTTTCAGTAGTTGATCCACATGACGTTTCCAGATTCCCGAAGCACCCACGTTGACAACGTAGGAGACAGGTCCCGTTTTGGACATCACCACTCCAGGTATCCATTTTCCCCCTTTTCTGTAGTCACGAGCAAGAACGGACTCTCCAGCACGAAATTCTCTGAACTTAGAGTGTTTTTGGCGTCGGAACTGCTGGGCATCCTGGGACTGACTCACTGTTTTGGCGAGACTCGGCTTTAGAAGATCCAGCCGGGTTCTTAGTTTGCGATGGAGGAAAAGCATCGCAGGTGACTCCTTTGTGGTAGCATGCGGAGTGTTTCTGTATGTTAACAGGAATCCATCAAGTCTCTGTTGGATTGGAGCGGACCCTTTTGAAGCTTTTAGAGCATGCTTGAATGTTTGGACAAAACGTTCAGCTTGCCCATTGCTCGAGGGGTGATATGGGGCAGATCGAATATGTTGCACCCCATTTGCCTTCAGGAAAAGCGAAAACTCCTCAGCACAAAACTGGGGACCGTTGTCACTGACAATGACATTAGGGACACCATAATGACTGAAAAGTCCTCGTAAGACCTGAATGGTTTTGCTGGTGGTAGTACTATCCATAATGAACACTTCCGGCCATTTGGAATGCGCATCCACTACAATGAAGTACATATGGCCTTCAAAAGGACCGGCAAAATCCACATGTATCCTCTCCCACGGATGAGCTGGCCAAACCCATGGGTGAAGTGGCGCAGGACAGGGGGAATTTTGGATACGCTGACACGACTGGCATGCTTTGGACTGAGATTCAATCTGTCCATCAATACCCGGCCACCAAACATAGCTACGGGCCAGATGTTTCATCCTTACCACCCCAGGATGGCCCAAATGCAGATCAGCTAACACCCGGTTGCGAAGCTTGATTGGTACCACGACACGATTTCCCCACATTAAACATCCTTGAACAACTGTGAGCTCATTGCGACGTGTCACCAAAGGTAGCAAGCCTTGAGGTACCTCTTTAAAGTTTGGGAACCGTCCAGTAGAAACCATGTCCAGTACAGGTGACAAAGTGGGATCCTTTAGGGTGTCACGTCTAATTTCAGCACTACTGACAGGCAGGGTGTCTATCTGGGAAGCATAGAACACATCCACCGTGTCCGTTTTCTCCGCGTGTGTCACTGGTAATGGCAGCCGCGACAGTCCGTCTGCATTGGCATGCAAGGCTGCTTTCTTATACTCAAGGACATAGTCATGGGCGGCTAATATCAGAGCCCATCGTTGCATTCTAGCTGCTGCCATGGATGGAATGCTCTTGTTGGGACTGAGAATAGCCGTTAGAGGTTGATGATCCGTAAAGAGGGTAAACTTTCTTCCGTATAAGTACTGATGGAATTTGCGAATTCCAAAAATTATACTCAGGGCCTCACGCTCGATCTGAGCATAATTTTGCTCCGCTTTACTGAGTGTCCTGGAAGCAAAAGCAATCGGCTTTTCCTCCCCATTGGGGCACACATGTGATATCACTGCCCCCACCCCATATGGGGAAGCATCACAGGCGAGACGAATGGGTAATTCTGGGTCATAATGTGTGAGTACAGCTGGTGAAGTAAGGAGATCCTTCACTTTCTGAAATGATTGTTCACATGCCATGCTCCAGCACCATTTCTTTTCTTTACATAAAAGAGCATTGAGGGGGTTCAAAACAGATGCCAGATTTGGAATGAAACGGCCATAGTAGTTGATCATCCCAAGAAAAGAGCGTAATTGACTTACATTGGTCGGTGCTGGTGCTTCCATTATGGCTTTGATCTTTTCTGGCGATTTGTGTAATCCTGCTGCGTCGATGTGGTGACCCAGATACTCCAGTGACTGTTTGGAAAATTCACATTTTTCACGCTGCAATCTCAGACCATATTCCTCCAGTCTGGTGAGTACTTGGTCTAATGTCTTGAGGTGGTCCACATTATTTCGTCCTGTTATCAGTATATCGTCAAGATAGCAGTGAGTGTTTGGAATTCCCAAAAGGATTTGATCCATTGCTTTCTGAAATAATGCCGGGGCTGGGGCAATCCCAAAGGGTAAGCGGTTATAGCAGAATAGCCCTTTTTGAGTGGATATGGTGAGTAGTTTTCTCGACTCATGTGCCACTGGCATCTGCAAGTAAGCGCTTGACAAGTCCAACTTACTGAATAATTGACCACCAGCCAGAGATGCAAAAAGATCTTCTATGCGTGGGATTGGGTAGTGATCCACACAAATGGCTGGGTTGAGTGTTATTTTAAAATCACCACACAGTCTCACTGAGCCATCTTTTTTTATAACTGGTACCACTGGTGTGGCCCACTCACTGTACTGCATTGGTGAAATCACTCCCATCTCTGTTAGACGTGTCAATTCAGCCTCCACTTTTGGTCGAATTGCATAAGGTACTACCCGTGGCTGGAAGAATTTTGGAGTATGGTCAGGCTTGAGTGTAATTTTTGCCTCAATTCCTTTCATGGTGCCTAGTTCTTTTCCAAAAACTTGGGAGTGTCGTTTTAACACACTCTCCACAGTGTCTGTGGCTCCATGCTTGACTGTTTTTATGTCTTGCCAATTTAGTTTTATAGCTCTCAGCCATTCTCTCCCAAATAATGGCGGTGCATCACTGTTAACAACATACAAAGGCAATTTTGCCAGCTGATTGTTCAACTTAACCGATACACTGATAACCCCTACTGGCGCTAGTGCTTCACCAGTGTATGTTTTTAAGATTATGTCAGTTGGCTGCAGAGGAACATGCTGCAAGTTACTGTCATATTTTCCTTTTGAAATCAACGATACTGCAGCACCTGTATCCAGTTCCATTTCAATCATTTTCCCTTCAATTTCTGGTGTAATACAAATGTGTGCCAGTTGCTCACTTCTCACCATATACAGTGACATTTCCTTTTCAGTATCTGTACTACTGGACTCACCACTTTGTCTTCCACCCGTATCCAAATGATGCACCCGTGTCTTATCAACTTTACTACGTCGATTACTTGACTTAAGCTTACTCTGCTTTCTTTCTCTCTCAAAGTTCCGTTTATTTCTGCATACTCGTCCGATGTGGCCTTTCTTTCCGCATGAATGGCAGGCTTGATCCTTATACCAGCAGTCCTCATCCGTGTGGTTCGTTTTTCCACATCTCTTACAATTACGTCGCTGTTTGGGCGAGGAAACATGCATTGCATTGACTTTAAGCGAACTGCTGAGCTGCTGTGCTTCGCGCGCGACGGTTTCCGCAGCAACAGCTATCTCTACTGCTTTTTGAAAAGTAAGCGCAGCCTCTGTGAGAAGTCGCTTTTGTATCGCCTCGTTGTTTAATCCACAAACAAATCTATCTCGTAGGGCATCTTGCAAATGCGTACCGAAGTCACAATGTTCAGAGAGTTGTTTTAAGATTGCTACGTACTGTGCAACGGTCTCCCCTTCCTGTTGATTGCGTTTGTGGAAACGGAATCGTTCCGCTATTATGAGGGGCTTGGGCGAATAATGTTCACTTAACGTCGTTACAATCTCCTGATATGTTTTTTCTCCTGGTTTATCAGGCGCAATCAAGTTACGTAGCAGGCTGTACGTTTTAGTGCCCATTACACTTAACAGCACTGGCACGAGTTTTTCCTCGACGATATCATTTGCCTTTGTGAAGTGGTCAAACCGTTCAATATATGTTGTCCACTGTTCGATGGCCTCGTCAAAAGCATCAATATGCCCGATAGTCGCCATCCTAATTGTCCCACTCTTCGGTTGTTGCTAACGTTAGTGTCTTCTGCCACACCGTGCAAAAACTTCTCTTACTTCTCCGTAAAAACAAAAAAAAAAAAAAAAGGTTGGTTAAAGTCAATATTTCCACTCCTCGTCGCCAATTTTGTTGTGTTTATCAGAATATCATTATATACTGAGGAGCTATCAATAACAATAACACACTGAGACCGAGTACGCTTAGAACTGACTTCTTTTACTGTTTCAATGTTCAAAGGACACATGGCTACACAGCGCCATCTACAGCATAAGAGAACAACTGCACGATAACCCAGTTACCAACACTAAATACATAACAGTCATTGTGTCTCAAGTACCAGAAATTGTGTGTAAACAATCGAGAAAAACTGTAATTTAATGCATCCTGAGAGTGTTTATTTGGTCCAGAAACAGTATAAATTGTCTAAATGAGACCATAAATGATGTTGAAAATATGTCCACAATGGCCACATTTGAACTAGTTTAACCTTGTAAGAAGGGTCCATGAACGTCTATATCAGACGTGCAGAACACGTCAACAATAAGACGTCATAAAACGTTACATTCTGGCTCCTCGGGGGACGTCTATTCAACGTCCGACTTTGTGACAAAGACGTTGAAAAGACGTCTTTTGGACAATAAATTGTTTAGTGGGGAGCGTGAGTAACAGGATATTAAATATCAAGAGCTGTTATTGCGGGACTAACTGACTTGATGGTTTCTTTCTTTTACCGCATAAATGTAAGAGGGAAAGTGTTACAAAGCGCTTTTCACAATACATTTAGTTTCAAAGCAGCTTTACAGAAAATGCAATTTTACTAGCGAGACAATGGTTTGCTTTATTCAGCTCATAGTCCTGACTTTAGCAGTGGCTGCAGGCTATAAAATAATATTTTCGGAATAATCTTTCCTTCTCAGCCTTATAAAAATCCTTATAAATCTGGGCCCGTATTCCTAAAGAATCTAAGAATCATTTTAGAAAACTCTTAATTTAGCTTAAAAACTTTTACGTAGGAGTCTTAGCTTAAGAGCGATTCGGGATCAATCTGAGAGCAACTCTGAGTAAGGAAAAGACAAAAACTTTTATCTTTTATCTTTTAACTTATACCCGTTGCTATGTATGACACAATCTTTTGAAGACTGTGATTGGTTGGTTGTCCAAGAAGGAAAAAAATAGTGATAGTATTCAGGTGAAACTGGAAAAATTAGAATATCGTGCAAAACCGTGTATTCATGTATTTCAGTAATTAAAATTAAAAGATGAAACTAATATATTTAGTATATATAACTATAAACATATGCATGATTATACTTTTCAGAGGACTGACATTTATGTGTTTAATAATAATAATAATAATACATTTTGCAGTGCGTATGCGGTGCGTATTTTTTTACGTATCCATGTTAACAGGTTAGAGCTTTTACACTGCACGCGGATGCAGTCCGTCGATCCGTTTCAGGTGCGGTGCGTATACAGCAGTGCAGAGATCGTTTCCGCACCGAGGCTATTTTTGCTGTGCTGCACCGCACTGAATCTATATGGGGAGGCTGCAGACCTGGAGCCGGCAGATATACACCCCTGGCAGTTTTGCGCCCCTGACAGTTTTGCGCCCCTGTTGTTCCTGATGCGTCCAGAAGGGGGATATAGCCTACTATGAAATAACATAAATACAGTTTTTACCAACTGCTTACACACAACATCTGTCACACGATTTTTGAAACCTCTCACTCAAAGTGCAAAACTACATGCCAAATCTTTAAAACCATAAGCTATTTCTCAGCCTTTGACTCAGTTTTCAATCGCATAAAACACTTTTTTCAAAACACTACACTATTCTCTACCTAAAACACAAAGATCTATCAGGAAGTGAGTTGCTTTCCTTTTCCAAACACAACCAATCAAAATGCTACACTTTTTCACCAGATCACACAGACACACTCCTCACATGTGCAAACATTGCTTACGTAAATGTTTATAGTTTTGTTGTATGCTAATGTATACAACAGTAATGTTTGGCCTAATAAATATTTTCTGTTTCTACATTGCATTGGCGTTTCCGGTGTAGAACATTGTATTGAAATGTAGATATACGCCTATGAAAGACCAAAGAGCTTTAGATTTAGAACAGCAGTGTTTACATGGTATATCCAAAAATGTATTATTATGAAAGAAGTGTTTGCCATTTGATGCAAACGCTTCATTCTGACATGTGTTTATGCCATTTTATGGCATGAATGCAGTGTTGCATTTTGAAGGAGATGTGAGGCATTTTGCATTTTGTGTGTACAATTTTGAGAACTGTGTGTAGAGTTTTGAAAAAAGGAGACTTAGTTTTGAAAACGTGTGTAAGCAGTTGGTTAGTTTTTTGTTCATTTAAATATAAACGTTACAGTGTAGATCTGCACAGATTAAAATATCTGTAGCTATTCAGTTGGGCTTCACTCTCTTCACTCAGCCTACAGAAGACTGTGTTTTTGTGAATTGAAAAATTAAAAATACACAGTTGGATCAACTATATATGTTATGACAAGTATATGACCTACTGCAGTTATAGGCCTTTTAACCGTAGGTTTTTATATGGAAGACTGAGTGAAATATGTTGTTGTGAATTTATAGTTAGCCTACATTTAGATATTAACCAAATTTAGCCCATTAGACATACAGTATACCGTGTAATCATATTGATCCTTGATTAGCTGTAGTACTATTCTTTATTGGTCGTCATACAGCTACAAAACAGTGTCATACACAACATTTTATGAAGACAAACACAATTTATCCCTTTTCTAAAATTCCAAGGGCCATTTAAAAGAAAGACACAATATTGTTGTTCACATTTTTTTTATTAACACCATTTATGAATTATGATGACTCACCTATGGTTTGCCCCTATTTTTTAAAAGGACATCCATGGTGATATTGTGTGTGTGTGTGTGTGTGTGTGTGTTATAGACCCATCCATTGATAGAAATGAATTGATATCTACCTACCAAGCTAATCGTTTATAAATAATAAATGTTGCATCATTGCTAAACAACAATAACTTTAGCAGATTATTTAACATATAAATGACAAAATCTATTATTTTTTGTCAGATTTTCATTCTAACGATAAAAATCTTGATTATACGGTATTATTACTTTGTCTTTAAGATTCACCTTCATTCTTCGTTTAAGAAAATGCCAAAACCTTTAAACTCAAAGGTTTCTAAAATAAATAATATCATTGAGTCTGTTGTAAAGAAACTTAAATTTTTTATATTGACAAAATGTAAAATTGTATTGATTTGTGTAGCCTAATTCAATCTCTTTTGATGTCCCCCTTGTTTTTTTTTGTTTTTTTTTCTCTCCCTGTTAATGTCTTGTATCCTTTCATTTGCAATACAAAAAAAGAATAAATATATAATTAATAAAAAAAAAGATTATTTATTAACCGTAACTCAATTCGTGTCGCTGTAGAGCCTCCCCCTATTGGACGCATCAGGAACAACAGGGGCGTAAAACTGTCAGGGGCGCAAAACTGTCAGGGGCGTATATCTGCCGGCTCCAGGTCTGCAGCCTTCCCTTACTCCACTGAATTAAAGTGGCAGCGCATTGTTCACATTAAAATAGACGTAGATTGACAATAAACTGTATTAATTTCATTACACAGCAAAATCCCCAGTGTTAAATGAACACTCTCGGTGTACATATTAGAGGTCTTCACGGGTCCAAAAATTCATGCCCGACCCGGAAGAGACCCGTAATGTGCTAAACCGAACCGACCCGGACCCGTCTATTATTTCAAAAGTTGGACCCGGACCCGTGCAGATCCGAGAAATGCCGTGCCCGGACCCGACCTGGACCCGTTTATTATTTGAAAACTGGACCCGAACCCGACGGCAAGACACAAACCCGACTGGACCCGATTGTCACATATTATTTCACACAAGTTGCGAAAAATAAAACTTTTTGTCTTACATAATTTTAGTCGTCGTCGTCTCACTTTCTTGTAACGTTACCTGACTGACTGTGATGCATTGCAATCCACCGACAAGAAAGTTCTATCCATGTTTTTTCTCTCGTTATTCCAAGCTTAATCCACTCAGTATTTCAGCTTTAAAAGTCCACTTGATGTCACGGTGATGGATGACAAATGCAACTTTGCACATGTGCGTTCTGACTCGAGTTAACTCGCATAATAACTAACTTAACCGTTTGTCCTTTTGAACTAACTTATAATAACAATTGCTCGTTCAGTGCCATGGCCGCTGACATTATTTATTTGCTATCATATGTGCTCTCTGCTGGAAGCTCCGGTTGCCAAAGAAACATGACATGCGACAAACTTGAGACTGCACATGCGCGCTAGCTGAATCAGCCTAAAATGTTGGGTTTTTTTTTAACGAATATGAGAGTCATAGAAAACATTTATGTGACAATTCACCTCAGATTTTGTTGCTGATTTGAAATATATTTAAATATGAGTGTGTAACTCAAAGTCTGCAAGCATTTTTGAGATTTGAACCATTTACTATGTCACATAATAGGAACACGAACTCAAAATGACACGTATACATAGTAGCCTACCTACATATCAATAATTACTACCAAGAAAAACATAAAATAAAATATAGAAATAAAATAAACTTAAATAAAGTAAAGATCTGTTTCCCCACTGCACACAAAGGTATCCATCATTACCGTGCGTGCAGTTGCATTAACTCTCTCTGACTGAGTCTGGGCGCGGCCGCGCGCTCTGCTTCTAACGGCAGAGAGAGAGAAAGAGAGATCGCTTTTTTTTATTATTTCTCTTTTCTTTACCTACTTTTACAAGTTGCAAAAAAAACACAAGCAGTGCTGATCTGACTCATTCTGGCTCTGATCGAGTCCGATCGCACGGGTATTACACACAATTTTAAACAGACCCGGGACCCGAAGTAATAAATTCGGACCCGACCCGGACCCGGCCGATCATTTAAAATTTAGACCCGAACCCGTACGGGTCCCGGGTCGGGTCCCGGGTCGACGGGTCTCGGGTGCACTGTGAAGACCTCTAGTACATATAGGTCCAAGAGCAGGGTGTTAAAAATGAACACTGAAGCAGTGTTGAAGTTAATGATGTAATTAAGTGATTAATTAAGAGATGATTGGCCATTAGTGGTGACACCTGATGTTAATAAGAAGAATTATTGAAGGAAAGAGAAACACAAGAACTACTGACCTCGAGTCATTACACATTATTGCACTTATTATTAACAGTGTGACTTTATTTCTGTCATCCATCTACAGAAGTTATTGAGATTCAACAGAAGTTTAGACGGAAATGTTTTATGGATTTTTTCGTTTTCGCAAGCGATCATTATAGTGATCAGTGTTTGCTTTAGTTGGTCTCTTGACCCTTTTCATTTTTATTGTTAGTTTTTCTCCAGCTATTGCATCATTATGTTTATGAAGCACATTTGTTACTGTAAGAGAAAACCTGCTAACAATATGTGGTGATGATGACATTATCATAATGTAGTGTCCTGATTCACTGATGTCATTCAGAGTCTAAATCTTTGACTATATGCTTGATGATGCATTTTAGTGTTGGTGATTGCAGCCCCAAGATTCTACAATTAGAGATTAAAAAGCAATCTGTAGAGGTGGGCAGATCGATACGAATATCGATAATATCGATACCAACGTTGGTATCGGTATTGATCGATACCAACGTGAAAATATCGATACTTAAGTTTCAGTTTCTCTCCTTTTGCTACCTGACCGTGTTTGTCAAAATGCTGCTGCTGTCACAGAGCAGAGCAACTTAGCAAGCTCTCTGAAATCTTCCTCCGAAGAGTGCTCTGCTCTCTTTCCTACCTCCTGTGTTGTACCGTCACGTGACTCACCGCTAGCGCGCTACCGCTACCACCAGGAGTCAGACGCGCGCAACCGCGGATTTCTAGTCTACAGCAGCACAGTCAGAGACGGAGAATGGCAGCAGAGAGAAAGAGGAGTGTTGTATGGCTGTATTTTCAGGCCGAAAATGAGACAACAGCGACTTGTACCATTTGTAGAAAGTCTTTAAAATACAGTGGCAATACAACTAATTTGTACAAACATATGAAAAATCACAGACCAGAAAATGCAGAGCTGCAGAAACAGAGAGAGGAGGAGAGATGACGTTATTTTATTCTTATTATATCTTATTACAAGGAGAATTTGTTTTACAAATTCAAAATTACAAAAAGAATTTTTTATATTTATTGTGAAGTAAAACTTTGTGACTTTGTTTATTTAAGAAATAAAATCCTGAAAAGAAGTGCGCTAAAAAGGAGAAATGTTATTTTATTCTCATTATATCTTACAAAGATAATTTGTTTTAAATTTTGTATAATATTTGCTGTGAAGTAAAACTTTGTGACTTTGTTTATTTAAGAAATAAAATCCTGAAAAGAAGTGCACTTAAGAGGAGAAACATTTTTTGTTAACATGCTACTTGAAAAGAGAATTTGTTTTTACATTTTTTATATTTGTGAAGTAATAATTTTGTAACTTTGTTTAAGTAGAACAGAAGTAACCAAAAGTTGTTTCTGAACAAAAGCTTTTGTAGTACTGATTTTAACTGATTAATAACCCAAAATCCAAATCACAAAAACAAATTAAAAGTCATGAAAATTAATTTAGATTTAGGTTGGAGACGCAGCCACCTTAATTATTAATAAGTATCGATATCGGTATCGGTATCGGCGATACTGGCCCTGTATTTACTTGGTATCGGATCGATACCAAATCTAGCGGTATCGCACACCTCTAGCAATCTGAACAATTTTGACAATTCTGTGAGTGCAGAAGCTCTTGTGTTTGGACACACAGAAATCAAGAATCAACATATGAATCTCAACAATGGTGACAAAAAACAAACTAGTGACAAACAGATCAACTCTGAACATCACAAAACAAGCTATTAAAGTCATAACAAAACAATAGCAAAATAAAAGCAAACAGCAAAAACTATGAAAATTACAGGACAATTCAGCTGCATCATGTATTCATGCTGCAATGCATGATGGGAACCGTAGATGCATTTTGATTGGTGTCTCCCATCATGCACTGCAACATGAAGCATTTGTGTGATTGTCACCATTGTTGAGATTCATATGTAGATTCTTTGATATCAGTGTGTGATTTTAAACCTTCAGATAATGAAAGCACTGCTGGAATTAGATGATGTGAAGAATATTGATAAAACATTAACATAATCAGTTTATAATGCTGGTTGAGTGAATGTGGACATTACAGGGTTGTAATTTCATCATTTAAAGATAACCATTCATGACTTAGACAGTGTTTCCCAATAGCATTTTCAGCCTAATATATGTATGAATGATTTCAATGAAGCGTTTGTCAAATTAGGCTTCCAATGCATTTGTATCACATGTGCTTTATAAACACAGAGATGGAACAAGCAGAGAAAATATAATGTTAATTAGTAAAGGGTCAAGAGCCCAACTAAAGCGAACACTGATCACCACAATGGTGACATGAAACGAAACATTCCATAAAACATTACCATCTAAACTTTTGTTAAATATAAATAAGAATGTGTGTAGATGTATGACAGAAATAAAGTCACACTGGTAAATAATAAGAGCAATAATGTGTAATGGCTCAAGGACAGTTGTTCTTGTGTTTTTCTTTCCTTCAATTATTCTTCTTATTAACATCAGGTGTCACCACTAATGGCCAATCATCACTTAATTATCTCATTAACTTCAACACTGCTTCAGTGTTCATTTTTAACACTCTGCACTACACCGAGAGTGTTCATACTATGTACACTGAGGATTTTGCTGTGCATATACGCATAATTACAGTTAATGTGTTCTACAGTTACTAAATTGCAGGGTCAAGAAAAACAAAAAAGTATGATTATAGTCCCAAAAGTTGCAAAATCCCATCATATATGATTTTTAAGTTAGTAACTCAATTACTCTATAATAAAAGTAACTCGTTACCAGGGAAAGTAACTATGTGCTTTACTGTTAATAAAAGTTGCTATATGTCAGACAATTTAGATTTTTTTTTAGCAGTTTTCACAAGAGAGACTTTACATAACATGTACATAACTTTCTATATGTATTGCACGTCGACAGACAGCAAGAGGTTTATCCTGCACTTCATTTCACTGCACTTATTAACCCACCTCCTCACTAGCTGTGTGAGCCAGGGGTGCGTTCGATCTACCACTAGACCATTTACAACAATCTACCACTAGACCATTTAAGAACTCAAACAAAATTTGCAGATCGATGCATATATTTACGGATTGAGCAGAGAGGCTGCACAGTTCGACAAGTTTGTACCCAGCACTTCTGAAAATGCACTTCCGAATGCATCTCTGTCCCCAGCACATTTCAAACTGACGCTTGTGGTAACGCACCCCATTTAACGTCCAGAAACGTTAACGGCGTTGTAACGATGGGGAAAGTAATTAGTTACATTACCCCGTTAGTGAAAAAATAACGTCGTTACCTAACGCTGTTATTTTAAACAGCGTTATTCCAAACACTGGTGAAAGCACTATAGCGTGTGCTGCTCCTGTACCGTATACACACCACAACACACATATACACTGCACACAGAGTATGTGTAAAATGGCGTTAAACTCTGCTAGCTTTTCAAAGACAGAGAAAAAATGAATCTGCACTCACACATGACATTGAGCTGAACATCAGAAGAGATGTGAGTGTGTCCGTCTACAGCACAGCTATATCTGCCTGAATCCTCTCTTCTGACTGGATTGAGGGAGAGTTTGTTACTGAATTTACTCTCAGTTAATATCTTCTGTGAGTTTCTGTACCAGATGAATGTTGCTCTGTCAGTCAGAGCGCAGCTGCTTTTACATGTCAGACTGACTGAATCTCCCTCTGTCACTCTCTCAGGAGACTCCACCTGAAGATCTGAACACAACACACACTTTATATCTAGTGCTGCTGTCATACACTGATTATTATTCAACATAATGCACAGAAGAAGGGATAAACCTCATCAAAAGCCCTATTCGCACGGGATTAGTATTACCTGGTGACCTCTAGTAATTTGTAATAATTGCGGAGTTTGTCTGAGATCTTTATCCCGTGCGAATCGGTCATGTCTGTAATTTGGAAAGTAAAAATTCCCCCGCAAATTACCTACTATATTTCGCCGAACACCGAGGTCCTGTGATAATATTAGTCCCGTGCGAATCGGCATCTCTGTGATTTGGCCGGATCGTATATCATTTTTTCAAGGTTTGTGTTTCATGTGCGCCTTTTTATCCATCTTTCGCGAATAATGGAGGCTGGTTTGGAGTGTTTTGATAGTATTTTGGGTGCTGAGTCATATCGCTTCACACAACTACACAATTTGCAGAAAGTGAAAGCTGAAGATCATCGGAAGAGCAAAACAAAAAGAATGATTAGATGGAGATGAATTGGCATGTATAGCAGCGTGCGGTAAGGAACTTTATTCTGTTTAGGCTATGTCATAATATATCATACAGCTAGACCGAACGAAAAGAAATTTCCAAGCAATAGCCTGACGCCATATCCGGGAGATAAGTCAGTAAATTTGAGTAAAATCACAGGCTTCGGTTATCCCGTGCGAATGCGCCACACGAAATTCAGATGTGGCGGGGTAATTTCTAAATCACACGAGGTCCCCAGATAATACTAATCCAGTGCGAATAGGGCTAAAGTCACCTGTGACAGTAAGAGTCACTCCTGGTTTACCAACCCATTTTCCATCAGGTTTATCAGTGATGAATCTGAAATAGTACATGTGTTCATCCTTCAGTGTCACGTGACTCAGTCTGAAGGTGGATTTCCTCGTTTTATCTCCCAGATACTGAAGCCTCTGACTGTATTCAGTGTCATTCGACAGATCTGGAGGCTCTTCATCATTTATTATTGGGCCTTTGGTCCAGAACACTTTCATGATCTGATATCCAGTAGGGTATGTATAAGTGCAGTTCATTATCACTGTTGAGTCCTTTAGTGCACAGATGTGTGAAGGACTGTAACTCACACCCCAATCAGCACTAGAAACCCTGAAACACAGAATTCATCAAACTGTAAATGTTGTTTTTTTCAGTTATACTGGGCCATGAAAACATGACAATGATTTATTAATATTTGAAAACAGCAACTCATTACAGGAAATATAAGCTAAGGAAATATGAGATAAATGTAAATAAATTATATCAGTGCAAGCATATTATTGTACTGAAGTGACTGTTTGATCACATCATTAGAAATAAGTGTGAACAATTTTGAGTCGTTGTGTGTAAATTATGACTGTGTTGTAGTTGTGTTTAACTTTAGCCTTAGCGTTTTGAAACATAAGTGCATCACAGTGAGTGATGCATCACATGCATTCTCACTTTAATGAGTGAGAATGTGTTTAGCGTTTTGAAAAAGAGTGCATGAAATTTGCAAACAGTGTTTTAACTACCTGAACTTGTTTAATGTTTTACAGAAAGAGTGATTTATTCGACAAATTGGTTTAGGATATTGAGAATTTGGTTCAGAGAAGTGGGTTTAGGGTTTTAGCAATTCAGAAAAACTGTAAATCATGGAATATGACAAAATAAACATTTAACATACACATTCACTTCCGAGAACAAGAGAAGAGAATATTCTCGATGTAGTGCAACAGCAGGGCTGCGATCTGTCACACATTCAGCCTGAGACTCTAATCGACACGTTTCACACGCTCTCACGCCACATTTTCTCACGCAGAGAAATCTGAAACTGACCAGAGGTGTATAGTCCAGGGGTCAGAAAGTAGAAGTCCTGCCATATGTTTATTCCACACCGACACGCGAGACAGAGCTGGTTATTTTTATATACGAAACAAATTCTCAGTTCTCCGATTTTATTACGAATTTCAGACAATAAATACTTATAAAAAGTATAAATAAAAGTATAAATAAAGACAATAAAAAGTTTTGGCGCTTGTAAATGTGACGTGACAGATCGCTGTAGTGCCTCAGTTCAAGTACCTCAGTATCATCTCTAATAGTTAATAAACACGAATGAACAATATGTTGAAAGATACAGTAAAACTTACTGAAATGTGTATGCCTCATACATATATATCGATCAATCAATGTTTTTAAACCGCGAAAAGAGGTCAATAAAACTGGAGAAGCATAACTTTACATCCATTTAATAGCACGTTAGTTGGCTAGAAAAATGGAACGGTTTTTCGATTACGATTATCATGTCATCGATTCAGTTCAATTTGATATCTCGATGCATTACGATGCACTGCATCCTCAATTTTACTTCAAAAGTGATGTGTGTGTGTGTGTGTGTGTGTGTGTGTGTGTGTGTGTGTGTGTGTGTGTGTGTGTGTGTGTGTGTGTGTGTGTGTGTGTGTGTGTGTGTGTGTTCGCCTGTTCGGGTAGTCACAGTGACAGAAACAGTGACATTCCAGTTTAAGTTTCAAGGGAGCAAAGCCTGTTTATGCCATTAAAGGTGCTAAACGTAACTTTTCTACTAAAATGAATCCTTTTTTTATTGCCTGTGTGTGAAGGGGTTGTAATCACACATTACAATGATCCACTTGTCGAGTTTTGTTATTACCTCTGAAGGCCAGTATTCCTATTTCTATGTGAAGTCTCCGGGTCGGATTTACCGCGAAATCCAACACATGTGACGTGCATGCGCGCTCCCGAGCTTCTCTCCTTATATACAGTCTATTGTAGACGGTCAGGGAGTTACGTAAAGTTAAAGGCGCACATTTTCGGCTTATATCTCGGTCAATCTTTGATCAATATTCCCAAGACTCTAATCGTTCGTAGTGCTGGACGGGGCCTTTCGAACGAGCCCACCCCCGAGGTCCAACTCGCCCGGCTTCCTGAGTTATAGCCGTTCGAAATCGGGGGTCCGAGCGAATGGCGATCCGGTAGGGAGCGTCCCCGAGGCCCGCCACTCTAGCGTTCGGGCAAGGGTCCCCCTGGGACCTCCTCCCCTGAATTTGAGCTCTCTGGGTCTTTGCGTTCCAGAGATACGAGCGATTTTCTTCTGAGATCGTGACGTCACCGGCGTCCGCAATTTGTCCGGCGTCCGGCGCCCGATGGTTTTCTGCTAATATCTCCGTGAAAACAACACCAAAAACTATGGAACTTATATGGTTCTTTTCAGCTCGACTAGATGGTGCGAGCTTGGTGCAAGCGGAATCCGTCTAGTATTCGCTGAGATATTTGCGTAATAGACGGTATTGTCTATGAGTTCGTGCACGAGCGCTCTTGTAAAAATTGGTTGCAATCTAAAACATCACCGCTAGAGGCCGCTAAATGTTACATAGAGCACCTTTAATTGAAAATTAAATGTTTATGCCATTAAGTGAAAATGAAATTCTGTCAAATCAATTTTGTTTTAAAGAAATGTTCATTTAAAATCAGCGCTCATTCATCAGTGTTTAATGTTACCCTAGAGACGTGCGCATCAACCGCCACGAGTCCGCTGTTGAAGACGATCATCCATTTATAATCACGTGTAACAACACAGAATAATTGTAATTTGACCATCGGGTGCGGATACTTAAATCAGAGAGCATTATTGGGACGGGTGGATGATGTGGATTCGGGCGACGCTGCCCTTACGAAACAAAAATATATTGTAGTATATTGGAAAATATCATGTGATATATTAAGCAATATATTTCCATATATGGGATTTAATATTTATATTTTCCAATATATTGCAATATATGCATAGACCATATATGTATTGATACATATAAAACAAATATATTGCAATCAAGACCAAAAAAGTCACTATATTTTTACATGTAAACATATTTACATATAAATATATATATACAAACTGTAGTTTTACGGAATTTTACTGTTTTATTTTGCAGATTTTTCATTTATATTTATGTAATATTACATATTAAAGGTGCCCTAGAATGTGAAATGGAATTTATGTTGGCATAGTTAAATAACAAGAGTTCAGTACATGGACATAACATACAGTGAGTTTCAAACACCATTGTTTTCTCCTTCTTATTTAAATCTCGTTTTTAAAAAACACCCCTGAAAAACAGGTGAATCAGTCGCAATAGTCGGGATCATTAATATGTACGCCTCCAAAGATTTGCATATGCCAGCCCTCCTCAATGCAGGTCGGAACTACGCAGCCGAAGCATGGCAGTAGCTCAGTGTTTGGATGTACACATGAACACAAAAGTATTTTTTAGTTCCTTCATCTGAGTCTCTGAAGAAACAATGGGTTAATTTTATTTTTTCTGGAAATTTCCAAACATTTCACTGACGACTGTTTCCTCAACTTGGGCCAATACAGAGCTGGCCTCGGATCGAGCTACCAAGCTACACTTTCTGATGTGTAATTGTTCAAGTTCAGACAGGTAATCTTTCTCTCAAAATCGTTCAATACTCTTTTATGCATCAGTAAGTCAAACCAGTGACTAAAATATCACCTTCACATCGTTTCTTTTAGTAGGATGAAAAAAAAAAACGTATTTAAATTGTGAATAAATTATATACAGAAAGCGATCAAAGAACAATATTTCCACAGTGCGAGTTTATCTGGACAACTCGTTATGAATTCAATGACGCACGTTACACTGCACAACGAAGCTCTTACTGTATGTACATCGTGTTCACTTTGGTGAAAGCTTTAGAGAGAGTGCAGAAACTGCTTTGCAATGATAAGATCTTCAGTCTCGCGATCAATAGACTGTCATCTGCTCAATGCTCATCACAGCAACATTTTGTGTGATGGGAATAGATCTAAATACTTTAAAAACATCTCACGATTCGTTAATCTCGATAGCTGTAATAGTAAAAACGTATAATATCTGTAGAAGTATTCGAGAGAGTTTCACAACACATGTAATACGTAGCAATTTCATATGCAAGCATGTCAGCCAATCACAGCAGTGGTCGGTTCTCACAGCAGACACGCCCCTTTAAACAGAGTGTTCAAATCAGAGACTAAAATCAGGCTAGGAAAATGCCTTTTATTTCTAAATTATGACTATTTTTGATCTAAAAAACATACTAACATTTTAAGGGCAACCCAGGAAATAGTATAAAATGATGAAAAAAAACATTCTAGGGCACCTTTAATAGATAATATACATTTTACCGGAATGAAAAGAGAGATGAAATTGTGAAATCGGTCTGTTAATTAAGATAAGTTTATTCACTTTTTTTATTTATTTAAAAGATCTCCCACAATATTAATATTAGTTTTCCTTTATTCTCTCAGCATCCAGCGATGCGAAGAGCTTCGCTGAAGAGATGAAAATCAGAGATTTCAGCCTACCACCCCCGCTTATATACGCTAAGCCACGCCCATTTCTGGCGGGCTAGACGCGTTGAGGATAATTTTTTGGCTTCAATATCTTGAGAAGATGAATCTATTAAAGCCAAAAAATTATCCTTAATTTTGTGTTCATTGTCAACGCATTTTACAAGTGTTGCAAGTGACCGTATTGTCGTCTTTTCCATAGACGGTATAAGAAGTGGACAGAGCCATCTCATTGGAACTCAGTTGAGACAGTTGAAGCCCATTTTTAGCGATTTTTGAGCACTTCCGTTCCTGACGCGCAGACTCAAACCGACTCAAACTAAGCTTGATGACGTGAGCAACCTGTTTGACAGACTTAAATCTTCTAGTAGCTGTGCATGAAAATTGCCAACGTTAATCTTGCAGAGACGGGGAACTTGAGCAAAGAGTTCTTTGGAGTGCGTGAGCAGGAGTATTTTGTCCCGTTGCTTTTATGGAATCATTATCTATGGGCTTCTCCCTTGACGGGACGTCCCCCCGATTGCCTGCGAGCTTCTCCTCCTGTCTGTACGGTCATTTCTGTACAGCGCAACAGAGTCGAGTGGTTATGATCAACTGCTCAGTGCTCTGGTATTATCAATGGTATGACCCATTTCAGTAGTTGCCATAATTAAATATGAGCAGAATACTCACTTACATTCACTGAAATATTGAAACGTTACCGCCACTGATTCAAAACACTAGCGCCAGTGATTGAATGTCAAAGCGCGGTTTGAACGCCCCGCCCCCCAGCCGAACTGAAAGTTTTGATTGGTTTTGCACCCGAGTCAGACCTGTCTGTTATTGGCTTAACTGCTTCAGTTCTGTCTGTTATTGGCTGAACTGCTTCAGTTCTGTCTGTTATTGGCTGAAGCGCAGGGCTCCACCGCAGTAGTATGAAAAGTGTCTGTCAAATGTCAGCTTGCCCGGTTGCTCTGTCGGCACCTTTGTCAAAGTACTTTGTACTTTTTTTGAAAAATAAATGTAGAGAAGTTGAATACTTTATTTTTATTTTACTCAAGTAAGAGTAAAAGTACCACAATTTAATTATACTCAAGAAAGTAGAAAAAATCAAACAATCTACTCAAGTACTGTAACGAAAGTATTTGTAATTAGTTACTTTCCACCACTGCTTAGATCTATGTTACACACTACATGAAAGGTAATTTTCAAAATTCCATAATAGGTACCCTTTAAGCATTGTTCTGATAAATAAATAAAAAATCTTTCTTTTAGGCACACACAGACAATCAAGATTCAGTGTGTGAATCTCAACAATGGTGACAAACAGAATATTCAATTAGGAAAAGGAAATTACTAAGACAATTCAGATCATAATTTATTCATACCGCAATGCATGATGGGAGCCATGGATGAGTTTTGATTGGTGGCACCCAGAATGCACTGCAACATGCTATATAATTGTCACCATTGTTGAGAATCACAGGCTGATTCTTGATGTCTGTGTGTGCCCATAAAGTATTTAGAATAGAACAGCTTGTAAGAAATCTTTTGGACAATATTTAAATTTCTGAAAATGTTATTCTGTGTAAACAAAAGGTTAAAGTCTACTAATGAACTTTGTGACAAATGTTGATTATGTCATAACATAACCTATACCAGCATCAGATTTACTTGTTCATCTGGCTTTTATAACTCATGTACAGCAGCCAAACATCATCTAAAGTTAATGATTTATGGGTCAAGAGTCCAACTAAAGCAGACACTGATCTCCATAATGGTGATTTAAAAAATGTGACGTAATTATCCAAGTAAATATTATCCATTTAAATACTTACCATGGCATGCCTAGCTCATCTTTAAAATCCCCAAAACAGAGAGGATTCTCTCTCTGTTCCTGTATCCCCTATCCTGTTGTATCCTGATGTAATCTTCATGTTTTATTTTTGTTCCTGTTTACTTTGTCTTCGTTTTATTTTGCGTATAGCCAGTCTGTCCTTAGTGCGTTCTCCGACCGAAATACACAAGTGCGTTTCGTTAGTCTTCCAGCATACCGGCGATAAGACTACCTTCACGCATATAGAACTGTTTAAGACGGTTTGAATCTCCCTTGATTGAACCACTCTTGGAAGCATCGAAGAAGTCCGTCCCCCTATTCCCAGACACTTGCTTCTACACAACATACAGGTTTGAAATGCAAAATTTGTTCCATCTCAATTCAGATGCTTGAAAGCGTAACTTATATCCTGTGGTTGTCTCTAAAGGTCTAACTGTTTCTAGCGTTTTTGTTTTCCTTGTGTTGCTATTTTTCTTTTCTTATTGTTTTCATTTCATTTTTGTTCATCTATATCCTTGTATTACATGTAGTGTAGTACATGTAGTGTTTCATTCATTAAACCTCATTTTATACTTTGACTCTGTTGTTGTTGAAAAACATTGTCAGTAAATTTAAGCTAAAATAGACCATAAGTCATTTGTAACCTCCAGCCAACTGGACGTGTGAATGAGCGAGGAGGGGTCAACTGCTTTGGTATTGTTGAAGATCAGCCATATCCCTCTGTGTAGGATGTATGTCACAAGGTGACGAACCAGCAGCGGAACTATATATTCCACGGAGGAATGTTTCCGCCCGGAGCGCTCTCGACGCAACACCCAGTCAGCCTGATATGCGTCGCTACCATGGCAACAGCAGCCGCTGATGACAGAGTGACAGCAGGTGCGGCGCATCAAGGGGCTGTTTGGTGATTGGGACACACAGCGGCTTGAAACAGATAAAGACCAAACTTTGGGAGGCCAAGAGGGTAGTTCAGTGCAGTGTTCTGTGTTCGGTTTCGGGTGCTGTGTCCTGACCTTGTTCCGTCGAGGAAGGCTGAGAGTTTCTGTGGGACAAAATTGACTGGTGAGATCGATCCGCGGAAGGGAATCCGCTACGAAAGATTGGGTGGAGTGGAGCAGAGAAGCAGAGGAGAAGTTGCCTTGGAAACATCAAGTCCCCTGCCTGGGTAGAGATAAGTGCAAACCTTTTACTGGCCGTATGATACGTGATTTATACACCAAGACACTGTATATGAAGAGAAGCGATCTAGGAACCGGAGTCTAGACACCGTAAGGAGAAGACAGCTGTTATGATGCACGAGTGAGATCGCTATATATTCTTCCGTCTTACTGTCCCTGCTGTTCAGAACAAGGAGGTGGGCTGTGGCCTTATATTTCACAGAGTGGTTGAGAGTGACGTGAGTTGATGCTGTGCCCACCGTGTGTGTTTGAAGTGAAGCTACTGCATGCTTACTATACCGAATTCTGTCACGTGCCCATCGGCCTTGCCCTGTGTTGCAGTTTGGGGCCGCTGAAGAAGAGATTAAGCGACGGTGGAATTTAAAGCTTGCGATGTTCTGATTCATCATTGATGTTGTCTGGAGAACGGAGGAAGTCCAGTGATCTGCTGTTCTGAGTGTCCTCCATCGAACGCCATGTGCATTCTGTGTTATCAACACTGCCGTGAGCTTTCTGCATCCCCTGTATAGGAATGAACCAACCGGACTCGAAGTATCTACCTGCTGTCTAGTCGACGCCCCTTTCACAGCCGTGAGCTTTCTGCATCCCCTGTATAGGAAAGAACCAACCGGACTCGAAGTACCTACCTGCTGTCTAGTCGACGCCCCTTTCACAGCCCTAAGTTTCCTGCATCCCCTGTATAGGAAAGAACCAACCGTACTCGAAGTACCCACCTGCTGTCTAGTCGACGCCCCTTTCACAGCCGTGAGCTTTCTGCATCCCCTGTATAGGAAAGAACCAACCGGACTCGAAGTACCTACCTGCTGTCTAGTTGACGCCCCTTCACAGCCCTAAGTTTCCTGCACCCCCTGTATAGGAAAGGACCAACCGTACTCGAAGTACCCACCTGCTGTCTAGTCGACGCCCCTTTCACAGCCGTGAGCTTTCTGCATCCCCTGTATAGGAAAGAACCAACCGGACTCGAAGTACCTACCTGCTGTCTAGTCGACGCCCCTTTCACAGCCGTGAGCTTTCTGCATCCCCTGTATAGGAAAGAACCAACCGGACTCGAAGTACCTACCTGCTGTCTAGTCGACGCCCCTTTCACAGCCGTGAGTTTCCTGCATCCCCTGTATAGGAAAGGACCAACCGTACTCGAAGTACCCACCTGCTGTCTAGTCGACGCCCCTTTCACAGCCGTGAGCTTTCTGCATCCCCTGTATAGGAAAGAACCAACCGGACTTGAAGTACCTACCTGCTGTCTAGTCGACGCCCCTTTCACAGCCGTGAGCTTTCTGCATCCCCTGTATAGGAAAGAACCAACCGGACTCGAAGTATCTACCTGCTGTCTAGTCGACGCCCCTTTCACAGCCGTGAGTTTCCTGCATCCCCTGTATAGGAAAGGACCAACCGGACTCGAAGTATCTACCTGCTGTCTAGTCGACGCCCCTTTCACAGCCGTGAGCTTTCTGCATCCCCTGTATAGGAAAGAACCAACCGGACTCGAAGTATCTACCTGCTGTCTAGTCGACGCCCCTTTCACAGCCGTGAGCTTTCTGCATCCCCTGTATAGGAAAGAACCAACCGGACTCGAAGTATCTACCTGCTGTCTAGTCGACGCCCCTTTCACAGCCGTGAGCTTTCTGCATCCCCTGTATAGGAAAGAACCAACCGGACTCGAAGTACCTACCTGCTGTCTAGTCGACGCCCCTTTCACAGCCGTGAGTTTCCTGCATCCCCTGTATAGGAAAGGACCAACCGTACTCGAAGTACCCACCTGCTGTCTAGTCGACGCCCCTTTCACAGCCGTGAGCTTTCTGCATCCCCTGTATAGGAAAGAACCAACCGGACTTGAAGTACCTACCTGCTGTCTAGTCGACGCCCCTTTCACAGCCGTGAGCTTTCTGCATCCCCTGTATAGGAAAGAACCAACCGGACTTGAAGTACCTACCTGCTGTCTAGTCGACGCCCCTTTCACAGCCGTGAGCTTTCTGCATCCCCTGTATAGGAAAGAACCAACCGGACTCGAAGTACCCACCTGCTGTCTAGTCGACGCTCCTTCCACAGCCCTAAGTTCCCTGCATCCCCTGTATAGGAAAGGACCAACCGTACTCGAAGTACCCACCTGCTGTCTAGTCGACGTCCCTTTCACAGCCGTGAGCTTTCTGCATCCCCTGTATAGGAAAGAACCAACCGGACTCGAAGTATCTACCTGCTGTCTAGTCGACGCCCCTTTCACAGCCGTGAGCTTTCCTGCATCCCCTGTATAGGAAAGAACCAACCGTACTCGAAGTACCCACCTGCTGTCTAGTCGACGCCCCTTTCACAGCCGTGAGCTTTCTGCATCCCCTGTATAGGAAAGAACCAACCGGACTCGAAGTACCTACCTGCTGTCTAGTTGACGCCCCTTCACAGCCCTAAGTTTCCTGCACCCCCTGTATAGGAAAGGACCAACCGTGCTCGAAGTACCCACCTGCTGTCTAGTCGACGCCCCTTTCACAGCCGTAAGCTTTCTGCATCCCCTGCATAGGAAAGAACCTACCGTACCAGGAGTACCTACCGGCTGTCCAGTCGACGCTCCTCTTCACCGCTGTAAACTTCTGTACTTGGGAGGTCGAGAAGAGTACAGTCCGCTCAGAGTCCGAGAAGGAAAGCCGTGCTTAGAGCACTTACCTGCTGGTCAGGTCCGCGTTCCCTCCATTGCCGAGAACCTCGGCACCCGAAGAGTCCGAGGGGGTTGAGTGGACCCAGTCCCCGCCTGTCGTCCAGCCGACGTCCCGGCGGCCACTGGATGCTGGGGAGGAAGGAGGAATTTTAATTAGGATATACAAATTCTTTTAATCAATAAAGCCTGTTACATTTTACTTTCCTTGTCCGCCTGGTTTCTGGTCTGCTCCTCAGTGGTACATTCTAAAGGGAGGGGGTAGACCCAGTCGACCCTCCCGACCTGTGACATGTATATTACTAATTAACCATAATTCGTTGTGTTTAATTGTTATATACTTACCCTAAACAGACGTGTATGCTGTATCACCCCTCGTTGGGTAATTTAAATACGTAAGGACCTGGTTCAAACTGTATTCGTTAAAGTGAGTGAGTGAAAGCAATTTGGATATTGTTTAATTTTATATCATCTTTACTGGTGTCGTGCCACAGACCTGATTTAAATATTATGCGGGAAACAGAAATTCGATCGGTTATCCAGATACAGAGGCTGCTTAATATGAACAAATATAAATGCATCATGTCCTGATTGGCTAGTGATCCGATCTGCTTGATCGGATCACGGTGATCGCATGTTAATGCCAAGTGTAAACGCAGCCATAGAAACACTCATTTCAACATACTACGATTTGGGACGTACTAATTCTATTTTCAAATACTAATTAGGAAGGATAGTATGCGAATTGGGATGCGGCATTGGACATTTCTAAAAGGGACAAGCGTTTGACATGTTCAACACAAACTTCCTGTTTCAGAGAGAAATATGTGAGTACAGGACAGAAGAAAGTGCAGATCAGCCGCTCATGAGGCCTTAAATAAAACATCAGAGTGTTTCTAATGTGAATGTAAGAGAAACTCACCGTGAATCATGAGCAGAAAGATCAGAGGAAGAGGCGGAGCCATTCTGACTGACATCAGAATAAAATATATCTATAATACAGCATTAATATAATCATCAGCATAAAATATATCTATAATACAACATTAATATAATCATCAGCATCAATTATATCTATAATACAGCATTAATATAATCATCAGCTTAAAATATATCTATAATACAACATTAATATAATCATCAGCATAAAATATATCTATAATACAGCATTAATATAATCATCAGCATAAAATATTTCTTTAATACAGCATTAATATAATCATCAGCATACAAGATTTTTATTTATTTATTTTATTTATTTCAAACATGTATAGGAAACAAATAAATTAAAAAAACTTAATGACAAAAACAAAAACCTAATAACAACAAATACTCATCAAAACAGAAAGCAAAAAACAGTATTAAAAAGGAAAACAATAAAAAAAACAATGAATATATAAATAGTATATGTAAATCACTATATTCTAAATATTTCTAAGTAAGGCCCTGTCGACACAGACACGGGTATTTTTATAACCGTGACTTTTTTTAGGCGGTTCGGCCGTTCGTCCACACGGAAACGCAGTATCAGGTCACTGAAACCGAACATTTTTGAAAACCTCTGCCAGGGTGAGGATTTTCAGAAACGGCGGTTACAGTGTTGTCGTTTAGACAGTGAAACCGGGGTTTTTGCCTTGCGACGTCAGAGTGTGCACCGTTATCCGCTGTGTTTGACGTCAGATTTGCGCCTACCGGAACTGGTAATAACGTTTTGTTAGGCTTCTGATTGGCCAACGTGGCTTTACAGTTAGGGTCATATCGCCGCCTGCTGGCGTGGCATGCTCTTGACCGCGCTTGATAGCGTGTTTTTGCGTTTTCATGATACGGAGACCGAGCATGTGTGGACGGGATTTTTTTTTAAAACGCTGGAGGGAAAACTCCGGTCATAAAAATACCCATGTCCATGTGGACAAGGCCTAAGAGTGTGTTTGTCTTACCGTATTGAAGCTCATCAGATCAACAGCAACCAAATGACTGACTGTTTTAACACAAGCACTTTAGCTTTGCTGTGAAGTTTATCATTGATCATATTTTTAATACTGTACACAGCAAAAAAAAACTCCAGTGTTAAATTAACTCCTGGGAGTTTATTTGACTCCACACTCAAGAGTTTTGAGATAATTAAGTGAATAATTGAGTGATGATTGAGCATTATTGAAGACACCTGATGTTAACAAGCAGAATCACTGAAGGAGAAAATCAAAAATTTAAGTCATCATTGTGGTCATCAGTATTTCCTTTAGTTGGGCTCTTAGAATTCTAATAAAAATGTTATATCTCATACTGTAGATTCACAGTGTTGCTGGAATCAATCATGTAAATCTAACTCAGAGATTTGACTCTAAATGAGTTCTGTGATTCTGGACAAATTATGATTATGTCAAAACACAACCAACACCACCTGAAAATGTTAGATCAGGGGTTCTCAACTCCAGTCCTCGCGGACCACTGCCCTGCATATTGTGTATGTCTCCCTTATTTAACACACCTGATTCAGATCCTCAGCTCGTTAGGATAGACTCTCGTTAGGATAGAGTCTAGGGTTGGGCGATATATCGCACGATATTGATATGCGCATCTCGTCAGTAAAGCCGGTTCCTTGATTAGTAGTAAATCTCCTTCACCTGCTTTCAGATTGAGCGGCAATTACTACACAGCACAAACTCCAGTGTTAAATTAACACTCAAGAGTGTTAAAGTTAATGAGATAATTAAGTGATTAATTTAGTAATGATTGAGCATTATTGAAGACACCTGAAGAATCACTGAAGGAGAAAATCCTTTTATTATTTGTTAATTTAGAATACCGATATTGCTGTTGAAGATTCTTCAATGCTGTGATTTTACATTTTTTATGAAGTCTTTATGCAGATAATGTTTCGACTGGATCATTCAGACTCACTCAGACATCAAGAATTAGCGTATGAATCTCAACAATGGTGATAATTAAAAAATTCTGACCTATTATAAAGTCACAAAAAGGCTTTGGTGATTGTCACCATTGTTGAGATTCATATGTTGATTCTTCATGTCTCTACACTCCTAACAAAATAAACCATCTCAACATTTTATGTAGAATATATATATATATATATATATATATATATATATATATATATATATATATATATATATATATATATATATATATTTTTTTTATTATTTGAGATTGCCATAATTCTGATGCCACAATATTTCAACAAATCACATAAAAAAAGTATGATATCAATAATTGCCTTTGTATAACACTGACGTCCATCTATATATAATGTATTCACATCTAATAGACTGTCATATCAGTAAATCAGATCATCATATGATGACTATTATATCATCAATAAATGAACAAGATCATCTGATATTTTCTCTTGCATTTATTGCCATAATAAATGTGCATCAAAACACAATTAAAGCAGCCAGAGAAAAACTAACGTTAAAACTCAAGAGTCATGAGCCCAACTAAAGCAAACACTGATCTCAATCATGGTGACATCACATTTCTGTTAAAGTTTTTTACACTTTATTTAAATTAGGATATTTTACTTTAATTTTATGGTATTTGTTTGGCAGCCGTAGCTGCCAGTCATTTGACCATTTTTTTACGATTTTTTTACAATGAAGGTATTTGATCATAATAATGCAGGAAATACCTGTGAAATAACAGTGTTTTTTTGTTTTATTTGAATTATTAGATTTTACTTTAATTTTATGGTATTTGTTTGGCAGCCGTAGCTGCCAGTCATTTGACCCTTTTTTTACAATGAAGGTATATGATTGTTATTTTACAGGTATATCCTGAATTATCACAGTGTTTTTCAGTTTATTTAATTTAGGATGTTTTACTTTAATGTTACAGTTTTTTGAGGACTGCCAGTCATTTGACCGTTTTATCATTTAACTGTTTTGTTACTGTTTAATTACAGATTATATTTGTAATTTTACATACATTCTTATGTAATTTAAGAAAACAGAAAAAATACTGTATGAAAAATACAATCAATTTCCTGTATAAAAAATGCGAATTACTGCAATTTGTCAATGTCACAATACCTAAAATAACAGCTGAATTTTTATTTTAGAGATATTATTTGTAATTTTACAGTGTTTTGAGTACAATTTAAAATGAAAGAAAATGATTGTCAAAAAATCACAGTTATTTTCTGTAAAATTAGGATTTTTTTTTACAGTGCAGCCTGCTAGCCTGGCTAACGCCAGACCCAATCTCGTTGAGAATTGGGTCTGGGAACCACATGCGCAATTTCTCGTATTTGAGGCGTGGTTTCAGAATGCCCGTCGCAGTTTATTGGGTGCTAAGAATGTCTATCAAATATGCCTGTACGTAGCTCATAGCCAATCGTTTCGATTATACCAGATGACGTATGTAGAGCGACAGAAATTAGACAAGGAAGAAGACGATGGGAAAGATCTTTTTTGTAAACAATGACGTTAAGCGATTATTGCCGTTTGTGCAAGATAAATATGAGGGTAGAAGGTATATATGGACACTCCACAGACATGTTTCCGTGTGTCGCATAGATGTCGTCATCGTCTAGCTGCTCCCTCCCCGTTCTGTGATTGGTTCCCTAAATGAGGCGAAAAATCTGGCCATGGTATCCAGACTGCCTTTCAGCGTGAATTGAATCGCGCTGCGGTAAGGCAGTATGGGGAAACCCAGGCAAGCAGCCTGCCCTATGTTGCAGTCGTTAAGACAGATATGTTTTGTTCTCAATGGCAAAGCTCAGACCTGCGGTAGGCGTCACATGTCCACAGTATTGCGGTAACCATTCCAGCCCTAGACTTCAGTGGAATGTATCACATAAATAGAGAATGTTCAAGTATAAATAATTTAATGTAAATGAATCCTAACTCTTACAACTATTTTCATTTCAGAATGAGAGGACGCTGTAGACACTGCACAAAAGGATATTCGAATACGCTCTGCAGGAAGTGCAATCTCCCTCTCTGCTTTTCAGAGGAAAGGAACTGCTTTTGGCAGTACAATTGCAAGTGAACACTGGACACTGTTTTTATACTGTATACTAAATACTGTTTTGTATTTAAAATGTATATTTTATGTTTATTTTTAATAAATTCTAATTCATAAAAATATGACTGTTGGTATATGATTATTGATTAGTATTCATAATGTTTACTGTTATGTACCCAGTGTTTATGGATCAGCTTCGTCCTCCTCCGAATCACAATCTGTAAGTATTATTAATAATGTTTGCTGTTATGTTTTCTGTAGCATGCGCAATATGTATTTTGCTGTGTGTGTTGTGTACGCTCTGCGCAGCTTCTAAGCGGGGTAAAGTTAGTTTTGTTTTAGATATTCCCAAGACATTCGCTGAAAAATGGCAATTAACTTCTAAACGACTTGCCCAAAAATTATTTAAACCCTATTGCCGCTAAAAAGGCAAGGCTAACAATGTTTCACAAGCTTAATTTTACGTATTTTCTCTCTATATAATAAGCAATGCCCCTCATATTTTATTTTAATTAATGTCTAAAATAGGCAATAAAAAAGATAAGCCTAAAACAGGCCCGAGGCCCGCGTGTGAACTATGACGTGAAAATTGGCCCGAAGCCCGGCCCTAGGTGTGTAAATAAGTCGGGGCCCGTCGGGCTCGGGCTGAAATGCAGGCCTCTAATTGTGATATTTCTCAACAACAGATGGTGTAAGCCTGGACATGTTACTGTGAAGATGAAAACCTGCAGTAGGGACATTGAGCTGTTGACTGCAAGTCTCTGCCCTTATTACATGCCTAGAGTTTTCACACACCATTGCAGTTTGTGTTTATGCTATTTATGCTGCAGAAGACGTATGTGGAGGACATTGAGGGTATTACTAGTTGTACAACAGACTACATGAACTTCTGTATGGACATTGTTGTTCCCACTAGATCTGTACGCTGTTTTGCAAACAATAAACCCTGGATCACCAGCAACATTAAATGTTAAACACCAACTTTTGAGTGTGGTCTCAAATAAATTCCCAGGAGAGTTAATTTAACATTTTACATATACTGTTTTTGCTGTGTATATGTAAATCACTCTATTCTAAATATTTCTCTTCTAAAGACAGTTAGCAAAAATGTATTAATTTAAACAATGTGAAAATGTAAGGCAGAAACAATGAGATCACTGAAGTAATGAATACTTGCATTAATATATTCATCACTTAAACAAATATATGTAAATCACCCTATTCTTAACATTTCTCATGTAAAGACACATGTTATATGAGCAATAATCATCAGTTTTATTTAAGTAAGAATGTGTTTGTCTTACCGTGTTGAAGCTCATCCGATCAACAGCAACCAAATGACTGACTGTTTTAACACAAGCACTTTATCTTTACAGTGAAGCACTTTGTGTGGTTAACACTGTTTATTAATGACCAGCGACGGAAATATCACTGTCCCTCCCTTAACAAGAGAACAACATTACTGAACTAAAACTAACTAAAGAAAAATTATGATATTTTTCTGTATGTTGAAGATGAATAATTGTGAAGAAGATGAATGATAGTGATTTACAGGTGAGGATCATCAAGGTGGATGTCAGTCGCAGGAGATGTGACCTCTGGTGGCAGTTTGAGGGATTGAACGAGCACATATGAGACGAGATGTGTCAGACTGCAGAACTATATACGTGACAGCAGTTTCAGGCCAGCAGCTTCAGACCCAACAGAGCTGACGATCACCTAAAGCCTGCTTTATACCAGAGATGGTCTAATTACTGGGAGATACCAGGATCTGTGGCTCTACCTGTGGAAAAAGTGAAACGCTATCTTTGATCACATGTGTCTTGATAACCAAATTACAGCCTTGACGTCATTGAGGCTGTGTCCGAAATCGCCCCCTATACCCTTAAATAGGGCACGATTTGTAGTGATGTCTGAAACTATAGTGGTGTTATCGAGTACACTCCTTCAATCCCACAATGCACTGAAATAACAAGTGTAAACCAGATGTATACTCAACGACTAGAGAATACCCAAAATGCAATGCTGAGAGTCGTGTTTAATTAATTCCCAGGTCTGATCAGAAGATGGCATCCGCAGCTGAATCATCCATCCATCCATTTTCCAATCTGCTGGTCCAATGTGGCTACATCGTAATATCACAAAGGTAGACATTTATTTTGTTGATTATTACTGGAGCTGCCAGTTTGCAGTTCGCTAAGAAGGAGTTGGGGATCCGGAGGTCTGAGGGCAAGTTGGAGCGACCGAGGGCAGAGGTGGAGCCTGAGGTTGGGTGAAGGGGTGAAGAACAAGAGAGCAGCAGATAGTCCGCAAATCCGCAGCCGAGGCGAAGTGATTTTCTGACCTTGGTTGAGCCAAGAGCATTCTCCCTGCTCTAGGCACAGGAGTTGAACTGCTGGAAAGTCCATGGTGCAAGCAGTGGTGAAAACGGAACAAAAAGACTGAACACGAAAACAGAAAAGAAAATCTTATAAACACGTTCATCTTTGTTTGGTCCGGTGTTCTGTCATGGGTGATTGCAGGCAAACAGATGATGACAATGGATTTTCCAACAAGTTTAATAACACTACTAAATCCATATCCGTATCAAAAAACACTTTACATAGACGACACTGAAGTGAAAGAACTGAACATACAGGTGGCAATGATGTTGACTGATGAGTGCACAGCTGAACATAATTAGTGTCCGTGACAACAAATGAGTGACAAAAGGCAGATGATGACAAAACATAACGAGTCCAAACTAACGTGATTGTGACAATCAGAGCCAGTTTGATTCGTCACCGAGCAAATGCCGGTGTCATGAGGGTTGCACGCGCTCACTGACTAAATTCTGAATCTGAGCTGACATGAATTCTCTCATCATCATACACAACAAAATCCAGAAAATATGCAAGTAAGAGAATCATTTAGCATTATTGACAGTTTCAGAGATTATGTGTGCAACTGGTTTTGCCTTTAGCCAGAATATGATGTGCTTTTTCCTCACCAAATTTGTTTATACCTTATGCAAGAAATGGATGCAGTTGATTGTTGAAAAAATGTCAATGGTAACAGTCTGTAAAATTGTGATTGATTAAAGTAATTGGTTAAATTTAGGTATTTGAACAACACAGATACGCTGATTCAAGTAGATTTTAATAAGGTAATTGTAAAAACTGTTCTCTAAAAAGGCTTAGAAAAATGTGTTTAGAAAAATATGTAAAGGCCTATATGTAAATATAAATCTACAGTTGTTAATAATTTTTAGAAAAAGAAATTACATTACACTTATAGGAAAATCATATCCACAAACTGTCCAGCTAAATGCCCAGCCCGATCTCATGAAAGTGCGTATCAATACCACAAATGTTATTTCTCGCGCCATTTATACGCCAAAAATTGTTTTTGCATGTATATGATACGCAGTTTTCGCGTGCATATGATATGCACTTTAAGGCGTGTAATATGCACGCACCCCCCTCCCCCTAATCCTACCCAAGGGGTTTTCAGTGCGTAGCATATACACGCAAAAAACATTTTTGGCGTATAAATGGCATGAGAAATAACATTTGTGGTATTGATACGCACTTTCATGAGACTGTGTTGAAATGCTAGAAATTTTGGAGTAAACATGAAAAAGTATTGAAAACAAATAAATGTGATGCAGAAACTCATGTTTTAAAATTAATAAAATTTTATTATTGATATTTTTTAATAAGTAGCTTGCTAGAATCGATAGATCAATAATAAATTTTGGAGTAAACATGAAAAAGTATTGAAAACAAATAAATGTGATGCAGAAACTCATGTTTTAAAATTAATAAAATTTTATTATTGATATTTTTTAATAAGTAGCTTGCTAGAATCGATAGATCAATACTTCAGTATCGATGTGCTCATAAAGTTTGTACAAGCAAATGATCACAAATAAAACTGAGCATTTGAAGGGAGAGTTACAGGAACACAAATGACAGAAGCTCATAATATTGAGCACTTTGAGAGCAAAAAAAAAAACTATATATTTTCCATTGTGATTGTGCACAATTATGATTTTGTTCAGTTTATCAGAATAAAATTATCAATTATGACTTAAAAGCAGGAAAATGTTGTAAAATGAGATAGCTTGTTTGCCACAACTGAACGTCACTTTAGGTGTTTTGCTCTGCTGACTTAATTTTAACATTGTATATTTACACATGACAAATCACCGTTTTACTTTCATTTAACTGTTACATCATATTTCTTAAACTAAGCAGAAATAAGTCTCTTGTGACTCATTACTGATGATCTGAACAAACAATAAGATGAAGAAAGACTGACTGAAGTTCATCAACAACATTATAAAACCTTTCACAAGAGACATAAAACAATCACACTAATACTGAAGAGAGTTTTATAGATTATATTGAGAAGAGCTGCAGGTTCTGACACTTCCCACTAAGCAAAATGATGTCCAAAAGACGTCTTTTCAACGTCTTTGTCACAAAAGTTGGACGTTGAAAAGACGTCCCCTGAGGAGCCAGAATGAAAGTTTTTATGACGTCTTTTTTTGACGTGTTTTGGAAGTCCGATATAGACGTTCATGGACCCTTCATACAAGGTTAAAACTAGGTCAAATGTGGCCATTGTGGACATATTTTCAACATCATTTATGGTCTCATTTAGACAATTTATACTGTTTCTGGACCAAATAAACACTCTCAGGATGCATTAAATTAAAACTCATGTTTATTTCAATGTAATTTACTTACATTGTTTAGATGAGGTTTAGATGTTGATATGTTTCATTTTAAGACACCATTGTGGTGATCAGTGTTTGCTTTAGTTGGGCTCTTGGTCCCAGTTCTTATTACTTTAGCTTTTCTTTGGCTTTTGTGACTGTGTGTTTGTAAAACACTATCGTTATGGCAGAGAAAGCCAAGAAAAAGCCAGATCAGGTGTTATCAGCTCCATGCTGATGATGCCTTAATATTCACAAAGTAAGCATTTATTGATTAAACTTTTGAATATATTTCTGATTTTTATAACCACCAATCTTGTGGAACTGCATTAACTGGACCAATACCATTAAATTGATCACTTATTTGAAGGTGTGCACAATTTTTTAAGCAAATGTAACACAAAGTCCCACACAGACATCAATATTTTGGATATGAATCACAACCATGGTGACAACCAAAACAATAAAGCTTGTGAATCAAGGATGTTTGGTACTATGAAAGCTACCCATCATGCATTGCAGCATGACGCTATTTTTTTTCTGTCACCATTGTTGTGAATCATATGCAAAATATTGATGTCTGTGTGTGATTATATGACAGATTTTCTCAAAACAATGTGTAAACATGCTTTTTATCTTCAAATAAGTGATAATCTCAATGGTATTCACCCAAATAATTCAGTTCTACAATATCTGTGGTAATAAATGCAAGAAATAAAAACAAAAGCTTAAACACTGATAAATGGACACTTTCTGATGATTTTGTTATCATCAGCTAGCTGATTTTTAATTTTCTTTGCTTTCTCTGCCATGACAATGGTGTTTTACAAACATTCAGTTACAACAACCAAAGAAAAGCTAAAGTAAGAAGAACTGGGTCAAGAGCCCAACTAAAGCAAACACTGATCGCCACAATGGTGTCTTAAAATGAAACATCTAAACAATGTAAGGAAATTACATTGAAATAAATATGAGTTTTAATTGAATGCATAAAGTGCTTATTTGGTCCATAAACAATATAAATTGTCTAAATGAGACCATAAATGATGTAAAAAAATATGTCCACAATGGCCACATTTGAACTAGTTTGTAACCTTGTACGAAGAGGGTCCATGAACGTCTATATCGGACGTTCAAAACACGTCAAAAAAAGACGTCATAAAAACTTTCATTCTGGCTCCTCAGTGGACGTCTTTTCAACGTCCGACTTTTGGGACAAAGACGTTGAAAAGACGTCTTTTGGACATCATATTGTTTAGTGGGTTACTGATGGATTCTCATGTTTCGAAAAGCTCTGAGGATCAAGAGTCTTCAGGAGTCTTCAGGACGTCTGCGATCAACGGTCTGTGTGAAAGAGAGCGAGAGATCGTCATGTGATCATCTGTGATGTAGTATCTGACTTTAACGTCTCACTTACTGTGAGTGTGTCGTACAGGTCAGAGGTCATGGACTTGAGATCAAGAGCTGTATATGTGTCTTCATTGGGTTCAGAGATTGTCGTGGCAAATTCTCGATCTTTGGTTCAAATCTGCAAAGTCTGGATCAGGTCTCAGAAAAATCTTTCAGAGTCGAAGTTTCAGGTCTCAGAAGAACAACTTTATTGAGCGATTCAACAAAGGAGATGTTAGCTACGCATCTGATCTTTCATGGGCCAGTGCTCTGGTCTTTATACCTTTTTCTTATAGTTAGTATCGAATTAGTGTCAATATTAGTATCTTTTTACACAAAGGGCATCTGTATTAGCATCATTTCACACAATGGGCATCTGTATTAGCATCATTTCACACAATGGGCATCTGTATTAGTATCTTTTCTTGGTGGCACATTGTTACATTGTATACAATATATTTCTCTTCCAGTATTTTCCCAACACCTGCATCTGTACTACAAGGTTTTTGGGTACTTTTCCACTCTCTTGTTCTCATGTCCTCATCCTCACGTGCCCTGTGACCTAGCCTTTTCTGCTTGGTGTTACAAAATTCAGACTCATGTATAAGACAGATAAAATATTAAATTCTCCAACACATCCCCTCTTTGGGACTAATCCTAGTCCCACCTTCAAATATTTCTACCCAGAATGTATCTTCATGAACAGGCCTCTTTCCCTTATCTATCAAACATGGTCAATATAGACCATCCACCTTTATCAATAGACTTCTATCACAAAGGTACACTCTGGAGGAATAGTGAGACCAAACATCTCCACCCACACTTGGCTAGCGTGGAGTAAAAGATCTCACCTTCCTGTCAGAACATCAGTTTAAAGGGATATTCACTTCAAACATCAAACATTCAATATATCCAACACATCTTAATGTATGAACTTTGGAGCTTTTGATCTGTCCCACGGTGCCAGAGGAACTGCGCAGGCGCTTCCGGTGGCCTGGAGTGCTATCTGGGTTGCTCCATCGTTGCCAGAGGTGCTCAGGCTGTGCCTAGAGCGCTATCTGGTGTTGGAGCAGACAGCGGGTTTTTAAACCACCAGTAGAGTCTACTCTTGTTTCTTCAACAATTGATGACTGCGCCTGCAAATAATTCCTCTTTTGCACTTATACTATATACATGTTCCAAATATATGCAAGCTCTCAACTTCTTAACTTGTTACAGGAATGCCCTCAAATATTTTCAAAGTGTTAATAGTAAAAAGTGAATAACGTGATTAATGTAATAAAAACATTCTTATCTTTCCCTTTAATCTTGTTGCATTACCTCGTAGCACGGGCAATGACCTGCTTCTGACCCTCTATCGTCCCCTCTCATTCACATGTTAAAAATCGTGACAGTGTGATTATAAGTAAAATGATTCAATCTGATGGTATAAGTAAGCTAATCAAAAACAGATTATATGAGTAAAGCATATTCAAACAAACTTATATGAGTAAATATATTCAGGAGAAGGGTCCTTATGTAAAAATCAAAGAAATATAAGAAAATCCCTCTAACTAACTTCCTACTCTACCCATACACTAAAGTTCTAACTAATTTTATCCCCAAATTAAAATACACAGTGGGGCTATCTCCCTTTCTTATCAAAAACAGAGTAAAAAGGTTATTAAAATCAAAAGTAATAAGGTACCCTTGCTCCTTACTCTTTCATCCAGCTCCTTTACAGAAACTCATCCAACTCGTCCAAGCCTGGACCAATTGGGTATACTCCTCCCGAGTTTGTACATCCAATGTCAATGCCTGTTGGCTTCACTGACACATTGATCATTTGCTTTGCAGCAGCACTAGCCAGCATGGATCTAAGAAAAGGCACAACACAACAGAACAACAGAAAGAAAACACCAACTCACACTGCTAATATTATTCCCACCTTAATGAGCCATTCTTTCCAAGACCCAAATACAGAGTCAAATCAGTATCTAACGTGTCTGTCTCTCCCAGATTTACAGCAACCTTCTTGTCTTAGGTCCTTCAGCTTCTTCATGGCCTTAGTAAAAGATCCATCAGAGACTGTATTATTTTGGAATAAAGGTAAAACAGTTAGCTTCAAATATTATACAACACTTTCTTTCTCCGCAAATAACCATTTTAATGTTGGTCTGTTTTGCCATGCCATGTTGCTCATGAGTTCCCAACTTCTCTCCCATGGCTCTCAATGTGCCGTCAGTGTGTTAATGAACTTCTGTTGATTGCAATAAATGTATTTAAAAGCATGATTTACTTCATATTTAAAGTTATGCTTAAACTCAATTGGTATTCCCAATCAAATCTATATACACCAATTCTGACTTTTTTTTTTTTTTTTTTTTTTTTTTTTACAAATTTCACATTTATTTAAAAATTCATCTTCCCTTGTTTGTAAGTATGGGGACCAAAATCCTTGCCTTTTTATCTTCCTTATAATTTCCCCCCTTTCCACAGTGATCAAAACTGTGGGAATCCGGAATTAAAATGTTAAGCAATAGGGTTGGGGCTATCATAAGTCCTTCATGTGGTCGCCATATGTTATTTGCATCTCTTGTCGCCCCCCTTTGCTGCCATAAGTATATTTCAGATGGTGTTGCTCTGGACTGCATTTGGGCAAGACTTTCTACGGTGGGGAGAGGCTGGATCAGGACTGATGGTGCCATAACAGCCAATTGACACCCCGAGGCCTGTTTAGCATGCATGTCTGCTGCATTGTTTCCTTTGATTACAAAATCATTTCCTTTCTTATGGGCTTGACATTTGATTATGGCTACTTTTGTTGGAAACATAAGAGCTGTGATTAGTTCAACAATTTGGTTGCCATGTTGTATTGGCGTTCCGTCACTTTTCTTGAACCCTCTCTGTTTCCACACTGCGCCAAAGAGGTGACATACACCATGAGCATAAGCCGAGTCAGTATAAATATTAGCAACTGTGTTTTTAGCCAATTTGCTAGCTTCAGTTAATGCTTTAAGTTCAGCCAACTGTGCTGAACAAGGTTGTACACAGTGCTGGCTCAATACAGGAGTAAAACTGTCTCCATCTCCTTGTACAACAGCAAAGACAGCATGGTTGCCTAAGTGGTCTCTGAAACAGGAGCCATCAACAAAATAATCCATGTCTGCATCAACAATTGGTGTTGATTCCAAATCTGGTCTCAGACGAGTAAACGCCAGAGAGACAGAAACACAATCATGAGGTGTTCCTTCTCCCTCCAGCGGGACAAAGTCAGCTGGATTAACTGTGGTACAACGCTTCATCGTGATATCAGGATAAGTTGTCAATGTAGAATATGCTAAGCATCTGGCCTGTGTTAAAACAAATCGTCCTTGTTCTAATAAGTCAGCAGTCTTATGATGAACACATGAGGTGAGTTTTTAAATCCTTGGGGCATTCTAGTGTATGTATACTGTTTACCTTGGTAAGGGAAGGAAAAAAGGTGTCTGCTTTCTTCCGCTAGTGGAACGCTGAAAAATGCAGAACAGAGATCAATCACAGTGAAATAATTAGCAGCAGGTGGAACACTTGTCAATAGCGTATGCGGATTTGGAACCTCTGCTGGCCAATCTTCAACTACTTTATTAACTCCACTAATCTCCACTTTGACTTATTAGCTTTCTCAACTGGTAGTATTGGGGTGTTACAATAACTCTCTGTTTCTATCAACACGCCTGCCTATATTAGGCCATCAATTGTTTGTCTTATCCCTTCTACTGCCTCACGTCTTAAAGGGTACTGTTGTTTTCTTGTTAACTGCATTACATTTTTGTAGTGATTCTAATGGGGTTTGCTGATTTGACTAAACCTACATCAGTGTCATGGGTGGACCACAAATTTGGTGGTACCTGTGTTTTCATTTCTGACATGAGCTCCTCTGAGCTCCTCTCTAGATCTGAGTTCGCTTTTCTCTTCTTCCTCTTCAACTATCAGCTGTGGAACTCCTACCATTGTGGTTGTACACCAAATCTTAAGGTATATCATGTCTTCAGTTTGAAATATATAAGGGTTTTCAGTAGCTTTCCAACGTTTTCCCCTGGTTTTTATTATCATTGGCCCTGGATCTTGGGCTTGGCTCCCTTAGTTTACAAATAGAGTAACATGTGGAACAGAGTTTTCTATTCTGAACCAAGTGTTAGTGAACTCACAATTTTCAATTTCCAATGCTGCCCCAGCCGGACCTATAATTATTGAGTTTGAGTCTAACCCTACAGACTGACCCTTAGTTGTCTCCAACCATTCTTGTTCTGTTTTTTCATCCCTCAAATGATCATATCTCATTGTACAATGGTATTCAGTGCTGGGGGCCATTGGCTTCTGAAGCTGTTCTTTTATGTATTTTCCCCACTTCCCTAATGTTGCCTCTACTCCCTTTCTTATGTCCCCTACCCAGAATACATTAGTCTGTGGGGCCTCTAGTTCAGTGTCACCTATCACTACCATTTGTCTTATCCCTGCCTTTTCTATGTATATCCCTTCAGGTGAGCACCAAATTTGTAATTTCAGTCTGCATATAGCATCCCTTCCCAGCAGATTGACTGGAGTTTGTTCTGATATTAATACAGGAATCTTGATTTCAGAGTCTTTGACTTTAATGCGAACAGGGGCTGTCATTGGTATCAACTGTGTTAGTCCCGAGAATCCTACTGTCTTGACATATTTTCCAGACTTGGGGAGGTGAGAGGCATAATGTGGGCTCAAACAGGTGTAGGTCGCCCCTGTATCCAGCATAATGGGTATCATTTTGTCCTCTATTTCAATCTTCATCATTGGCTCTTGGTCAGCATTTGTTGATATCATAGGTAGCTGACTCCTCCCTGTAGGATTCTCTGGGCACCCCTAGTAGCCTTGATCTGGGCCACGCCCTGGGTTGACTGGCCCTGTTACTTGGTGTTGCTGGCTTGGGGGTCTCTGTTGCCAGGCTTGCTGCATCTGGCCTTGTTGTAGTTCATCTTGTGGCCAGGGGTTGACTGGACAGTATCTCTTGGTGTGTCCAGGTTGGTTACATCCCCAACATATGGTTGGTTGTCCCATGTTTCTTTGTTGAGTGCTGTATGTTCTTCCTCTTCCTCTTCCTGGTGCTGACATCATCCTGCTTCTGTTATCTTGTTGTTCAGGAAGGTAGATCACAACAGGTGCATTTGGTTGTTGTGGTTGGTTGGCATTTTGTGGCATGTTCTGACCCATACTGACTGGTGCTTGTTGCAGGACTTGTGGTGCCTGCTGCACAGCCTGTGGTTGTGGCATCTGGCTTGGTATGTTTACAGCTGCCATTACTGCAGATAGATCTTCAGTTTATTTCACAGTAGCTTGGACTTTCTTTTTCTTATTCACCAATTCATCCAGTTGTAGTTGAGTCAATCTTCTTTGAAGCTCTCTTTCTTGGCTCTTCAGCTTCTGCTCATTCTTTCGATTCTGTTCTACTGCATGTGCCACATGGTCACTGAACTCTCTTAATGCTTTTGAACTCAGGCCCACCACATCTTCCAGCTTGGTTTTCACTGCCAAAGGCATTGCATCAACTATGGCTTTCCTGAATAGTACTGACAGGACTGTGTCCTTTTCGGGGTCTTTCTCCAATTCTTGTTTCCATCGTCGTGATTGTCTCAGGACATAAGTGACAGGGTTTTCTTCGTCCCCTATTGGCTCTCCTTTTAGCACCTTTGGGTCTATCTGAGTCGGATACTGGTCTCGAAGGGTGTACCATACGTCAGCTCTGTGTTTGTCCAGGGGCGTAGCATCCATTCCTGTTGAGTCAACCGCATTTCCGAGCTTAGCGTCCTTCAGGATTTCATTCATCTTAGCACCCCCTACGCATTTTGCAAGCAGAGCCTTGATGTCACCCACAGCTAGGATCTTCCCCATTGTCTCTTCCTCCAGTAGTTTGATCCATTTTCCAGCCCCTTCATGTAGATCAGGCAGACGAGAGATTAGGCCCTCCAGATCTTGTCCTGCCATGGTACATACTGTCCTTGCTGTCCCTTGATTAGGATAGGACACTGTTTCAGACTACTCCAATCTCGACCTTCTTCTTCTTGACAGAAGCTGTATCTGGTGTGTGGATCTCTCTTCAATTTTGTTTGTTTCTTCCAGTGCGGTTCAATGTCATGGATGTCTTCCAATAGGAGGGTGCCAGATACTGCCTTGTATTCACCACAAGGGCTGATAGAGCGGGACCTTTGATGATGCTTGTGTGGCCTTTTTGATATCTTTGGCGTTCTTTTTGTTCTTCTTCAGCTAGGTGTCTGAGATTGAGCAAGTGCTGTTTCTCTTGCTCAATCTGTGCTTCAGTCACATGGATCTGCCGGGTTATCTCTTCAACATCAATGTGAGCACGGTGACTGCCAGAGTGATTGTCTCCTTTGATTTTTCTCCACACTACCTTCTCCAGTCCTGGGGCACAGGGGCCATCTTCCTCCAGCTGTTGTCTCTGTGTCTTTTCTAGTTCACCCAATGCTTGCTGTGCATGATTATATGGATTTGTAAATGTGGGGTCTTTCTGCTGGCCTGTCTGGGATATCATTTTCCAGTCACCCTGCGGACTTTCCCCACATGCACTCCTGATAGTCCATCCTTCTGGGATTTTCTCCATCCATGTTGCCTCCCCCTCTGACCAGCTTTCATTTGCAGCTGCTGGTTTCTCAGAGGCCCTACTCCTGCTCCTGACCTCCTCCTTTTTCTGCTCTGCTTTTTCTTCTCACTCTTCTTTTTCTCCTTCCTCATCAAATGTCACATGGCCTCTTATGTCCACTGTTCCAGACATCATAGGGAATTGTCCTCCAGTCATATCATAGGGTGGTGCATAAGGGGGTGGGGTCTCTATCTTAATATTTTTAGTCCCTGTCTTGCCTCTTATTTCCTTTACTAGTCGAACTCCCACGTCTCTAAATAAGTTTAACACCTTTTCTTCCTTGTCTCGCTTTTCCTGTCTCTTTTTGCTCTTATCTTGGGCTTTGTGGTTTTTTATCAGGGCTCCCATTTCCCTGCACATTGCCAGATCAAATGTTCCCTCTGCTGACCACTTGGTATTTAGCTTTTTGGTCCTTTTTTCCCACTTTTTTGACAAGTTTTTAATTGTATCCCTGCATATCGGATATTGTGAAGCAAACTGTTCTACAGGGGACTCTACTTGAGGTGACACCGAAGCCATCGTTTCAGCACCTATTTATTTGTACCCCACTTAATTAGTTAAGGTGCAATCACTTAGTTTTCTGAACAACTCAGGTATTTGTGGATTTTCTTAAAATATTTAAAATGGTTCGTATTGGTACCTTAGACAATGGCTTTGCGTCACTTCTTCTAGCTTGTTCTATGTACTGCGCTGCCAAATGATGTTCTCCCCCAGGTATATTAATTCAAAAGGCTATGTTTTAGTCAAACCACTGGCCTCATGCAGTTATATCTCCCTCCCTATACAGATAAGTAGAATATGGGGTCAATTTCACCTCATTGCCCTCCCACATGGTTATTGATATGTTAAGTTCCTCCCTGGTGCAGGTGTCTAATGTTAGGGGTTCAAATAAATCAATTAAAGTTTTTCTTTCTTTTTTTTTTTTTGTTTAAGAGCCTTCTCCCTCTATTCCCTCTCTTGCCTTTCCTGTTGGTCCAGAGTTGTGACATTCTCAGCTGTCACTGACATTTTTTCTGTCTCTTCTCTGCTTCGCTGTATCTCTACCCACAGATGACTAATTCTGCTTGGATTATTTCTCAAAACCACCATTACCATCAATCTTGCCAGTGTCCAATTGTCCACTAACACCGGTCTAATATCTCTTGCCCTTCCAACCTCAAAGATTAGGTCACTTTCCCACTTCACTAGTCTTATGCATGAACCCACCATCATGTATACATTTTTCAGAATAGTTACCCCTCCTGATAACCCAGGCCAACGCTTTCGTGCCTTTCTTTTCAGATGCGGGATTAATAGTGGGTCAATCTTTATTTCTAATGCAGTGAACTGTGAGTCCAAATTGGTGTTTTTTAGAAGATTAAATTTGTTCAGGTGTGGTCTCAGGGTTTCAAGAGTTATCTGTTTTTTAATCACATTACACCAATCCACTAAGGGCCATTCTTTCTTAAGCTGATCCAAGTTTGTAATCTTTGTACATTTTTTAAAGAGCTCACTTTTCCCTTGGTCTGTTAACTCCTGTCTCTGCCCTTCGTTATCTATAAACTCACTTTCTAGCCAGAAGTGATTCTTAATGCCTTTGGTTAGCTTTACTGCCTGTTTAAAATCATCTTCGTCCTTTCTTTCTCTCTGTATTCTCTTCGCCTCTGCCTCATAATGATCACTCACTCTGGTCCGCATGTTTGCTTTTTTTTTTTTTTTTTTTTTTTTTTTTTTCAAAGAATAAAAAACTCTCCTTCTCTGTCACTTCTCTCACTCCTTATTTCTTTAACTCAACTCAGATACACTTAGTTTGTTAGTATATTCATTCACACACCCGGGATTTCATTCACACATCCACATACACACATTCACTCGTTAATCTTATTCTATTTTTCTTGTATCAAGTGAAAAGACAAAGTTAATCAATCAAACTTTTGTTCAAAAAAGGCTGTTTCTTTATCTGGATCACAACGCTTACAGTCTGGCAAATGGCCAAAACAGTCGACAAAACCAATTTCTTGTTCTCTGATATTTATACCTCTGCACTCTTTTTTCACTAATTTGTTTCTTATTATCCATCCAATTTTTCAACAACTTTGTCTTTTTACTCTTATACCATTTACCTTATTTTTATTTCTCTTATTTTAATCTCTTAAATCCGTTGTTCAGGTTGTTTGCTAAATTGAATTATTACTGACAGCTCAACACACTTATTAATTTATATCTAGTTAGGTGCTTTTTGATAATGCGCCCAGACCTTTTTTGCTGGCTGCACGCCTGGATGTTTGTTGGCTGAACGCCTGGACTTTTGTTGGCTGAACGCCTGGACTGAGCCTACTCACCCCTCCCTTCTTTCTCTCTGTCTCTTCTGAGAGGATGATCTTATATTTTTCCTAGTCACTCTTTTTAAAACTTTTTCACTTTATTTGATTCTTTTTTCACATAAAATGTATTATCAATATTTTATTATTTTAATGCACTCCCTGCCTATATATTTATTTAGTTAATAATCTCTGTACTGACACTATACTCCTCACAAAATCCCCTTTATTAATGACAGACACTCAGTGCACTTTAACATTTAGGACAAACAAACAAATAAAAAGACAAACAAACAAATAAAGACTCACGACCCCCTTCAGTGCACTTTTTGCACTGTGGCGCACGTCTGCGCTTAAACGCACCTCTTACGTTTAATGTAAATGCACCTCTTACATTTACAGCGTGTTTCTCACGCTTTTAAGACAAACAAACATAAAATGTAAATGCACCTCTTACATTTACAGCGTGTTTCTCACGCTTTTAAGACAAACAAACATATAATGTAAATGCACCTCTTACATTTACAGCGTGTTTCTCACGCTTTTAGACAAACAAACATATAATGTAAATGCACCTCTTACATTTACAGCGTGTATCTCACGCTTTTAGACAAACAAACATATAATGTAAATGCACCTCTTACATTTACAGCGTGTTTCTCACGCTTTTAAGACAAACAAACATATAATGTAAATGCAACTCTTACATTTACAGCGTGTTTCTCACGCTTTTAGACAAACAAACATATAATGTAAATGCACCTCTTACATTTACAGCGTCTTTCTCTACGCTTTTAAGACAAACAAACATATAATGTAAATGCACCTCTTACATTTACAGCGTGTTTCTCACGCTTTTAGACAAACAAACATATAATGTAAATGCACCTCTTACATTTACAGCGTGTATCTCACGCTTTTAACAAACAAACATAAAAAATGCAGCACTTCTTACATTAAAAGCGTATCTAGTACGCCAAATGCTCTTTCTGTGCTGGAATAGTTACACACGCTACGGCGCTCACACACACACACACACACACATGCGCCTTTCACGTTGCAACACTCACACACACACACACATGCACTACAACACTCACACCCACATGCGCTTCTCCAGAACCTGAAAGCTCGACTCTCCTCTGCCCTCTTCTCAATTAATTTTTGTCTTTTTAGGTTCTTTTTACGGTGGAGTCTAGTGTAAAATAATTGCTGACCAGGGTGATAGCTTACCGGCAATTGATCACACAAAACAAAATAATATAAGCAAAAATTGCCTACCTGTTTTTTAGCCGGCTCTTTTGTTTTGTGAGATCCTTGCCAGGGCCTCCACCACGGCTGCTTGACCCCTCTCCGCTCCTGGCTGGCACCGCCAATTATGTCGTGGCAAATTCTCGATCTTTGGTTCAAATCTGCAAAGTCTGGATCAGGTCTCAGAAAAATCTTTCAGAGTCGAAGTTTCAGGTCTCAGAAGAACAACTTTATTGAGCGATTCAACAAAGGAGATGTTAGCTACGCATCTGATCTTTCATGGGCCAGTGCTCTGGTCTTTATACCTTTTTCTTATAGTTAGTATCGAATTAGTGTCAATATTAGTATCTTTTTACACAAAGGGCATCTGTATTAGCATCATTTCACACAATGGGCATCTGTATTAGCATCATTTCACACAATGGGCATCTGTATTAGTATCTTTTCTTGGTGGCACATTGTTACATTGTATACAATATATTTCTCTTCCAGTATTTTCCCAACACCTGCATCTGTACTACAAGGTTTTTGGGTACTTTTCCACTCTCTTGTTCTCATGTCCTCATCCTCACGTGCCCTGTGACCTAGCCTTTTCTGCTTGGTGTTACAAAATTCAGACTCATGTATAAGACAGATAAAATATTAAATTCTCCAACAAGATCTACAGGAGAGACAGAAGGACACAAACATTGTGAGTTCATGTTTTAAACGCTGACTGTGATGTTTAGAGGATCTTGATGGAAATCAGTTTTACTGGATCTAGAACTGAAGAATCAGGTGTTTGGACACGAGACTCGTGTGTCTTATACTCTTAATATCTCTGTACGGCTCATAGCGGCTGTAGGAAACATCTCTGCATGCAGGAAAACACTGTGAATAATTGAGATCATCTCACCTCCTTCATAGCAGATCTTCTGTTCATCCTTTTAGTAAGACTGTCAGAAGAAAGATGAATAAACAACACATTTATATGTTTGTGTGTGTGCATATATATTAATATATATTACTTAAAGCTGCAATCTGTAACTTTTTGTGGTTAAAAATTATCCAAAAACTATTATTGAGCAAGTACATAACCATAACCAATCAGTGTTCAAAACTTATCTTAGCCTGATTCACAACGGTAAATATGCAATAATGTTTTATAATCTGATTGGTCGTGTCGGTTTTCGTGGGAAAAGTGAGTTTGCTCCTGTTCATCTTTGTGTCATTACTTCACGTCCGTATATATATATAAAGAAGGAGTCCTGGCTAGTAAATTATATCGTGTGTGTGGATGCTGCAGGAGGAGCGTTTGCCTCTTTTTACAGCAGCTGGATTGGAAGTAAACTTGTCATTTTGATTGCGGCATCATCGTTGAAAACTGGGGAATCACCAGAAGTCAAAAGTAAAATACTTCAGACTGTGGAGAGATTACAGCTAAAGAGGGAAAGTGTCCGGGCCCGTGCAAAAACAAGAATAAACATCGGCAGGGATTTTGAAAGGTGGCATGAACTCTTAATTAAAAGGGTTGAAAGCAGATACAGAGATTGCTTTTTTCTGCTGGACAGGGAAGGCATTCCATTGGTTGAATGAGTAATTGGGTAACAGTTTGTTCACTTCATCCATATAGTTAATGATTTCCTTTGTTGTGCTTTTTTCTCTCGCTTGGTCATTATAGTAAACTTTAGTTATGTTGTGCTAGCTATGAGAGAGCTTATTTTGGATATACTTCTAAGCAGAGGTGTAGTGGTAAAAAAGGAGGTGGGTAAACTATAAGTTCTGGTGGACTACGACGTGGTCACCTGGCAAGGTGGGCCACTGCCTACCGGTGTATGTGTTTCCTGAGGACATCGCTATAGGCCAGTGGTTCCCAACCCTGTTCCTCGCGCCCCCCCAACACTGCACGTATTCTTTTTCTCCCTAATCAAACACACCTGATTCAACTCATTAGCTCATAATCACATGGGTTAATGAGCTGATGAGTTGACTCAGGTGTGTTTGATTGGTCGGAGACAAAAACAAAAACATCTTTCAAGGATACTATGTCCAATCCACCAACAAATATTTTGACTGTCATCTTCGCTGCAGAAAACGCGCAGTGTTGGGGGGGCACGAGGAACAGGGTTGGGAACCACTACTATAGGCTATAATTTGATGGTACTACCAAGGGTATCACTGGTTGTTCCCTCATCATAGCAGGACACACAATAACTATTCAATTCATACATTAATCTAAGTTCCTGTTAAATAAGCATAAATCGCACATGACCGTATTATGAAAACAGGATCTGTGCACTAGCTCTAACAGTGACAGCAGCCATGTGTCTGACATTAATTTGGTTGCCAAAACAACAAAACATAGCTTTCATTTTAAGGAATCAGGATTAATAGCCTATGTATTTAATTTAGTCAGAAATACTACCCAGTGTTATTTTACATTTGATTACTTTATTCAGTCTCTGTAGTATTTCTGAATACTATTGTTAGACCTAAGCAAAAACTTTTCTCTTTATTGGTATCTTTATTCTATTGTATTTATTTGTGCTACTTTTTTTAAATTTAATTCAAAGATTGAAATCAAGCTTCCTTGTCTTAACACAATTACCCCATTGTAAAAATACAATGAGTGAGCATATTAGGCGAGATAAATGTAATAAGGCGAGATAAATGTAATAAAAAAAAGTCTAAATGGTTGATAAACGCAATTTAGAGGTGGGTAAATGCTATTTCCGAATTTTGGGAGGTGCGCAAACAGCGTTTACGTGCGTTTAGCCTCCACTACATTCCTGCTTCTAAAGGCCAATTTATACTTCTGCGTCGGGTGCGCGCGGTAGGTACGGCGTAGCACACGCACAGACGCGTGCCCTTCGCAGTACCCTTCGCCGTAACCTGACGCGCACCTCCTCAAAAATGTAACTACGCGTCGCGGCGACGCGGACCGCAAGATCTGTTATTGGTCGGCTTGGTAGCATCGCGTTTCCTCCTACGCATTTCCGGCGTGTTTTTCTGCATCGCCCGCCATTTTTAAATTCTAAGTATAGCGAAACTGTTAAAAAAAACTAAAAACTTACTGCTTTTCCACCTCGATAAGCTCCAACTCCAATGTGATCCGCTCTCTTTCAATCGCCATTGCTTGTAGTAGCCTAAACTCAAAACAGTCGCGAGGAATCTTCTTCTTCTCTAGGAACCGCGCGGAATCTAAACACAGTGGAACATTAAAACCCTCCGCTGCCAACTAGTGTTTCGGCGCTGTACTGCAGAGCAACGCAGACCTAAACGCAGAAGTATAAATGCTCACGATGGCATCGCCTACGTGCGTAGCCTACGCCCTACACTACGGCGTACACTCGACGCAGAAGTATAAATTGGCCTTAAGTCGTAGTAACTGTCATCCTGATGTACAATGAAGATCCACACTGGTGCATTGACAGAAAACCCACACACACCTCAAAACATTAGATTCACTCAATCCACATACCATTTACAATTTCAACCCGTTTGTCACCTCAAACTGGCAACAGTCGCGGAAAGTTTAACCTGAAAGGAGGCTGATAGACATGATGGCAGGTGAAGGCGGTGTTGCCGCAAAGAAACTGAAGTACCGTTTGTTACGCGTTGCTTCAGGAAGAAAAATAGGGATAGCTCACAACTGAAGTTATTGCATGCAGAGGCCAGACAGACTCACGGAGGCGATTGGCATCTTACAACTCGCACTTTATTCCCAAATCAAACTTGTGTAGCCTAACTGTATGTCACACGTTCTACAGTCCACATCGTTACTTAAACAAAATAAGATAAAAATTAGCATCAAACAGAAATTACCCGCATAAATGGGGTGTCCGGGGCGCACGCCACATACAATAAAATACTTCCGACAATTCAACAGGGAGCGCGCAGCTCTTAAAGGGGCCACACCTTATTTCCACTCATTACAAGGTGTAAATTTGACAACCAATTTTTTTTTAAATTAACTTCTTACCAAATGTACATAATAAAAGCACCTGATACTCCACCGAGTAAAACACCGACAGCAACACCAGCACCAACAGTTACAGACAAGAAATATCTGACAACTGAAATACAGATAAAAAAAAACCCACAATGTTAAAATATACTGACAGATTAGAAAATAAGCAGGAGTATGTGGTTAAAATACAGAATATGATTCATAAAACTCACACATGATGTTTAAAGTCAAAGGATCAGAGTATTTCTCTCCATGTTTATTAATGGACTTGCACTTGTATTCTCCACTGTCATCAGAGCTGATCTTTGAGATGCTGTAGATTCTTCCAGATCCTACAATTGTTCCTCCTTTAAACCAGCTGATTTCTGCAGGAGGGTTTGAGTCACTGATGCAGTTCAGAGTCACTGAATCTCCCTCCAGTATTACACCAGATGGACTGATAAACACTGAGACACTCCTTGGAGGATCTAAAACAGAGAAATATTGATATCATTAACAATGACATACTGTACATCTGAAGCCCCGTTCACACTACACGCGACTTTGTCGCTGCAAGTCGCCTGTCGCTGGCGATGAGGTCGCTAGTGGGCGTTCCCACTACTGGTTGACTAGTATGACATCCAAAAGACAGCGAATCAGCTTTCTTTACGTGCGTGCACTGCAGGCCCAGGGGCTGAGGAGAAGGATCACGTGCGCTCCACTTATATTGGTTGTCGCTCGCGAAAATCGCTCTTCATTTGCATAAAGTTAAACATTTCTCAACTTTGTTGGTCGCCAGTCACGCCCCATCTAGTCGCCAACGGTCGCTTAAGCGCATGTCGCCGAAAGTCGCCCGCTCACCATTGAAATGAATCGCGTCGGTTGGTCACGTGTAGTGTGAACAGGGGTTAACTCAACATGAGCTGCTGAGTCTGTAGTTATTTTCAAGAAACGGCCGAAGATGCATATTTTTCTGCAACACTTGATCCATTAAAACGAAATCTTTATTTTTTATTTTTTTCCTACTCTATATCAATTTAAAAAAAATAACAAATAAATAGATAAAAATATGTATTCTGCATTAGACTAAACTGGAAAGGTTTACAGCACTTGCATATGGTTGTCCTATTGTTAGTTTAATTGCTTATATTGCTCCCCTCATTTGTTTGGATAAAACAAATAAAACTCACACATGATGTTCAGTGGTTTAAAGTAACTAATTACAAATACTTTCGTTACAGTACTTGAGTAGATTTTTTGATTTTTTTCTACTTTCTTGAGTATAATTAAATTGTGGTACTTTTACTCTTACTTGAGTAAAATAAAAATAAAGTATTCAACTTCTCTACATTTATTTTTCATAAAAAGTACAAAGTACTTTGACAAAGGTGCCGACGGTGCAACAGGGCAAGCTGACATTTGACAGACAATTTTCAAACTACTGTGGTGGAGCCTCTGTGCTTCAGCCAATTACAGACAGGTCTGACTCGGGTGCAAAACCAATCAAAACTTTCACTTCGGCTGGGGGGCGGGGCGTTCAAACCACACTTTGACATTCAATCACTGGCGCTCGTGTTTTGAATCAGTAGCGCTAACGTTTCAATATTTCAGTGAATGTAAGTATTCTGCTCATATTTAATTATGGCAACTACTGAAATGGGTCATACCATTGATAATGCCAGAGCACTGAGCAGTTGAAGTAAATAAAAAAGCTCGGCTCAAAACATGGACGCAGTTATTGCATGGACGGAGGAAGATCAATGTGAGTGTATATAATACATGCACACAGTTCAATTAATAGTAAAGCTCGCCCTCTTTAACAATACAGTTAAACTAAATATACGAAACAAACTTTGTACAAAGCTGAAAAAACAGTGAAATAAGATCGCATGATTTCTGTCAATCAGATGCATGTAAAAGTGTAGTTCGTTCCTATAGCAACAGTGGGCTCCCAGCACATTTTCGGTAGGCTACAACGAAAAAAAGATAATTTAATTTAACATATTAACCATAGCCCACTTAAATTTTTTTTACTGGGAATTTTTTATTCATACTGTTTTATTGTTTTTCGTACCTTTTTTTTTATCGGACCTCTCACTTAACCTTCTTTGCTTTCAATTATGAGATGATTCAAATCAAAACATTCAAATGATCTTACTTGGACTTACTTTTCAAAATTAGTAATACATTTTTTGCTCTTGACAACAGAGAAAGCTAGTAGTCTATATGTGCAGCACTTTTATCATGGATGGATGCACTTTTTTGGGCTTCAAATTTTCTCCAGTCATTCACTGCCATTATAAAGCTTGGAAGAGCCAGGCCATTTTTTTAATATAACTCTGATTGTATTCGACTGAAAGTCATATCTTCTAGGATGTCTTGAGGGAGAGTAAATCATGGGCTAATTTTCATTTTTGGGTGAACTATCCCTTTAAAGACATACATCATTCTTTTGAAAATACCTGATAGTTTGATGAACACAGATATATTATAGCTATAATGTGTTTGTCTTCATGTTTCATCAGTCAAAACATCACTATTTGCATGTTATTATATCAATATAAGGCATTTCCTGAAATGTGTAAGTTTAATACTTCTATGCCTCAGTACTTTGTAACGTAGTTACTTGAGTAGTTTTTAAGCAAACTACTTATTTACTCTTACTTGAGTCATATTATATTCCAGTACTTCTACTTGTACTCAAGTAAATTATTACTTAAGTAGCAATACTTTTACTTAAGTACAATTTGTCAGTACTCTTTCCACCACTGATGATGTTTAAAGTCACAGCATCAGAGTATTTCACTCCATGTTTATTGGTGCACTTGCACTTGTATTCTCCACTGTCATCAGAGCTGATCTTTGAAATGCTAAAGATTCTTCCAGATCCTACAATCATTCCTCCTTTAAACCAGCTGATTTCTGCAGGAGGGTTTGAGTCACTGATGCAGTTCAGAGTCACTGAATCTCCCTCCACTATTACACCAGATGGACTAATGGACACTAAGACGTTCTTTGGTGGGTCTAAAACAAACAAACAAACAAAACATTAACAAATAAAATTTGACATCACACACTTAGTTGAGACTTATGAATCTCCCTATTTCAGCTGCTGGACTGATGGAGATCACAGGATTTAAAAGTATATATAAAAGTATTTATCGGTGCCTGCAGTTGGTTATTATTGGACAATTTCAGTAAATATCCCAGTATGATTTAATGCTAAACAAAAAAGTTTAAGAAAAAGGTTAACAGAAGGAAAAACTATTAAGTTCTCAACATCTCAACATGAGCTCCCAGGATACTCATGATGTGTTCACAATCTTTCACAGTGAGTTAAAAGTGTATCCTCACAGCGTCCTCACTGTGTGCTCAAACTATGGTCGCAATGTGAGGTCAAAGTGCACAAAGACCAGAAACCCAGCATGCATTGCAGCATGAAGCGAGATTCATATGCTGATTCTTGATGTGTCTAAATGACACAGTAGTTCTAATGTGTAATGAGAGAGCGAGTACACAACTTTATTAAACAACTATGTCTTTATTAAGCGGCCCGCCTCAACTCGCCCATCACACTTTGTCAGGGACGGACTGGGGCTAAAAAACAGTCCTGGACTTTCTCCCAAATAGGCCCATCATCCGGCCGTTCGCCCCTAGCCACGCGCGACAGACACTAGCCAGGACGTTCTGATACTACGCCACAATACTGTAGCCTATCACACACGGTGTTCACAGCAAGTAACATCTCTAAACCAATGATGATAATTGGGGTTGTGTTTATTATTGAAGCCTCAGCTTTCAAATAAAAACAATAAATGTACAATGCTAGCCTGGATGCCAGCCCGAACTCCGCCCACAACATATTTTGGTCGGGAAGTTCGATCGGTCTGGACTCGATCCATTGAGGAGGAATTATGCCCGGTTCAGAAATCGTCGGGCCAATCAAATTGCCAGGGCGGGCTTTATACGATGATGGACAGATAATCCATCCAATACGTAATCATCACGTCATCAAACGTATTTCTTTCAAAAATGCTTTTCGTGTTTGCATGCAAGTAGGGCTATACTCCGCGAATCCTTAAATTATTTTTGCAACACCGGCAAAGATCGTTAACACTCATTATTTTTTTCATACTTTTTCCAGAGATTGTGCAGTTGAGTTCTGTTGATAACTATGCGTTGCTCAACATACGTCACATTCCTCTAAGTGGTTGTAAGTATCCAATTGAGTGCAGAGTTGTTGTTTTTCCTGGTTCGGTTAAGACACGCCTCATAATCAAAGCCCTATGGACCAGACTCATGTTCTGACTAGAATATGAGTATGACGAAGTCAGGCTAGTACAATGCCATTATATCTGCAATAACTGTAAATGGACTATTGTAATGGGGTGAATCAAATGTAGGCTAATATACTGTAGGCCAATTACTAAGCTCATAATGTATACTGTGCTTTTGTAAATATTTATTTTTAATTTTGTGATTTTAACTTCTGCTATAAAAAACGTCTCGGTTACTAATGTAACTCTCGTCCCCTGAAGGAGGGAACGGGAGACGTGACGTCGACGTGGCGTCGTAATGGGATCATTTCAGGGAGCCCTATCAATTTCGAGTGTCTACAGAACAAGCCAATGAACGTTGGCGTGCGTGAAACGCGTCACGCGCCCCGCAGCCCAGCGCGGGTATAAACAGGAAGCGAGCGCACGCACTCATTGTTTTTCGCTGAGGAGCCGAGATGAGGCGGCCGTACAGTGATGGTCAGCAACCGTGGCGACGGGACGTCATGTCTCCCGTTCCCTCCTTAAGGGAATGAGGGTTACATTAGTAACCGAGACGTTCCCTTTCAGTCGCTCACGTTCGACGTGACGTCGACGTGGCGACGTAATGTGATCCCATGGAAAACGCCGCGGTTGCTGCCACATCCAGCGCCCTATGGAAGACTCTCAGACCCCCAACTGGCTGGGGCGGAAGACCTGCGTAGAGGGAGTTGACTGCTGTTCCGTTAACCCCACACAGTGGAACTCTTGAATAACACTGGGAAAGCGTGCCTTTCCATGGGAGAGGGACGCTGCGGAAGCCACATTCTGCTTGAAGGGAGGTAACATGTGGAGAATACACATATGGACTGGCCAGAGGGGCAGTGCAACATATGGAATGTCACTGGGGTGGCTCCAGCCTGAGAAGGGCTGCACCAGACAGTGACGGCAGAGCGGACTCTGCCAAGGGAAAGACACGGGCTTACCGCAGGGAGCTGGTCGTGGAAGAATACTCATATGGGATCGCCGCAGGGATCACCACATATGGAACCCAGCCTAGCACAAGTTACACAAGCATACGAGCACTAGGGCTGGCGTCGGACGCTCCGCAACGTCCGGCTGCTGAAAGGGTGCGGAGGAACTCTACAGGATTCTCCTGAGTGGGGAACTCGACTGGAGCAAAAAGCGCACGTATCCGCTCCATGTGGAGGGGAGTGGCGCAGCAATCGGGAACTTCCGTATTACCGGCTGGTTGAAGGGAGCACACAGGAAGAAACTGGCTCAACACGTAGACTATAAAACCTAGCGAATGTGTTAGATGTCGCCCAGCCCGCAGCTCTACAGATATCTGTCAGCCAGGCGCCGTGTGCCAGCGCCCAAGAAGAAGCGACACTCCTAGTGGAGTGGGCTCTCAACCCAGGCGGGCAAGGCACGCGTTGGGCTTCGTAAGCCAAGGTGATGGCATCCACTATCCAGTGGGCCATCCTCTGCTTGGAGACAGCCTTTCCCTTCTGCTGGCCTCCGTAACAGACGAAGAGCTGATCTGAGGTCCTGAGGCACAGCAAAATCCCCAGTGTTAAATTAACACTCTGAGTGTGGACTCATATAAACACTGAAGCAGTGTTAAAGTAACACTGAAGCAGTGTTAAAGTTAATGAGATAATTAAGTGAATAGTTGAGTGATGATTGAGCATCATTGAAGACACCTGATGTTAACAAGCAGAATCACTGAAGGAGAAAACCGTAATTTTAAGTCACCATTGTGGAGATCTGTGTGTGTTTTAGTTGGGCTCTTGACCCTCACATTATTAACTTTAGATTTAGTTTGACTGCTGTACGTGAGTTATAACAGTCAGATGAACATATAGAAAAGGTAATCTCATGGTGTTGGTTGTGTTTTGACATAATCATTGTTTCAAGTCAGGTTTACTTTATTAGTTATGGCATCACTGTCCATGTATGGCATCATATTTTTAGCCTTTTCAATGAAACCTAATGATCAAAAAAAAAAAAAAAAAAAGCCTTGAAAAATGATTTATTTTGGCACACACAGACATCAAGAATTAGCGTATGAATCTCAGCAATGGTGACAAACAGATCACCTCTGAACATAAGCTCATTATTTATTCATGCAGCAATGCATGATGGGAGCCATGAATGAGTTTTGATTGGTGGCACCCAGAATGCACTGCAACATGCTTTATAATTGTCACCATTGTTGAGATTCACTGACTGATTCATGATGTCTTTGTGTCTAAAAATTTAATAAAAAAAATAAATAAAAAATATGTTGTTTTTTTTTGTATGTGAGACGTGCATAAAAAATTATTTGGATTACTTTGTAAATGTTTAAAAAAAATATGCTGTGCAAAAATAGTGCTGCTATAATGGATATAGGAAACCTAATTTGGGCTCTATATGAGTTTAGTAATTCAGATCAAATGATTGTGAAATAATGATTATGTAAAAACACAACCAATACCATCAGATCACCTTTTCTAAATGTTCATCTGGCTTTTATAACTCACGTATAGCAGCCAAACAAAATCTAAAGTTAATAATGTGAGGGCCAAGAGCCCAACTAAAACACACACAGATCTCCACAATGGTGACTTAAAATTACGGTTTTCTCCTTCAGTGATTCTGCTTGTTAACATCAGGTGTCTTCAATGATGCTCAATCATCACTCAATTATTCACTTAATTATCTCATTAACTTTAACACTGCTTCAGTGTTACTTTAACACTGCTTCGGTGTTTATATGAGTCCACACTCAGAGTGTTAATTTAACACTGGGGATTTTGCTGTGGGCTTTGCGTTCTGTCCACGTACAGGCGCAAAGCGTGGACGGGACAGAGAAAAGCCAGGGCTGGGTCTGCCTCCTCCGAAGGCAGCGCTTGCAGATTCACCACCTGGTCCCGGAAGGGGGTGGTAGGAACCTTGGGCACGTATCCGGGATCTCAGGATCACGTGAGAGTTAGCCGGGCCGAATTCTAGGCACGATTCGTGCAACCAGGAGTACTGTTTTACAGGACAGAATTTTTAACTCAGCTGACTGCAAAGGCTCAAAGGGTGGTCTCTGAAGTGTCGAAAGAACCAGAGACAAATCCCAAGAGGGTATAGAGAGTGGGCGAGGAGGATTTAGTCTCCTTGCTTAGCCTATGCCAATTATGCAGAACCTTTTGTGTTATACACAGATGCGAGCCATGCTTTTTTGGGAGCTGGCCTATGCTAGTAGGAGCCTGCATCCTAGCGAGAAAAATGACGCCAACTATAGCTCCTTCAAATTGGAATTGCTAGCATTAAAGGAGCATTTCACCCCTGGGAACCTTGATCTTCATTGAAAGTGGGTCATATATGTATTCGAAATCTGTCAAAATTTTCAAATTTGGTGCCTTTTTGAGCGAGTTATGACAGAAAGTAACTTTATAGCGCATTAGTTTGGTAAACCACATTTCCCACAATGCAACGCGTTTGAACAGCTCCAGAAGCCACTCCCACTAATCCAGAACGCAGCATTACTGCACAAACAGTTCACTGTTGACGTTACGTTTTAAACGGGAATCATAACGTGACAATGCTTTAAGATATTGTTTATATTTGACAAGATTAATCATATATACATGTAAAAGACTTACTTTACAGTCAGGCGTCCATTTCTCCCTGCTGCCTTCGGCTGTCGTTTCCGGTTAATTTTCGGGATGCGGAAATATAGCTATATCTAGGACGCCTCTGTCCATATGCGGTGCGAAACTCGGATGGTTCACAACACAACACTCCATGTCCGTGTCTGCCTCAGACAGACTCTAGCTCGGTGTCCATAGGCGCACAGTTTTACAGCACGAGCACCACCAATTCGCTACAGCGCGAGCAAGCCCGGGATTCTCGTCTGCGCCGGGCTGCTCTCCTGCGGCGGCCGCAGCCGACGCCGCCGCCTCTTGTTCCTCCATCAGCCTCAGCTGCTCTTCGCTATATTGTGGCTCGTATAAATAGCCACGAACATCAGTTTCGAGCAAAAGATTTTCAAAATCCTCGTCTTCCATATCGTGTGTCATAAATTCAGCCATTATGGTAAATCTAACTCCTTGAGCGCTTGTTAGCTTAGCTTGCTGTCTTCCAAGCAAGATGGTGGATTAATAGTTTAGTTTCTTCAGGTTTAGTCCCACCCACTGATCTGTAATAGGCCGGTGGGGTCAGTGGGTCCCACGCCCTTGAATAATAATGAGCTAAAGGCTGTAGTTTTCTTAATATGCAATGAAATTTATCTTCCGTCCTATCGTGACGCAAAATGACGATATTTACGTCACGATAGGACGGAAGTAAAACACTTAAATCCTTTTTTTCTCCCATCTCAGAAAAAAAACAAGCAAAATTCCACCATCATTATAATATATGACTGGGTTTCTAACAATACAAACCTTAATGCAAATGGGTGAAGTGACCCTTTAAAGTGGGCCATCGTAGAAAAATTTAAAGACTACCTGATGGGGGCTAAAGTGATTGTTTATACTGACAATAATCCTGTAGCTCACTTGCAGACCGCACGCCTGGGGGCCACCGAACAAAGGTGGGTAGCCCAATTGGCTGCCTTTGACTACCAGGTGAAGTATCGTTCGGGTAAGGAAAATGCTAATGTGGATGCCCTTTCCAGAGTACCTGTGGAAACCCCTTTAGGCACTGATGTGATTAACGTGGTGCCTGTGGCGGATGCACAATCGACAGAAGGCCAGTCAATGGATGGCTGGCGAGCCAAGCAGCTTGAGGACAAGGACTTGGACCAAGTGCGGAGGTATGTGGAAAGTGGGAAGTTTCCAGTGGGACAAGAGTGGTGAGCTGCTTCGCTCGGGGTGAAACAGCTGTTGCAACAGAGGACAAGGCTGGTGATGTGGGATGGGGTTCTTTGTCGTCGGATTACTGACTATACTACTCATGAAGCTCGCCTCCAGATTGTCTGCCCTATTCAACAGCGCAAGAGGTTTCAAGAGGTGTGGGAGAAACATCATGATGCTGTTGGACACTTGGGAGTGGAGAGAACCATCAGTTGTCTACTTCGACACATCTTCTGGCCAGGTTTGTAGACTCAGGTCCAACAATATCACTCCCTGTGTCCACGTTGTCAGATGAAAAAAATTGATGCTGTGCCTAAAGCACCCTTGAAGCCCTTTACTGTGTCTTTTGCCCTTGAGGTCATCGAGCTAGATTTCCTTTCTTTAGGAAGGCCCCAGGACCCATATCAAAACATTCTAGTGATGACGGATATGTTTAGCCGCTATGCCTGGGCTATCATCATCATATAAGTTTATTGAGTAGGATAAACCCCTTGAGATGGACCATCTCGTTTTCGAGGGGGTCCTAAATACAATACAATACAAAACAAGGAACAAATCAAACACATTACAATAAAAAGACATAAACAATACCACAATCAACACGCTACACACACAAAAAAAAAAAAAAAAAAAAAAAAAAGATAAGTATGTAGATAAATACAACCACTAGATAGCCAGACAGAGGCTGTGATCAAATACATGCCAACACAAACAAATAATAGAGTGACTTATACTATATATATATATACATATACATACACACATATACACATACATATATATATATATATATATATATATATATATATATATATATATATATACATACATAGACACACATACATGAATACATAGTATCATCTGAAACATGAACATTTTAATTCATAATAAGAAGACAAACTATTTTTAAATATGTGAAATGATGTTAAAGATCGTATATTTAAAGGTAATTTATTCCAGTCTGAAGGAGCCTTAAACATAAATGCTCTCTGTCCTATTGCTTTTTTGACTATAGGAGTGATAAAGAAATATTGTGTAGAATGCCTAAGGTTATGTATGGAAAAATACGGTACCAGAAACCTTTTTAAATATTGAGGATAGTTAGAATGTACACATTTAAATACGAGTTGCAGCCAGTGTATGTGTCTTCTTATATTGAGTGAGGGCCATTTAAGTAAGTTATACATTACACAATGATGAGTATTATAGGAACATCCAAGAGAGAATCTGCAGAGATTATTATATGCTGTATTAAGTGGTAGAAGGCTAGTTTTAGATGCATTTTGATAGACAACATCGGCATAGTCAAAAAATGGCAATATCAGTTGTGTAGCAAGTTTTTTTCTAACACTAAGTGTAAAACAATTTCTGGATCGAAATAAAACACAGGTTGCAAAATTAATTTTGTGAAGAAGGTAGTCAATGTGAGATTTGAATGTAAGTTCAGGATCAAGCCATAAACCCAAGTATTTAACTTTATCAACCTCATTCAGAGAAGTACCGTCATTACACGTTATAATTAAATTATTCGTTTTTGTTTTAAGAGTATGTCTTGTACCGAAGACCATAGTGTAAGATTTAGTTTTATTAAGCAATAGTTTATTAGATAACAGCCATTTCTGTAAGATACTAAAATCCAATTGAAGAGCAGTTTGAATTTGCAATAAATGTGATTTAGACGTATAAATGACAGTATCATCTGCATATAGTTGAACAGAGGAATTAGAACAAATTAAAGGCAGATCATTAATAAAAATAGAGAAAAGAAGTGGACCCAGGGTCGAACCCTGGGGTACACCTCTTTGTTGCACAAATAAATCAGACCTACTCCCTTTAAAAATAACACATTGTTTTCTATTATGTAAATAAGAATTAAACCATAATAATGCATTTTGAGATAAACCAATTGAATACAGCTTATCTAAAAGTAAATAGTGATCCACGAAATCAAAAGCTTTTTTGAGATCAATAAAAATAGCCCCTGTAAGATTGCCAGAATCAGATGCTGAAAACACATCATTAGTAAGTTTTAAAAGAGCAGTAGTTGTTGAGTGATTAGGTCTAAAACCGGATTGAAATGGTGAAAGGATCTTATTAGTTTCAAGATATTGTGATAACTGATTAAATATTATTTTCTCAAATAATTTAGCAATAGAACAGATTATTGATATAGGTCTGTAATTATTAGGATCAAGACTGTCACCACCTTTGTAGAGTGGAGTAATGCGGGAATGTTTCCAAATAGCTGGTAACTCAAAAGTAGACAAGGACATATTAAACAGATCTGCTAGTGGAAACATGAGAATATGAGAAGCTAACTTAATATATCTGGATTCAATCGCATCAAGTCCTGCACCACTGCTCGAACTTAATTGATTGATAGCATTTAACACATTAGTAGGGGTTATTTTCGTAAAGGAAAAGGTACTTTGACAGGCCAAAGAAATGTTCTTAAAGCTATCAGTACAAGAAACATTCATTAATGGGTCAGAGCAGACAGAAGAAAAATGCTGACAGAACACTCTCTCTATCCCCACAAGAGATCAGACAGCGAGGACTACCGCTAGGGTCCTGTGGCAATCGGTTATACAGACCTTTGGGTGTCCGACGAGGTTTCATTCGGACCAAGGCCCAAATTTCGAATCCCAGCTGGTGGCTGAATTATGTAGCCTTTATGGGATCTCGAAGAGTAGAACAACTCTGGATATAGCCCTGGGTGTAGAGAACCAGAACGCTCGATATAGCTGGGATAGTTGGGTGGGTGAACACCACCAACACCTGTTATATGCCAACTCACTAGCATCTAAGTTTATGGGTCATGCTGCAGAGCAGTATAAGAAGCAATATGATCGCAAGGCCAAGTCACTTCCTTTAGCTCCTGGGGAACGTGTGTGGCGGAGGAATAGGTGAGATGGGGGAAGGGGTAAGCTTTTGCGGTAAATGGGATCCAGAGCCTTATGTAGTAGTGGAAAAGTTAAATGTAGAGGGTTTGACCTATCGTATTAAATCTGAGCGTACAGGGAAAGAGAGGGTTCTGCATAGAAATTCTCTTAAACCTTGCATCAATCCGCCCCAAGGTGCCCTCGCATTGCATCCTGAGTTGCCAGTACCTCCTGTTTGTGCATCGCAACCTCTGATGTATATACCATGGGTGGACCCTTTTGGTCTTGATGACCCAGGTAATGAGGTGGCCCCTTGGAGGTCTGTCCGATTCAATATGGGACAGCCCCCTGTGAGATATAGAGACACTTAGATATGTGGATACCTATGGTCAGGGTCGATTTGCCGGGGGGGGGGATGCGTGGCTTTCCCCCTTTCTGGTCAATTGTAAGGACTTTGCCAGGCGACTCCCCGGCACTTGAAAAAACACACACAAACACAAACACACACACACACACACACACACACACACACACACACACACACACACACACACACACACACACACACACACACACACACACACACACACACACACACAAAACACACACACAAGCACATGAAACTTCCCCCAAGTCAAGCTAACACTGTCCGTAGTCAGTGTCCTGTTACGAGTTTTATGACCCCAAAGGAATGTGCACATAACTGTGGTTCGCTCTCTCTGAATTCTAACCAAGGAGGAGAAGTGAAACCTGTGTAATCCTAGGGGTGTCACGATTTCGATTTTAAATCGAAATCGGTCGAAATTAAGTCACAATCTCGATAATCGAATTCAAAAATGGAATCGTCGATACTGCCACGCCCCCATGTCACTTCCAGTCGGTTTGCAAAGCGGAAAAAAAGCACACGTGTTGAAGTGCTGCGAGTCCTCTATCTCAGCTAGAGCTATGGCTAGAGCCAGTCAAAAGATAGCATGGCTGCAGATGCAGGGCCCGGTTTTTCAAAAGTAATCCACCAGGATTTTGGATAACGGATTGGATCAAATCTTGAAAATGGGTTTTTCAAAAGAAAAAACGGATTACATAATCGGATTAGATCACGTAATCCAATCTTGGTTTTGATCCGGATCAAACCTTTAGTTTGGGTTTTTCAGAACTTTTTTGTAGGATTTGGATCACTTTGATCCAAAAAATCTGGATTAAACTGATCCCAACAGAAGGGTGGATTCAGCGTGGATTTCATGCCCAAAATGTAATGAAAACTTTAAAAATGAATCAAATAATACTATATTTGGATCATGCAGTATCTTACAAGATATTCTATTTATTTATAAGGTTTTAATTTATTTGCTCCTCCGTCAGGCTACAGTGATTAGGTAGGCTTTAACGTATTCAGCCTTTCAGTATAGGCCTACAGCAAAGTAGAAAGAGTTTGGCCTCATAAAATAATCCCCCAAACAGCTGTCAAAATTTACCAAAAACGATACATTTTATTCTGTCACTAATATATATATAGTGAATATTTATTAGTGATGCATGCAATGATTACAGAATAACCAAAAAAAAAAAAATGCAAAGAATGGCAATCACTGATTTTTGAAATCCAAAACAAATCCAAATCAGAAATAGTGTCTAACTATTGCGTCCCTTGTTGCACGTCCTGTTTGCTCATTCTGGCAGAATGCAAATTTCTACATTGTGATTTCCTATCCTGTTTGAGCACTGGTTATCCAGATTTGGTGATCCTGAAAAGTTCCTATCCGGATCAGATTGATCTAATCCGATGTTGCTTTGAAAAACTGGCTCAAAAGTAAGATGGATTACGTGATCACGGATCGCAAAAAAAAGGATTACTAAATCCGGATCAATTTTATCAGGATTAAACCTTTTGAAAAACCGGGCCCAGGAGACCCATCGACAGGACTTCTGACCTCCTCTTTCACTAAAGTCGCTGGTGTGGGACAGTGGGAGTATTTCTGATTTCCAGTGAGTTATGTTGACAACGTTTACATTCGCGTTCAAAGTTCGCGCTTCAAAAAAGCCACAGTTTGCAAGCTCTGCTCATAGACTGTAAAAAAGGCTCTGCTACTGGATGTGCGTCAGTGCGTGTACCATATTCTTCCACTTATTAAATTAAAACTTTAAATTGACAAAAACAGCAGACTCAGAAGAGTATAAATCTTTATACAATAAATCTTGCATGTCACAAATAACTTGATTCTCCACCTCCACGAATGAGACAAGTGTCGTTCATTTCCGCACTGAGTCTATTTTTGCTGCACGCGCCGAGTTAAAGCGACAGCGCACAGTTCGTGGTCAAAATGAACATGACACGAAAATGTTGTAATTTCATCATAAATTCATTTAATTAAATTCTACATTAAATACTAATATTTTTCACAGTCATGTTTGTACTTTAAGACCGAGGTAAAGCAAGGAAAACATATATGTATCTGTTAAACCTTGTTTGTTTTGTTGTGAACTTGAATGTCATCTTCTGTGAATAAGACTGCAGTTACAAAAGAGAAAATACATGGCAGGTTATTTTGCTTAAGTTTCTAATTGACTGAAGATATAAGTTATTGTAACATTATTTTGTTAATAAATGTTTTAAATTTGACAATGTAGTGTGGTACATTGCGAACAAAGGTCATATATTATATTACATAAAAGTCTAGTCTAAAAATGGCATCGCAAACTGTGCTTAAAAAAAATAAATGTAAAAATCGAGAATCGAATCGAACCGTGACCTTAGAATCGAAAATGAAATCGAATCGAGGATTTGGAGAATCGTGACACCCCTATGTAATCCTATATATATATATATATATATATATGTATATATTCTATGCATAACCTTGTTATACATGTTCATCTCATGATTTTCCTTAATGTGTTTGGTTTATGCGTCCTTGGAGACGCACACACATACACAAACCTTTCACTTCATCACTGAAAGACTTTTTATGTGATATATTCGATATGTATTCATGTTTGCCCATGTATTATACTACATATAACACGTATTGTAGTTCTAAGTGAGCAGAGGTGCCCCTAGACGCATTTTTAATGTAACTGTGCTTTTCTATAACGTTACCTATAACGTTTATGTAATGTTTGATATTGCTAGAATGCCCTGGAAATGACTTATGTGTATAACACATCTCTGCAGTAGAAAGGACCATTCCTAAAGTAAGTCATAATTTAATTAGACAAGCAGTCTCTTACACAAAGAGCAATAAAAACGCAAGTCCCGCCGGTGAATTCCGACTCTCCGATTGGCCAAGCCGACAGGAAAAGGTTGGCTTTGTCCAACCTGATAAATCTCTTCCCCCGCCCTCTCTCACTCTCTTCCGCTCTTGTCCTCGTGTCATAATGTAACGTCTCGCCTCCGGGCGAGCTCTTCGCCTTTCTTTTATTTGTTTGTAGTTTAGTTTGTGTTTTTCAGTCTTAGATTAGTCTCCGTGGTTAATTCCAATCGACAAGTGAAAAGAACACCGCATGACATATCTCTTCAGCAAATCCAACTACAAGGGACATTTAAACAAGAGCGCGTGCGTGACCATGTGACGCGCCGGACCGAGACACACACACGCGCTCTTCACCAGCCATGCATAGATGTAACTCCTCGTGATTTCCCCTTAGGGATCCTTGTTTCTTTTCTTTGTATGCATGCGGCGCTCTATTGTTTCAATTAAAACACTGTACGATTTAAGATAATCACTGCCATAGGAAGAAACGATCTTTTGTAGACATTTTTTCTAGCCAAGGTGTTCTGCCCTTTGGGTATTGTCCTTGTTAGAGTAATTAGGACCTCTAGCGGTCAAGTATGGTATTGCAGGCTGGATCAGGAAGTTAGTTTATTAGTGAAAGCACATGGTGAAGATCGTTCCAGCTGCAACAATCCTTTGTTATGTTTCAATTTGTCCTAAGCAAGAACTGCCTGTAAGTAGTTTATATATTTTCTGTTTTACAGTATTTCTAATAATAGATTTGTGACGATTTCACATTGATTTAAGACAATATGAGTATAAATCTTGATTTCTATTCGTGAACATTGTTTACTGAGACATTATATTTCATTGTAATACAGCTTTGTTGGTATTTGTACGAGAGACAAGAGACAATTTTACCTTACTGTATATTCTGTGCTTATTTTCAGTTTTCACTCCTTTGTTCATGTCTTCATGCTCAACAAGAGTCTTTATTAAACGGAGCTAAGAAGCTATATTCTGACTCTCATGTTTTTCATGACGGGAGTTTGGCTGACTGTCTAATTTTGGTTAAGAACATCAATTGGAGGACAGTACAGTGAAAAAGGCAACTTTAGTTGGAGAAATTACGACGTTGATTGTGTGCAAACAATGAACGAGCGCCATGGATGAATATAAGGATGGCGACAGAGCTTCTCAGAAGAGCGCGGGCAGCAGTCACACATCAGTTTCAACAGCTAGCGCAGCAGCAAGGGCCCGTGCGAAGGCAGAAGCAGCACGTGTCCGTGCATCCTTTGCTGAAAAAGAAGCTAAGTTAAAAATTGAACAAGCAGAGAAGGAAGCAAAAGCACTCTTTGAGAAGGCCAGACTCACAGCTGAATTGAATGCTCTAACACTCCAGAGGGAGGCAGCAGCGGCTGTAGCACAGGCAGAAATATTAGAGGCAGCTGAGGAACAGTTAAAAATAACGGATGACAAAGATGTTAGAAGATCATTAAAGGAAGAAAGTGTGCAGCGCACAAACGACTATGTTACACAGCAAGCTGAGTTACAAAAACATTCACACCATCATGACTTCGTACCTCAAGAGGAAAGCTTAGTAACGTGGGACAAGCCACTTGAATCATCGCCACTTATCCCTCGACCAGAAAAACAGTTCAAATCGCCAAAGAGAAGCATCACCATGTCTGATTCCTACCTTTCACCTCACAAAATGAGCCCCAACATACCAGAGACAAAAAACGAACAGTGGCCACATACTCAATCAGGTGTTCGTACCAGTCTAAATGCCACAGCTCAACCTTATAATCCTCTTCACTATGCTTCCCAGGCTGAAACGATCAAAGACCCCTCAATGACAGAGTTCGTAAGGTTTCTAGCACGTCGTGAATTGGTGACTACAGGGCTCCGTCAGTTCGACGACAGACCCGAAAGTTTCAGAGCGTGGCAGTCCTCATTCTTAAATGCCATAAAAGAGCTTGAAATCTCAGCTAGCGAAGAGTTGGACCTTTTAACTAAGTGGGTAGGCAAGGAATCAGGCAATTATGTCAACAGAATACGTCTCATGCATGTTAACAATCCTCAGGTCGCTCTTAGGAAAGCCTGGGATAGACTGGTCGAGTGTTATGCTTCACCTGAGATAATTGAAGATGCGCTGTTCAAGAAATTGGATATGTTTACTAAAATCTACAACAACGACTCAGTGAGACTTAGGGAACTTGGAGATCTCCTCATGGAGATCTTATCAGCAAAACAAGATGGATACCTGCCCGGATTGGCCTTTTTGGATACCGCTCGAGGCATCAGTCCTATAGTAGCAAAGATCTCACACTCTCTTCAAGAAAAATGGGTAGCCCAAGGATCCAGGTTCAAAGCAGAACACAATGGGCTTTTCCCCCCTTTCTCGTTCTTTGCTGAGTTCATTTGCAATGAGGCACGCATCAGGAACAACCCTAGTTTCTCACTTACTCGTTCCAGCGATATCCATTCTAAGGAAAGACCAATTCTCAGGACGGCAAGAATTCCATTGTCAACTCACAAAACAGATATTCTCAGTGATAAGAAAGTTGAGAACCCTGGAAATTACTGCCCAATACATCACAGACCACACCCTTTGAAAAAGTGTCGCACTTTCAGAGCCAAACCTATTGAAGAGAGAAAATCCTTCCTCCGTGACAATGGAATATGCTACAAGTGTTGCACGTCTACCACTCATTTGGCCAAAGACTGCAAGTTAACTGTCAAGTGCAGTGAATGTGAGAGCAATCGCCATGTCACAGTCATGCACCCTGGCCCACCTTGTCAAGCGCCTGAGTATTCTACCCCGCAATTGAGCTACAGAGCAGAAGGAGATGACAACGAATTGTCAACATCAACAGTGACGTCACACTGTACCGAGATCTGTGGCAAGGGGCAGCCAGGGAAATCATGCTCTAAGATTTGCTTGGTGGATGTGTTCCCTCAGAATCAGCCAGAGAAGGTTGTCAAAATGTATGCAGTATTTGACGATCAGAGTAATTGCTCATTGGCAAAAAATGATTTCTTTGAGTTGTTCGGTATAGATAGCGAACCTTCCTCTTATTCCCTTCGGACATGTGCTGGAGTTACCAATATGTCTGCCAGAAAGGCTGAAGGTTTCATGATCTCACCGGCCGCAGGAGGTGCTTCCTTTGCTCTACCACCACTCATAGAGTGCAATCAAATACTGGCCAGCAGATGTGAGATACCCACCCCGAATGTAGCCTGGAATCACTCTCACTTGAGGTCAGTTGCAAGCCAAATTCCCAAACTCGATCCCAACGCTCAGATCCTTCTCTTACTGGGCAGAGACATCATTAGGGTGCACAAGGTCAGACAACTAATTAATGGACCTCATGATGCACCATTTGCCCAAAGGTTAGACTTGGGTTGGGTGGTAGTTGGTGAGGTATGTTTGGGAAACGCCCATATACCTAGTGTGAGCACCTTCAGGACTAATATATTAGAGAATGGTCGCACTACTTACCTTTCACCCTGCACCAGTTACATGAACCTGAAAGAGGAAGCTCCTTACAGCGGGGAGCCTAGGGGTATTATCCTCGGAGCATGCACAAACATCATGTACAAAACCTCTGACAACAGCCTTGGTTGTGATGTGTTCCAAAGAACCGAGAACGATAATAAACTGGCCCCGTCCATTGAGGACACAGCATTCTTAAGGATCATGAATTCAGAGGTTTACAAGGATGAGGAAAACAGTTGGGTCGCCCCATTGCCCTTCAGAGAGCCAAGACAAATACTTCCCAACAATCGTGTTCAAGCTCTGAATAGATTTCATTCTCTGCAGCGTACCCTTACTAAGAAGCCAGAGATGGAAAAACAGTTTGTCACTTTCATGAAGAAAATTCTGGAGAACGACCACGCTGAACCCGCACCACCACTGAAGGAGGGAGAGGAGTGTTGGTTCCTGCCGATCTTTGCGGTTTACCACTCAAAAAAGCCAGATCAAATCAGGGTGGTTTTTGACTCCAGCGCCCAACATCATGGCATCTCCCTCAATAACGTCTTGCTAACAGGCCCTGATCTGAACAATAACTTGCTGGGAGTCCTTCTTCGATTCTGTAAGGAACCCGTAGCCATCACAGCTGACATCCAACAAATGTTTCATTGTTTCAAGGTTAGAGAGGATCATCGTAACTTTCTTAGGTTCCTCTGGTTCAGAGACAGCGACCCAACAAAGGATGTCATAGAGTACCGGATGAAGGTACATGTTTTTGGCAATAGCCCTTCTCCGGCCGTTGCCATTTACGGGCTAAGACGAGCTGCTAGCGAGGGTGAGAAGGTACATGGCTCAGATACTCGACAGTAGTGGAAAAACACTTCTATGTGGATGATGGGCTTGTGTCCCTACCTACTGACGATCAGGCAGTGAGTCTCCTTCAAAGAACACGAGCATCTTTAGCTGAATCGAACCTTCGTTTGCACAAGATTGCCTCAAATAGCCCAGTTGTTATGCAAGCCTTTCCTCAAGAGGAACACGCTAAGACTATAAAGGACTTAGACCTTAGTGGTGAAGTTTCTCCTATACAGCGGACTCTTGGGTTGTGTTGGGAGACAGCAGGCGACACCTTCACCTATGATGTGTCATCTGACGGCAAACCATTCACAAGACGCGGCGTGCTGTCCACCGTGAACAGTATCTTTGATCCACTCGGCATAGTCTCTCCGGTCACCATACAAGGCAGAGCTCTACTACGGGAACTCTCGAACTACACCTCCGAATGGGATGCTTTACTTCCTGAAGAAAAGAGAGGAGAATGGGAAACATGGCAAGACTCCCTCCAGGACCTGAAACAACTGCATATTCCTCGAACCTATTCCTCAATCTCCCTCTCTGAGGCAAAACTCGTAGAACTGTGCATTTTCTCTGACGCCTCCACTAAAGCAATTGGTGCAGTAGCTTACCTCAGGGTCATTGACCATGATGATAGCAGTAATGTCGGATTTGTCTTAGGTAAAGCCAAACTGGCACCACAACATGAACCTACTATTCCTCGTCTCGAACTCTGTGCTGCAGTATTGGCAGTTGAAATTGCCGACCTGATTCGCCATGAAATCGATCTCAGATTGCATTCTGTAAGATTCTACTGTGATAGCAAAGTAGTTTTAGGGTACATACACAATGAGACAAAGCGTTTTTATGTGTATGTGCATAACAGAGTTCAACGGATTCGCCAATCTTCAAGGCCAGAGCAAGTTTACGTACCGTCTGAGCACAACCCAGCTGATCATGCTTCTAGAGGGGTTGCTGCATCTCAACTCAATAATTCAACATGGCTCAGGGGACCACCATTCCTCTCCAAACCATATACATGTTTGCAGGAAGAGCCTGAATCCTACAATCTTATCTGTCCAGAACACGATGTTGAGATAAGACGTGATGTCCTCAGCTATTGCACACAAATCAAACTTAATGGCTTAGGGACAGAACGATTCAAAAGATTCTCTTACCTGGATAACCCTTGTAAGAGCTATTGCCCTTTTGATCCACATCGTTCGCACGATCAAATCCAAGAGTGGTTGTGGAGAACATGCAGGGTGGCATTGGTGCAAGAAACTTCGAACATCACAAGAGTATTCGCTAGCCTGGAATGTAATTTTGAGAGCAGCTCAACATGAGAGCTTTCCTAAGGAATATGCAGCCCTTTCTGAAAAGAAAACCCTACCAAAGAACAGCCCTCTCTTAAAACTTGATCCCGTTCTCAACGAAGGGTTGATCAGAATTGGAGGAAGGTTGAAAAATTCTCCATTAACTTCCAATGAAAAGAACCCCTTGGTTCTAACCAAACACAATCACATCTCCATTCTGTTAGTGCGTCACTACCATGAGAAAGTAGAACATCAAGGGCGTCATTTTACGGAGGGAGCCCTGAGAAGCGCTGGTTTCTGGATTATTGGAGGGAAAAGGCTGATTAGCTCAGTCCTACACCACTGTGTTACTTGTCGTAAGCTCCGTGGGAAAATGGAGGAACAAATTATGGCAGACTTGCCTCCCGAACGCCTTAACATGAACCCCCCGTTTACCTATGTAGGATTGGATGTTTTTGGACCTTGGATGGTCAGAGCGAGACGCACTAGAGGTGGACATGCCGAGAGCAAGCGCTGGGCTATATTGTTTACTTGCATGAGCATAAGAGCAGTGCATATTGAGGTGATTGAATCAATGGATGCTTCCAGCTGCATCAATGCTCTGAGGCGATTCTTCGCCATTCGAGGACCCGTAAAGGAGCTACGGTCTGATTGCGGTACAAATTTTGTGGGAGCAAGTAAAGAGCTAGGACTGAACAAGCTGCAACAGGAGGAAAAGGTTTTCAGGTATTTGAGTGAGCGGGGCTGTTCCTGGGAGTTCAACCCTCCTCATTCTTCACACAGAGGAGGTTCTTGGGAACGAATGATTGGAGTGGCCCGCAGAATTCTCGATTGTATACTACTAAGAGAACACACTGCTTTCTCCCATGAAGTCTTGTGCACGTTTATGGCTGAAGTGTCAGCCATCATCAACGCCAGACCTCTTATTCCTGTATCAAGTGACCCACAGTCTCCATTCATCTTGACTCCAGCAATGCTGCTTACTCAGAAGGGAGCAGTCTCACCTCCACCAGGGGAATTTGGTGACAGGGATCTTCTTCTCAAGCAGTGGAGACAAGTGCAGGCCCTTGCCAATGAGTTCTGGCTCCGATGGAAAAGGGAGTATCTACCAACCCTACAGAGTCGCAGGAAGTGGAATGAGTCACGTCGCAGCTTGCAAGAAGGTGATGTTGTCTTTCTGAAGGATAACCAAGCTGCTCGTAATACATGGCCTATGGCAGTGGTCACTTCTGCTATTCATAGCCAAGATGAAAAGGTACGAACAGTTAGTTTAAGGACCACTGCTCAAGGCACTCCAAAGACCTTCACAAGGCCTGTGACAGAAGTCGTCCTACTTTTACCGTCAACTGATTGAAAGTTTATGCTAAATTGTAGCAATATGGACTGTGGTGTCATAAACACCAAGCGGGGAGTGTTCTGCCCTTTGGGTATTGTCCTTGTTAGAGTAATTAGGACCTCTAGCGGTCAAGTATGGTATTGCAGGCTGGATCAGGAAGTTAGTTTATTAGTGAAAGCACATGGTGAAGATCGTTCCAGCTGCAACAATCCTTTGTTATGTTTCAATTTGTCCTAAGCAAGAACTGCCTGTAAGTAGTTTATATATTTTCTGTTTTACAGTATTTCTAATAATAGATTTGTGACGATTTCACGTTGATTTAAGACAATATGAGTATAAATCTTGATTTCTATTCGTGAACATTGTTTACTAAGACATTATATTTCATTGTAATACAGCTTTGTTGGTATTTGTACGAGAGACAAGAGACAATTTTACCTTACTGTATATTCTGTGCTTATTTTCAGTTTTCACTCCTTTGTTCATGTATTCATGCTCAACAAGAGTCTTTATTAAATGGAGCGAAGAAGCTATATTCTGACTCTCATGTTTTTCATGACGGGAGTTTGGCTGACTGTCTAATTTTGGTTAAGAACATCAATTGGAGGACAGTACACAAGGGAATTTTTAGTCTACGTCCAGATGGGAGCAATTCAAAAGCAGAGTGAAGAGGGTGAGTGCTATCTTTAAAAATCGCAATTGCCATGTTCCCCATAAAATGATCGAATAAGCTCTGTAGTGGCTGTTGTTTTTGTCCAGTAATCTTATTTGCTTGATTAATTATTTGTGAGAGTTTGTTCTTTTGTTTCATAGTTAGATTGCTGTACCATGAAACAATGTTATATGTGAGAATACTCTCAATCATTGATCGATACAACATAGTTAGGGTCTGCGGACTAACATTGAAGCTTCTCATTTTCCTAAGGAGACCCAGGCGTTGTCGTGCTTTTTTATGCATGTACTCCACATTACTTTCAAAATTAAGTTTCTCATCTATAATTGTACCCAAATATTTGAAATTCGAGACTTGCTCTACAGTTTTTTCTTTTATGACAACTGGTTTATATTCAGATGCAGTATTTACTCTTCTTGATTGATTTCTCAAACATAACTCTTTTGTCTTTTCGATATTAAGATGTAAAGAACTATTCTCAAACCAACGGATGATACTGATGTAATCAAAATATGAGGTGCAGTTCATTTGTTTCTGACATGAGACCAATGCTATATCATCAGCATATTTTATAAGGGTAAGGTTATCATCATTGCACTTCAGTTCATTTATGTATGCGGAAAAAAGTATTGGAGACAGTACACATCCCTGCGGTACCCCAGTATCTAGAACCAAGCAATCCGACATAACATTATTATTAACACAAACTCGCTGAGGGCGACCTTTTAAAAACTCCTTAATCCATAAAATCATCCAACTGCTAGCACCTAACTCATAGAGGCGCTTTAGAAGAAGATAAGGTTGGACAGTATTAAAAGCGGATGAGAAATCCATAAAGAGTATTCGAACATAGGAATTTGAGTTGTCTATATGATTTTGAACCTTATTTAAAAGAGTAAGAGAGGCATCCACAGTGCTCCTATTGGCCCGATAGACAAATTGCAGGGGGTCTATGCATGTCTCAATTTGGGATAACAATTCCTTATATATTATGCGCTCCATACATTTACACAGAATAGATGTGATTGCGATTGGGCGAAAGTCTTTGAGAGATTTTGCATTAGGCATTTTTGGCACCGGAATGACAATGGAATTCTTCCAGGCTAATGGTACAAAACCATTGTCCAGGAAGGTTTAAAACAACCTTGTACACACATGACCAAGTTGTGCTGCACATTCTTTCAAGACTTTCCCCTTCAGGCCATCTGGGCCAGGTGCCTTATGCGGTTTAATTTTATAAAGCACTGTGACAACCTCCCTCTCCTGTATAATCATAGGCTGTGATTGAGTCATGGTCATCATTAATTCATTACTAGCAGACAAATTATCATTAAAATCATTATCAAATCGTGAATAAAAAATATTAAGATTATTTGCAAAACAATAAGGGTCTTCACGTTGTTGAATTCTTTTCTTTTGTCTACCCATCATTGTATTCAAACCCTTTCATGTGTCTTTTACAATCCCTGTTTTTAGTTTCTCTTCGACATTATGTTTATATTCATTCTGTGCATGTTTTATCTTACGTTTTACTGCTTTGTTGAACTCTTTAACTTTCTGCTGATCATTCTGCAAGAAGGCTATTTTCTTCATGTTTAGGTAATGTTTCAAATCTTTGTTAATCCATGGCTTATTATTTGGATAGCCTCTAATATTCTTTGTTTGAACCACTGAATTTACACAGAAATTAACATAACATGTTATTGTATCATTCAACAATTCATGATTACTACAACAGTCATCGTCGTTAAAAAATAAGTCCCATTCAGTGCACTCAAAACAGCCCCTTAGCTTTTCTATTTCATCTCTGGACCACGCTTGAACCTGCTGAACGGCAGGCTTGGTCCTCTTTAAAAGCTAAAAAGTGTTTCCTGAAATCCTATAAAGTAAGATGATATTGTGGATCCCCCGCCCCCCCCCCCCGCCCCCCAATATTATTCTGACAATTGAGCTAATTAATTTTGCCTGTTTTGTAAGACGTGATCCGTGTAATTAATTGCAATCAGCTTGCGGTTAATTGCCAGGATACACAGGCATGCATGCAGGTAAAATGACATATCCTCCCTTAGAGGGAGATTTATTAACATGTAAGACTGATCTAATCCAAACATATATGAATAATTATTAATTACCAATTATTAATTATGATATGCAATTTCCCCACGGATTAGATCCGCCCCCTTAGTCTTTACACAATGTATCCCCGCCTCTGCTTAATTATTTTTATCCCTGGTGGGGATAAATTTATCCCCCCCTCAAAGTGATCAGTGCTACTACACTAGTGGCGAGACGGATCACAATACTTATCACGGATCCGTGGTTTGATCAAAGTCAATTTTATTTTAAAGGGGTGATGAACTGAGAAATCAAATTTTCCTTGAGCTTTTGACATCTGAGAGGTCATCATATTATAAAAATATCCTGTAAGTTTCAGAACTGAAAACGTCCTTGTTAGTCCAATAAATGCATTTATTGACACCAGCCTCAGCAAACAACTCGTTTTTCAAAATGGGGAACTATGACGTCAAAGAGGATAAAACACCAACCCCCCCGCAGAAGAAGATCAACGCCTACTTCAACACGGCTGGTTTAGCCCCGCCCACCGATTCGCCCATTACACGCATAGCTAAATAACATAGGCCGCCTACCTCGTGATGACAAACCGGATCGAGCTACCGAGCAATTCAAAATATTGTGCAGTGCCTGGTTGTGGAAGAAGACAGTCGCTGCATAAGCTTCCTCTGGATTCCAATAGGGGTGCATTGGATAAACTTTATTTTTAATGACGTTCCACTCCAGCTGATGAGGTAAAACATTGTCCGTCTGTTCGCTTCATTTCACTGAGGATTGTTTTGTAAAGAAGACTGGATTTGCAGACCGATTAAGAGTAAAGAACGGTGCAGTGCCGTCTATATTGGATCTAGAGAGACTGATTATGTTTTTAACAGTAAATTGACATTGTAGCAACAACACAATAAATGTATTTCTTTAAATAGAAAGTTTAACGAATATTTAATTTAAAAATGCAATTAAAACTCAATACAAAACTGTAGGCTATAGGTTTGTGTTTCTGTGCATTGGTGTCTTTTGTGTGTGTGTGTGTGTGTGTGTGTGTGCATGTATGTGTGTATGTTTGTCAAATAATGTCAAATATTTTGTTAAAGATTTTAAAATCTTTGACAAAAAAAAAACAGTGATTAGTAATGAAATCTTACAACATAAATTCAATCTTATTTAATCCTCCATATTAAAGTTTATGTGCTCGAATTATTTGTATTTATTAAACAATTGTTCAAAACAAGACGTTTGTACTGATTATTGTTGTCCATAAATCGAACTTCCATGCGAAGCGAACTGCGCGAGAGAGACCGAGTGTGTCAGTGCGCGCAAGAGAGACCTTCTGTACATTTCTATATGTGTTTTAGAGATTTCATTGAAATCAAATATTAACATTACTGCCCTAACTATTTCTAAATAGGATGTGTACTTCATAAATATTTGGAATAGTATGGAAATATAAGGTTCAGATCACTAAAAACATGTATGGAAATCAAAGAGTAGTCGGTGGAGTCTGGATGTCATCTACTGAAAAAGTTTGGTACTGCGCACAAAAAAACATTCCTAAAGCTCATTTATTGAGACATCAACCTAAAATGCTGTAGAAGTGCAGTTCATTATTAGTTCATGTGAACTAATGTAGTTAAATAATGTATGAAACCTTTTTGTAAAGTGTTACCGAAATTACAACTGTAAAATTTGCAAGATGCGTCTCAATGAAGGGATTTGGACTGTCCGAGCCCAGGTGCTGAAAAATTTGCGTTTTCGGTGACCCCAAAGCGCACGTCGAGAACGTGCATTTTAAACAGCAGATCAGGCGCCGAAGACGCGCGCTTTGATGCAAAAACCACACGTTTCTGACGCGTGTTTTCCGTGACCACAAAGTGCAAAGGCAAAAAAATGGTTTGGCTTATTGGCTTATCGTTATGGTTTTGCAATCGTTATGGTTTGGCTGTCGAAACGCACTCTTTTGGCGGTGCAATCAGACGCCTAACCAGGCATTTATGAATACTTTGACTTGTCATAAATTCTAATGCATCTGTCTTTTCTATCATTTCACTGTAGCTCAGCATCGCGATGTAACGTTAACGTTATTGAACTGTATAGATCTGCGCATGCGGAATCTGCGTTTGGAGCTCCGTCGAATTGATTCATTAATCCTTGATTTTCTTCTTTACCACTCAATTATAAACAGGCACTTTCTATTTTTATATCGTGTGAACTTATCCTCGATAATATTCCTTGTAAAAAACAATCGGATTGCTTTGATATCGCTACTTAGATCCAACTTTCCGAATCTCGGCTACTAGCCTTTAGCCCGCTAGCATTTCACGCGTGGCCTCGCGCCTATTCGAGCGTCGTCTCATCTTTTACACCCGTTTCTCTGAAAGCTTCTCTGAAAGTACAGACACACATTGATTGTGCTTAGAGCCTGCATCAACGGGGCATAAGCACATCTGCGTGCGGTCTGTGTTTGTGTTTGGAGCTCCGTCGAATTGATTCATTAATCCTTGATTTTCTTCTTTACCACTCAATTGTAAACAGGCACTTTCTATTTTTATATCATGTGAACTTATCCTCGATACTATTCCTTATAAAAAAAAAAAAAAACAATCGGATTGCTTTACTGATTACTATTACTACTAATTTACTGTTCATCTGTTATAATGGCGAACATATCGGATGTGTGTCTAACGTTACCTCTGAGTGCAGGTGAGGACACATTCGAGCTGATTTCGGTACGATTGGAGCTGGAGTCGGTGGAGAAGCAGATTCGTGTTCTGCTGGAGAAGCAAGCCGAGCTGCGAGATCGGCGATCAGCGCTTGAAACATCACGCGCCGATGCTCACAAGTCAGTGGTTAGTAACTTTGTGACTTTGACTCCGACTTCGTCTACTCCGTGCGTTTCTCTGCCCAGGAGGACGCGATCATCTCTGCCTTCAATCACTCCTGCACCCTGGGTCACGACACGAGCCAGGACCAGAGCAAGAACCTCTCCGCCCCTCCCGGTCTTCGAGATCTCCACCCGGAACCGCTTCTCCCCTCTTCGCGAGTCGGAACGCGACGACGCCGTGATCATCGGCACTTCCATGGTCCGCCATGTCCGTGCTAACTCGGGTAAAGGTAAGGTGCGCACTCACTGCTTTCCTGGTGCTCGTGTTCTTGATGTCGCTGCACAGGTTCCCGAGATCCTGAACGGTGACGAGCGCGTCGGAGCTGTCGTGCTGCACGCGGGGACGAATGACATCAGGCTGCGGCAGACGGAGGTTCTGAAGAAGGACTACAGGAGCCTGATCGAGACGGTACGCAGCACATCGCCTAGAGCAACGATCGTCGTGTCTGGACCGCTTCCCACGTACCGACTTGGACAAGAAAGGTTCAGTAGATTATTTGCTTTAAATGAATGGTTAATGTCATGGTGTAATGAACAGAAACTGCTCTTTGTAAATAATTGGAATCTGTTTTGGGAGCGACCTAGGCTCTTCCGTCCTGATGGTCTGCACCCCAGCAGAGTCGGAGCGGCTGTTCTGTCGGACAACATCTCCAAGACGCTACACACCATCTGACTAGTAAGTCAAAGTCCAAATCATAGTCTTTGCTGTCCCAACTTAATTGATATAAGTACCAATGTAGAACATTATATAGAAACTGTGTCTATTTCTCGCTTAGTGAAGCCAAACAACAAATCTACTGTAAGATCTAGCAAGAATATTATTGTAATTAAACCAGAAAATCTAAATATCAGTGAACAAAAACAATTTCTAAAGCTAGGTCTTCTAAACATTAGATCGCTCACACCTAAGGCGGTTATTGTAAATGAAATGGTCACAGATAATAATTTCGATGTTCTGTGCCTTACTGAAACCTGGCTTAAACCAAATGATTATATCGGTCTAAATGAGTCTACTCCACCAGGATACTGTTATAAGCATGAGCCCCGTCTGATCGGTCGTGGCGGCGGTGTTGCAACAATCTATAGAGATATTCTTAATGTTACTCAGAAAACTTGTCATAGGTTTAATTCGTTTGAAGTACTTGTGCTAAATGTTACGCTCTTAGATGTAAGAAAGAAATCCTTATTATCTCTAGCCTTGGCTACCGTATATAGACCTCCAGGGCCATATACTGATTTCCTAAAAGATTTTGCAGACTTTCTCTCAGACCTATTGGTCAATGTCGATAAAGCAATAATTATTGGCGACTTTAACATACACGTAGATAATACAAATGATGCGTTAGGGGCTGCGTTTACAGATCTATTAAACTCTTTTGGGGTGAAGCAAAACGTCAGTGGTCCCACTCATCGTCTAAATCATACACTAGATTTAATTATTTCATATGGAACCGATCCAACCGATATAGATATTATACCGCAAAGTGACGATCTCACTGATCATTACATGGTAACTTGCATAATACACACTGCTGAAATTTGTCATGTTGCACCACGTTATAGACCAGGCAGAACAATCCTTCCAACCACTATAGATAGATTCTCAAATAGCTTACCTGATCTATCTCAGCTGCTCAGTAAACCCAAACAAACAGATGAACTAGAGGAAATGACTAGCAGTATGAGCAACATTTTCTCTAGTACACTAGATATTGTTGCACCAATTAGATTAAAAAAGGTTAGAGAGAAAACTAAAACACCATGGTACAACAGTGCTACGCATGCTATCAAGAGAGAAACTCGTAACTTAGAGCGTAAATGGAAACAAACTAATTTAGAGGTCTTCAGAATCGCGTGGAAAGACAGTATGTCACGTTATAAAAGGGCTCTAAAATCAGCCAGGGCTGAGCATATCCGCAAACTAATTGAAAATAACCAAAATAATCCAAGGTTTTTATTTAACACCATGGCTAGACTAACAAATAATCAGACATCTCCAGAGCAAAATATTCCGTTACAATATAGTAGTAATGATTTTATGAATCACTTCAATGAGAAAATAGAAAGCATCCGAAACACAATTGTAAATGTACAATCCTCTATGGTGTCTTATGACTCGGCCTCAATTATGGCCCCTTTAGAACAACTACACCGCTTTACAACTATAGGACAGGAAGAACTAAATAAACTAATCATTGCATCTAAACCAACAACATGTTTATTAGATCCAATACCCACTAAACTACTTAAAGAAGTGTTACCTGTAGTGGAAGAGCCTCTTCTCAATATTATTAACTCGTCTTTATTTTTAGGTCACGTTCCAAAAATATTCAAGCTGGCAGTAATAAAACCTCTCATTAAGAAACCGCAATTAGATCCAAATAACCTAGCAAATTACAGACCCATCTCAAATCTTCCATTTATGTCTAAAATACTAGAAAAAATTGTGTCCGCTCAATTGTACTCTTTCTTGCAAAAAAATGATATCTACGAAAAATTTCAGTCGGGATTCAGACCGCATCATAGCACAGAAACTGCGCTAGTTAAAATTACAAATGATTTACTCTTAGCCTCTGACCAAGGCTGTATCTCAATACTAGTTCTACTTGATCTTAGCGCCGCGTTCGACACTATAGATCATAAAATACTCTTAGATCGACTACAAAACTACACTGGTGTTCAGGGACAGGCATTAAGCTGGTTTAGATCGTACTTATCAGACCGTTACCATTTCGTCTGTTTAAATGGGGAAAAATCAAAGATAACATCAGTAGACTATGGAGTGCCGCAAGGATCTGTCCTAGACCCTCTGCTATTCTCAATATATATGCTGCCACTTGGTAATATTATAAGAAAACATGGAATTAGTTTTCACTGTTATGCTGATGACACTCAATTATATATCTCATCACGACCAGATGAAAACACTAACTTATCTAACTTGACAGAGTGTCTAAAAGATATAAAATGCTGGATGACATGTAATTTCCTGCTATTAAATTCAGATAAAACGGAGGTATTACTTATTGGTCCAAAAAACTACCCACAAAATCCCTTACGATACAACTTTAATTTAGAAGGATGTCCTGTTACTTTATCCACTACAGTAAAAGACCTGGGTGTTATACTAGACCGCAACTTGACTTTTGAAAATCATATCTCATATGTTACAAGAACAGCCTTTTTCCACCTTAGAAACATTGCTAAGCTACGTAACATGCTATCTGTTTCAGATGCAGAAAAGTTAGTTCATGCATTCATGACCTCGAGACTAGATTACTGTAATGCTTTATTAGCTGGTTGTCCTGCATCCTCAATAAACAAGCTACAGTTAGTCCAAAATGCAGCCGCTAGAGTTCTTACTAGATCAAGAAAATATGATCATATAACACCAATTTTATCATCTCTACACTGGTTACCTATTAAGTTCCGTATCAATTTATTACTATTTTTTACAATTACAATTACAATTTATTAGTATTACTATTGACTTATAAAGCTCTAAATGGTTTAGCTCCTGTGTTTTTAACAGACCTTCTATCGCCCTACAATCCATCGCGCTCTTTAAGATCACAAAATTCGAGGCTTCTGGTCGTTCCTAGGATATCTAAGTCTACTAAAGGAGGGAGGGCGTTCTCACATTTATCTCCTAAACTCTGGAATAGCCTTCCTGATATTGTTCGAGACTCAGACTCGCTGTCCCAATTTAAAACTAGATTAAAGACGCATCTCTTTAACCAATCATTCACTTAATGCTTACCTTTTATACTACTTCTGAATCAGTTCGAATGCATTAATATTATGAACATCAGCTATGCTAATTATTTCCCATCTGTCTTTCTGCTGTTATCTCGGGACGCTAGTCCCGAGGTAAATAGCGTTCGTCAGCTCCAGTTTGTATCCAGCCTCTCACGAAGACTTCAGATGCCCCAACACCTGTGGAGAGACGACTAAACACCTGTGGAGAGACGACTAAACGCCGGTGGAGAGACGACTAAACGTCTTTTTTTTTTTTTTTTTTTTTTGACAAATCGCACCCTGCCTATGGTTGTCAGGGACTGCCAACGTTAAAGAGTGGGGGGATGTCATATGGAGAGACTATGGTCTATTTTAGTTTATGTGTGTTTTTGTGTGTGTATTTGGCACTGTTTGTTTTTCTTTTGATTTGGTGTTCCTTTGTGATTTTTGTTTATTATGCACGTTTTATTTTTGGACACTTGATCATGATTTAGAGTGTGTAACGCCCTTGTACTTTTCGGAAGCCCGGATCACAGCTGATTAGTAGATGGACAGCTGTTGGTAATTGCCATGTCAAATCACAGACGGTTCAAAAAGGCGAAGGAACAGACAACAGTGGGTCTGTGACCCTTGAACCCTGTTGTGCAGCTCTGTTCGCCACATTTTATTGCTGGATGGTAGTCGCGATTGTTTTTTATTTTATTTCATTGCCCCGACCGTTGCAAGGACCAATTGTCTGCCCGCGTTAAAGCTGAAGTGTTGAAGTGACAGTCCTGCTGTTAATCCTGTGGCTGCTGGTATTTTCGTCTTCTCTGCTGTGCTGGATTTCTGCCGTTCTCTGCTGCACTGGATTGTTGCCGTCTCTACTGCGTTACGGATCAGCACAGCAGATAATAATTTAATTTAATAATAATTTTATTTAATTAAGCAATTAATAATTTAATTGTTTTCCAAAACTTAAGAGGGTTATTTAAATTCTTTGATGTTTCAGAAAGGAAAAAGTCTGATTTAGCATTACGAATTTTTACAGTACATAAATTACGCAAACGCCGAAATTTCAACCAGTCAGACTCAAGTTTTGACTTTCTAGCTTGAGCCCAGGCTTTGTTTCGCTCCAGAAGAAGGTCAGACTATTCATTGCTAAACCAAACATTATTTCGCCCTTTCACTCTATGTCTTTTGAGTGGGGCATGCTTATTTACCAGGCTTATGAAACCATCATAAAAAAAATGTCCAAGCATTCTCAACATCATCAATAAGATTAATTCTTTCCTAATCAAAATCATACAGATCATGTAAAAAAACCTTGCAATGAGAACTGCTTCATTGCTCTCTTAAAAATTATGCGCGGCCTTGTTTTAGGGATTTTTGTATTCCTTACTGATGCTATAAAACAATGATCGCTTATGTCATTTGCAAAAACAGTGGCACAAGAGTATTTGTGAGGAGCATTTGTAAGAATAAGATCAATTATGGAAGATTTTTCTGGATGTTTTTGATTTGGTCTAGTGGGGCTATTCACAATCTGAAAAAAGATTAAAATAATCACAAAATGATCAGACATTGGCAAAAGCCAATCGAGATACCCTAAAAAAACAATTTCATATATATATAATATATATATATATATATATATATATATATATATATATATATATATATATACATATATATATACATATATATACATATATTATATATATATAATATATATAATATATATATTATACATATATATATATCTACATATATATATATATATATATATATATATATATATATATATATATATATATATATATATAGCTGCGAGCAGCGATTACGGGCCCAAGCCGGTGGCACCGCAACCCCGGCACCAAGGTGGCGGTTCCTCCGGCTTTGGCCCTTCATCGCTGCTCGCAGCTTATATATATTATTATATATATATATTTTTTTTTCACACCACGGTTATTGTGGCCAAAATAATCCACGATATCGATATATCGCGATATCTATAGAAACCTTGTCAAATCAAATATCAAATTATGAAAACAGAAACCCGCTGTTACAGTTTTTTTCAATTGCTTACACACTCAAATTAAAACTTTCCCACTATTAACAAAACCTTACATTCAAGGAGAAAAACACCGGCCTAGATTTGCACAATTGTAAGCACGTTGTCAGCTTCACCCTTTTTGCAAAACATTACAGACAGTGATTTGTAAAACTCTACACACATTTTCACACCTTAGACACATTGTAAGGTTACTTCCTTGTCATTACAAAGCCCCGGTTTGCCATTGACCACACTAATGAATGATTTGAATATTCACATCCACCAGGTGTGGAAGCACACAATGTGCTAATTTGAAAACGCAGCACTACCTGAGTGCTATAAAAGGCAGCAGGTGAGTTCACATGTCTTCAACAAAAATGGAAGTAGCTAGAAGAAGAAGAAGAAGAAGAAGAAGAAGAGTGAGAATAAGAGGGGGAGCTCAAAGAGGAGATGAAGGAGGTAGAGGAAGAGGAGAAGGAGGTAGAGGAAGAGGAGAAGGAGGTAGAGGGGGAGGAGAAGGAGTTAGAGGAGGAGGCCCAGGTAGAGGAAGAGAAGAAGAAGGAGACAGAGGAAGAGGAGAAGGAGATAGAGGAAGAGGCCTAGTTAGAGGAAGAGTACCTCTACCTAGGCCTCTTCCTCTATCTCCTTCTCCTCTTCCTCTATGAGAAGGACTTGAAGAGTTGATAGAACCTGAACAAAGAAGACGAGGACCAAATTTGACTCAAGAAATCCGTGCAACACTTATTTACCATGTTATCAACCATGGATTGACACTGATGGAAGCTAGACAAAGAGATCAACCAAATCTCTGGTTGATACTGTAACTGAATAGTTACAGTATTCTTGTTGCTTTTACAGTAGTTTTTCTTCAGAGTCAAACTTTATCTACTTCATGCAGTAATTTTTATTTGTCTACAGATTTTATTTTTTTCATTGATTTCATTGTTGGTTGATTACTGTAACTGATTATGGTTAGAAATGCTGTAAATAAATACTTGAAATATGAGTCTGCAGTAATCAGTGTTGTGCAGTGCTTGGTAAGTTTATAGTAGGCCTATTTGTGTACATTCTCCCTATATCTCAAACTAGTCATGAAGAATGTTGTGGGTTTGTCACTATTTTTTTTTCATCTAAATTATCCCTTACATAACAATGTCTGGCCAAAAATCTAACACATGCTATTTCCTAAAAATAGTTTTTTTACAAATGTGTTTTTTATTTATCACAGCAAAACAAACTGGCTGCAATAGTGTCTGATCATTGAGGACTGTGTTGGTTAAATGAAAAATAATAGCATTTTCACAAATATCTGTATATATTTTGACTGAAGTGTGTATGTTTTGACAGATGTGTGTCATTTTGCAAACAATATAGTAATTATGCAAATTGAGTGTGGTGTTTGGATAATTGTGATTATATTTTGAAAAAAATAACCCGGTTTTCAAAATTGCGTGTAAAAAATTGAAAAAAACTGTAACAGGTTAATGTCACATTTCCCATTCCATGACTAGTAAAATAATCGCAATTTACTCTGTGTAAAATAGCGTAATCCGCAGGGTGATGGACACGGAGATGGGGAAAAAGGTTGATGGCTACACATTCTGCAGATTGGGCTAAGGGGGTCACACACCGGACGAGAAGTGTAGCTCCACGTCGCGCCGCGCCACGTGTAGCACACCGGACGCGCACTTTCTCAGTTTATGGCCAGAATTATTGTTATGTTTAAGGACATTATGAAATTAAGATAATGTCTGTACTATGTTATGATTATACTGCACAATTAAATACAATCGTTGCTAAGCCTGCAGTCTGAACACTTTACCTCAGTCAGAGCGCATCCGTTAACTGAATGAATCCGAGCCATTGCTGGGTGCCGCGGACAGATGAATTTATATTTAATTATAATTTTTATTTATATTTAAATTCAGTAATTTCACTTAAATGACAATTAATGGGTAATTTTTGCCATTTAACTGAAATTATTGAATTTAAATATACAAGCTTGATAAAAATGATCATTTTAGAAGAAAATTTCAGATGGCATTTAGAGGCTTTTGCATCTGAACTCTTCATATATATAAAAGAAGCCGGTGACACCGCCACCCTGGTGCCTTTTTTTACTGTTATTGTGCACGACGTGCAAAAATGTAACCCCGCTTTGACTGTCGAAAAGAAGTGTGCTGTAGAGCTTGCATCAGTGTGGGCTCTGCAAAAGTGCGCATCTAGGGCACATTTCAACCAAAAAGTATGCGTGAGCAACCTTCTGAAACCTAAAATGAAAAATTAGACACCCTACGGTCTCATGGATTTAACGGACATATGAAATAAGTATACAAGACAGAGTATTCATATGAAGTGTTCCATTTGGGACAGGGCCTATGATTGTGAACCACAATAGCCACATATATGAGATAATTTAAATATAGAATAATTTTGAATGTCATACGATATCATAGCTCAGTATGTTTTGCAGCACTTAAATGTGTAAATATAGAAGCCCAGTATTTATCTGGAGGTATTTTGAAAAACTATAAACAAGAAATAACCGAAATAATTTAAAGTGAAAGTGAAAGTAAGCGGTGTTGGGCTCACGTAACTCTCACATTAGAATCAAACTGTTTCAACATTTGCGATGTATTTGAATGCTAAACTATTATTTATTATAGGCTTTGTACTTCACTCACGTTCCAATATGTGTGTGTGGTGCCCGTTGCCCGTGCAGCCATGAGCATTTTCGTTAAATTTTAAAATAAGCTACATTTCGGAGGCGGATTGCTTGAATTTACTTTACAAAAGCACAATGTTTTGCTTTATTGCGAGTGTCCACAAATATAAGTAAACAATTTGCAGTTTGAAATATGTCCTCTATGAAAAAAATGACGGAGTATGTTTTCATGTTTCCACTGTTCGAACACACCTCACACACACACACACACACACACACACACACACACACACACACACACACACACACACACACACACACACACACACACACACACACACACACACACAGCAATATAGTCGCGTTGATCATGTGACACTATGATTGCGCTAATTTTGATACTAACATGTTGCAGAAGACAACAGATGAAGAGCCCAGAGGGTTATTGCAGCAAGAAAGCAGCATTGGTACATCAAGTGTGTGTAAATACTTTACAAACCTAACACTATATTGTTGAAAACGAAAACATATTAATGATGTACCTCTAATTCACCCGCAATTAATTGGAACATTATTTTATTTGGATCTGCGCAACACTAACGTGCAGATGTGAATTTATAGCTTTTTTTCCCTTCCTTTTTTCTTTTCATCCGGAATGATGATGTAAAGAGTGAGCTATTTACACCTGGCCACTTCATTTGTTTCTGTGATCTGATAGCTATCCGATCGTGAAAAGACCAGGTGTAAATGTCATCCGAAACGCATTCGAGATGGATTTAAATCCGATCACTCAAACCACTTCAGGAGGAGGTCTGGGCCGCCCGCATTCCAGACGAAACTGGACTAGTGTAAATGCATCTGGTTGTTGAAACCACATATGTAAATTGGACTTCTCCGAGTCCCAACAATGCTAAAAATAAACGTGTGCGAGTGAGCCTATATGTCATGTTATATTCATTATATGACGAAGCTATGGCAACACGCATAAACGCAGATGAGCAGCTGAGCAGCTGAGCATCTATTCATCAAGCCAACGTGCAAACTATCGCAAATCAAAGTGAAAGTAAGTCGCAGACGCTTAACACATCATCTTCGTTAAAAGTAAAGAAACAAAATGATCTTACCAGTGCTGTCTCTCTTATTGCGGTCTTTGATTTTGAAATGAGCTGAAACGCACTGTAGGTCGACCCTGAGGCGAAATAGACCCGTGGTCCATGCCCGGGGCGGAACCCGCGCTTTCAGTCACATCTGCAGTGAGCGCATGCGAAGCAGGCCCAGCTGGAGTACAGAGGCCCAGCATTTTCTGCATTAGGCCCAGCATTTTCTGAAACCTTTTTAGCGGGACTATAGAGCTGTGGCGGAAGGATTTCGCAACGTGCTGAATATTTAGCCCGCGCTCCGGTGACAGTCGTGCCGTCATGGATAGCGAGTCTAACACTGTTCCCAGAAAAGAAATTTTCTGGCTGGGAAACAGCGAGCTTTTAGCCCAATTGACTGTAAGGCCCAGCTTCTCGAGGTGCTCGAGTAATGCGGCCCTGTGTTCTATGAGCTCTGATTGTGATCGAGCTAGAATCAGCCAATCGTCCAAGTAGTTCTGAACTCGCATGCCCCGAAGTCTCAGGGGTGCGAGAGTTCATTTCGTGAATGTACAGGGTGCTAGGGACAGGCCGAACGGCAGGACTGTGTATTGATATGCCTGGCCCTCGAAGGCGAATCTCAAGAATTGCCTGTGATGGGACGCTATTTGAATAGGCGTCTTTCAGATCTATTGACATAAACCAGTCCCCGTGGTGCACTTGCGCGAGGATTTTCCTGGTCGCAAGCATTCTGACGCGCTGTATAACGGCGGGGACGTCGATCGAATTGTAGCGAATAGCCTCTCTTTATAGTGTTCAGCACCCATTCTGATACCCCGGGAAGCTTTGACCACGCATCTGCGTGAAGAGCTAGAGGTAGAATGAAATCCGGGCTCTGGGCGCGGCAAGACGGCAGCTCGAGAGCCCCGGTGTACTGGGAACACATGGCGTGTTTACAGCGATCGAGGCGGGGGGCACGCTGATCACAGCGGGCAGCCTGGACGCGCTCAGCCTCTCTATGGCGGATCGCGCAGAGAAAGTGAGCGGGGCGAATCCCGTGGGATTCGACCTGTCTGTGAGAGAATGTGGGCGCGGGACTGCGGGCACATTTACTGCACTGAAAACTGAGCCGCCTGAATGTGTGTTAGTTTCGTTTTTTACAGAAACCAAAGGACACGCATCGTGTAGTGTAAGCGGGCACTGTGATATGGGCGCGTTCACTACATTTTATGCATTATGCAGAGAAAACGAGCGGGGCGAATCCCGTGGGATTCGGCGTGTTTGTGAGAAATGCTTGCGCGAGACAGCGGGCACATTTTCTGCACTGAGAACACTCGGCTCGCGCCGACTGAATGAACGCTGTGTTTACAGCGTGCGAGCCGGGGGGCGCGCTGATCACAGCGGGCAGCCTGGCCGCGCTCAGCTTCTCTATGATGGGTTGCGCAGAGAAAGCGAGCGTGGCAAATCCCGTGGGATTCGGCGTGTCTGTGAGAGAATGTGGGCGCAGGACAGCGGCCACATTTACTGCACTGAGAACACTGTCGGCTCGCGCCGACTGAATGTGTGTTAGTTTCGTTTTTACAGAAACCAAAGGACACGCATCGTGTAGTGTAAGCGGGCACTGTGATATGGGCGTGTTCACTACATTTTCTGCATTGTGCAGAGAAAGCGAGCGGGGCGAATCCCGTGGGATTAGGCGTGTCTGTGAGAAATACGGGCGCGAGACAGCGGGAATATTCTGCACTGAGAACACTCGACTCGCGCCGACTCAATGTGTGTTAGTTTCGTTTTTACAGAAACCAAGGGACACGCATCGTGTAGTGTAAGCGGGCATTTTACTCCGACATTTTCTGCACAATCGACATGTCGATTTTATTTGTGCTAGCCCTGCACCGTGGCGGGCTGTCTCTGGGTGTGGGAATGGGCACTGGGACGTGGGCATTCTTACAACACTCATAACACCATCTGCCGTGGCCGGAACACCAGAAGATGCATTCTTTATTGGATTTATCTGGGTAGCCGAAAAAACGGCCTTTGTGCGCAGACAAGCGGGCTGTGGAACCGGCTTGCTCACTGCGAAATACACTGGAACAGTCACATTGCTTGGAACTGGACGAGCGAGAAGTTTTGGTTAAATTCCGGCAGCAGCGGGATTTGAACACCGTCGCTTTCCTAGAGAGGCTAGGAAGGCTTTGAGACCTCGGGCTTGATCTCAATCCTCGGCCGGGGCCCGCGCTGAGGGGGGCGGCGTCCAGCAGAGCGAGAGCGCGGTGTTTGGTCTCGGGCCTGGCGGCGCTATGAAGCGGCGGCGGCGGGTGGGGGCGCGTCGAGGAACACGGAGCGCTCAGCTTCCGTCATCTCGGATAGCGTCAGCCACAAATGTCTCTCAGCGACCATACAGGGAGGAAGGGCGTGGGTCTCGACTGTGACAGAGCTTCGTCTTTCCCGAGAAAGCGTCCGTCCAGCCTGTTGCGCGTTGGTTGCGCGGGCGCCTCCCAGTCGAGGCCGATGTAATCCACGGCTTGAGAGAGCAGACGCATCAGCTCAGTTTCAATGCCAGCTCATCTCCCAGAGGGCTCGCGGGTAGCGGGGAGGGAGGTCCACAGAGCTCACCCAATCCTCACTGTCCGATGCCAGGAGAGAACATGCCTCGGTAGGTTCGTCGAGCTTAAGGGCGGAAGCGGCTGCAGACGGCAGCCGTTGTCCATCTGTGAGCGACTCGAGCGATGCGGGCGAACCGGCAAGCTTTGGCGGGCTGTAGAGAGCTGTAGAGAGCTGCACAGCGTGCAGAAGTGCAGGCTCTGAGAAGGATGCCAGGCGAGTCCTCAGAGTCACCATAGGCAACAGCTCACAATGAGGGCATCCGCCGTCAGTGAGCGTGAGAGCAGTGTGATCTTCACCCGCGCTGAGTTGGGCTCGGCCGCAGGAAGCACGGCTTTTCACTCTGGATCCAGCGATGCGAGAGCTTCGCTGAAGAGATGAAAATCAGCTTGTACCAGCCTATCGATTCTATTTATAAGGCGAGACCACGCCTTTTCTGCAAGGACGTGGCGATATGGGCGCGAAGTGCCCCCATTGGTCATGACGTCACGCAGAGCCTCTCTCGATAGGCTGCTGCTTTTGCCGCAGGGCAGCCAATAGGCGCGCGAGCTGTCTCGCCTATGTCAGCTTGCTGCTGCAAAGTGTTTTACATTAATACAAAATTAAGGATAATGTTTTGGCTTCAATATCTCGTGGAAAAGAGGTTTTCCCCATAGCATAAGATATTACGCAGTACGAGAGATACTCTCGTAAGAGAAGTCTTCCCCACCCTCGTGCAAGCATCAAATCTTCATTCCTTCACATGTGCCACTTTAATCTTCAAACACTGTACTACTACCACTTCACAGTGAACTTAAGCATGCACTCCATCCAGCCAGGATCCTCCAATACACAGCTCTGATCTTTGAGAGGGAAATGCCAGTCCTCGCTCACCAGCCTCAACGACACACACAAGGGATCACATCGGCGGGTAAACACACCACGTTATGCCGAATTATTCTCATGAAGCCCAGAATAGATCATCACTCAAGTAATGGAATGTATGTACTTAACCTCTCCCAAGATCGTGGCATCTATAATCACAAGATCGCTCTCTCCATCTGCCCAGTTTTCCTCATGAATTTCCACCCGGTCCAAAGCCCATTTCTTCTCCCGTTTTCTTCTCTATCCGCGCTCGCTTTCCTTGTCTTCCACACAATCAATTTTTATAGCCCCCATTGAGGATACTTGCTTCAATTAATGCCCAGATCAGCTTCTAACCCACTGCAGCTGCTGCTTGTTTTCTCCGTACCAACCACCATCGGCCATGACATTAAACTGGAACCGGCCTGGTGTCGCACCAGAAGTGCCTCCCCAGGGGAACCCACATCCCATCTTTCTAGTTCCGCCTTATTCACACTGTGACACGTGTTTCACTTAAAACAAAAACATCAGCATTGGTTGAAAGTGCCCAGATACGAACCATATCTATTTTACCAACCAGACTACGAACATTCACAGTCACAGTCACAGTCATCTTCATCGTCTACACTTCCCAGAATCCTTCTTGTCTCCACACCTGAACTCACTCCCTCATTACCCACCTGTTCATCGTCAAGGCTCACCGTTTGGCCTTTTGAGTCTTCCTCAACCCACACCACACTGTGACACTTATGGGTGTCGGGGAAGGCCAAGTCTTAAAAATAGTGGTTACAATAAATTTTTTTATAAATCATAAATTCTGAATTTTCAGATCTTTATAATGCGCGAAAAGTATTGATATTAAAAGTTAATTATTTGTACCGTATTTTCCGCACTATAAGGCGCACTTAAAGCCTTTAATTTTCTCAAAAAACGACAGTGCGCCTTATAATCTGGAGCGCCTTATGTATGGATGGTTAACACACGTTCACCAAGACGGGAGACAGCGCCGGGTGACTTACGCCACTATCTGCCAATGGATCGTGGATGCCTGGGCTGATATATCAAACTGTGATCCGAGCTTTCACGAAAGCAGGAATCATATCGGTAACACTTTATAATAACTGCACACTATTAATCATTAGTTAAGCATTAGTAAACAGTTAATTCATCATTTATAAAGCATTAATAGACATTAATAAGCAGTTTATAAATACAGCTATAAATGCTTTATTCTTGATTTAAAAGCATATCTATAATGTGTTTAATAATTGTATTTTCATACTTTATTAATGATCAATTTATCATTTCTAAATGATGTATTGCATTATTTATAAAACATTTATTTAAGAGGTGTCAGTGGTTCATAAGATTACTTAGAAAGTGTAAGTAAATGATTAATAAACTATTTAAATGTACATTCATACATCTTATTATTCATACATATAGTAATAGTTACTTAATGTGTTAATAAATGCTTTATTACCATGTATTTATACTGTAATTCAGGGTTAATTTTGGTAGTTATAAAGCATTTAGTAGTGGTTAGTTAACTATTTTTGTGAGCTCATCTAAAGTGAGGACTATTCATGCTTTGTAAAGCATTTACAAAGGAGATTTATCTCGTTTCACCGTGTTGTGTTTGTTTCATTTTTCTGTTTTGAAGATAAATGAGCCTTTAAATCTCATTTATAAATGTTTTACAAGGCATGAATAGTCCTCACTTTAGATGAGCTCACAAAAATAGTTAACTGACCACTTCTAAATGCTTTATAACTACCTGATTTTACTCCTTTTACTTACACTTTCTAAGTGATCTTACGAATCACTGACAACTCTTAAGGTTTTGTAAATAATGCAATACTTCATTTAGAAATAATTAATTGATCATTAACAAAGTATGAAAATACAATTATTAAACACGTTATAGATATGCTTGTAAATCAGGAAAAAAAAACATTTATAACTGTATTTATAAACTGCTTATTAATGTCTATTAATGCTTTATAGATTATGAATTAACTGTTTACTCATGCTTAACTAATGATTAATAGCGTGCAGTTATTATAAAGTGTTACCATAATATCTTAATTCAGCCAGCTCACATACCCGTATTTACTTCCTGTTTTCGGTCGAAACTCCACAGTAGTTGATTGTCGAGTTCGCGCGTGCACGATCAAACCTCCTCCGCGTGTTCAACATCTGATTCGGATGAACTATCTGTTGCTTAGTTACCAATGATCGTGCGCGCGCACTTGACAATCGCCTACTGTGGACTTCGACCGAAAACAGGAAGAAAATACGGGTATGTGAGCTGGCTGAATAAACATCATTTTTATTCATATCTTTCACATTTATTGCAGTCAGATTCACCGTGTTCACTCACATGGCTGTGCACTTGTAATGACACATTAAGGTTGTTAAGAGGCTAAAAGCAGGTTTAAAACTTGCCCCGTTTAAGTCAACGGGGTGCAAATTTTAAAAAGAGTAAGTCAACTTTGGGAGTGAACGGAGTTGTCAGAACGCTTAATAAAGTTTGACTTTATCTGACTGTTTTGTTGACATTCCCTTTAGCACATAGCGGATGCATAACGCAAACTCAGTCAAACGTTTGACTGCAGTATCTTATGCGCCTTATAATCCGGTGCGCCCTATATATGAAAAATGTTCTAAAATAGGTCATTCATTGAATGTGCGCCTTATAATCCGGTGCACCTTATAGTGCGGAAAATACGTGACCTGATTGTAAGTTGTTTTTTTTTTTTTTTTTTTTTTTCACAGTTTGATTTTTGGGGAATTTAATACAATTAGGTTTAATTTGACCCGGACCACACATGCAGTAACCAGAAATCGAACAGCGCATGAGGGTTAAAGAGAAAAAGTGAATTTGTACTCACACATGACATTGAGCTGAACATCAGGGGAGATGTGAGTGTGTCCGTCTACAGCACAGCTATATCTGCCTGAATCCTCTCTTCTGACTGGATTGAGGGAGAGTTTGTTACTGAATTTACTCTCAGTTAATATCTTCTGTGAGTTTCTGTACCAGATGAATGTTGCTCTGTCAGTCAGAGCGCAGCTGCTTTTACATGTCAGACTGACTGAATCTCCCTCTGTCACTCTCTCAGGAGACTCCACCTGAAGATCTGAACACAACACACACATTATATCTAGTGCTGCTGTCATACACTGATTATTATTCAACATAATGCACAGAAGAAGAGATAAACCTCATCAAAGTCACCTGTGACAGTAAGATTCACTCCAGGATCACCAGTCCATTTTCCAGCAAGCTTATAAGTGATGAATCTGAAATAGTACATGTGTGAATCCTTCAGTGTCACATGACTCAGTCTGATGGTGCAGTTCTGCTGTTTATCTCCCAGATACTGAAGCCTCTGACTGTATTCAGGGTCATTAGACAGATCTGGAGGCTCTTCACCCCTTACAGACTCGTTGGTCCAGAATACTTTCTCGATCTGATATTCAGTAGGGTATTTATAAGTGCATCTCATTATCACTGTTGAGTCCTTTAGTGCACAGATGTGTGAAGGACTGTAACTCACGCCCCAATCAGCACTAGAAACCCCTGAAACACAGAATTCATCAAACTGTAAATGTTCTTTTATCAGTTATACTGGACCTTGAATGCATGACAATATAAAAGGAAATATAAGCTTATCTTCTCATAATCTATTCAGTGCAGTGGCGGCTGATGAAAAATATATTAGGTTATATATTAATAAAGTGGGCTGCTTGTGGATCTTGCTTCCTCCTATGATTCAACCACATCATTACAGAAGAACTCACCAAAATGAATCCAGCAGCAACGATCATGCGTCTCCGTCAAGGAAAACGCCCTATTGAGGATTACGTGAGCTGCTCGGTTCAGCCCTCTACACAATCCTCATTTGACTTTAAAATTGTATATTGACTTGACCCTGCAACTGAGCGGCTCAACTTTTACTGTGGGTTTGGTGGACGAGGAGCCCCGCAACCCCAAAGTACACGCCAAGACTGAGTCTCTTCATGTCATGCCTGCCAAGCCTCACATCATGTCTACACTGTAAAATATTTCCAGGATTTCACAAGATATATAACTGTAATATTTCACAGTAAATTACATTATTACCACTTCACAGTCTTTAACTGTGATATTTCACAATATATACCGTATTTAGACTTTTACTGCGAAAATAATGCAGGTGGTGCTATTACAAGAAACTACTGTGAATTCCATCTTTTTCGTGCTGCAACGCGTCAACTGATCTCCTCCGTGGTTTCATTCGATGGATTCAGCGATAAGTGTTTAAATGTCAAACCTTGTCAATTTGATGACTGTTTGTTATATGATAGTGCATGTTATTTAAAAGTATGAACCAAATTAGCGTTAGTTGTAGGTTCTGTTGTCATGTTTTTGTAGCTGGAGCAGACTCACGTCTTGGTTTGAGCGCGCAAATTTGAATGAACAGACGTTGGTTGTAGCGTTAGTGTTAACCCTTAGGGGTCGAAAACCGCGTGCCCGCGTTTTGCTGGATTTTTTCCTTATCAGTGCAAAAGAGAATCAAATTACTCTGTTAATTTTGATCTTAAATATAAGTGTTGTACATCATTAGATCCTGTTAAGTTTCTATTTTTTTTGTGGATACTCACAATAAAAACAAAGTGTTGTGCTTTTCGTCAAACAAAGAAAAATAAACATGATGCGCGTTTTCCCTTCTCTCTGTCTTTGAGGTCCGTTCTGAAACGCGTCCGAAACATTCACTTTAACTCTGTCAATACTTGTCACAGAGATACGAGAGATGTCTCTTTATGAAGCTGAGATTCTCTTCTTTCAAATGAAGTAATTTTTTTTTTTTTTTAATATTTCCAGTTTATGTAATCCGTTTGAAACCAAGGAGAGTTACAGTTTTTTCGCTCTCCCTTCATTATAGATAATTAGGTGAGACCGCCACACCCCCAGCGCTTTTGACATGGTAAATAGGCGATATGCATCCCACACGCGGCACGCCCCCGATCACTGCATAACAACATGAAGATTCTTCATCAGAGATTCACTGATAGTTCATCGCGTTTTAGGGATGGAAGCACGCTAACGTTACTCGTTCAGAGGATTATGGACAGCTGGGAATAATTAACCTTTTCCTCAGTGGAATTTGAAACTCAGACGAGCGGTTGCATTTTGAAGAACGGATTGACCCCGAGGATACAAGTTCGGAGTAAGTTTAGTGTTTTATAATTCCTTTTCTGATCATAGAGCTCAAATGCATTTTCAGACTATAGTAAATATTAACTCACAACGCTCGTGTAGGCCTATACGCTCGTGTAAACTTTTTAAATAACTGCTTAGTTTGTAATGATTTAGTGAAATATATTGATCTGCAAGTTTTGTTTGAGTTCTCCTGTGGTCTAGTGGTTAGATCAATTGCCAAGCGTGTTAGAGGTTACAGGTTCGAATCCACCACTAGCATATTTTTTTTCTCTCATCAAAACCGAATATGTTCATCAGTGGTTACAGTCTATATCAAACACACACGTATATAGGACACACGTTTGTGTGCATTTTATTTTGTGATTTCACCGGAATGAATAGTGTCCGCAATGGCAATAGATTGAAAAGCACGTTCTGTGCGCGCGCCGCCACAAGAGACTCACTGTATCCATGACACTGATAGCAGGACACGAGCGCTCAGCTTGAGTTCAAAAACAAAACATTTTAGCTCTAGATCTCTTATTTAAGAGCGGACTAAATGAATGATCTACTAGTTAACTAGAGATGTTTTATTTGTATTAGATGTTTTATTTGTATGTTTTATTTGTATTAGGTACAGCCGTTCATTGAGTGTATCAGTAAATGCGTGCGGTCGATGAGCCATAAACAGATACTCGCGGTTACGCAGTCTACCAATCAATAGATGTTTCTCTGTCCATCAACAGATACATTGTGCATCTATAATCATAATAGTCCATCAGTTTACTTTGGATAATGTGCTAACAGTTTTTTGCTTTTGTTTTGTTGTGTTTACATCGTCACCATCAGCCTTCAGAAATCATTCTGATATAATTTTTTTTTAAAATCAATGATGTAAACAGTTATGCTGCTTAATTTTTTTTCACCTGTGATATTTTTTTTAGGATTCTTTGAATGCACTTTTTTTATTTATATAAGCACTATATAAGCAATATTTTATATATTTTTTTATATAAAAAAAACAAGTTTGGTCTTTTTATGTTTTTTTTTTTTTTGAAAGGAAGTGTTAAGTGATATGAATGACTTTAAGTCTTTATGTTCTTAGGAAAGATTTCTATTTTGAATAAATGCTGTTCTTTTTAACTTTTTATACATCGAATCATTCTTAGTTCAGGCTGCCTCACAGCACCTTGATGGGGCATTAGCACATTGGGGGAGTGTCTTTAGTCTCCCCAGGTGTAAATCACATTAATATTCATGGGCATTAACACTCCCACGCATACAGCAGTAATGACCCAAAAACTGATGTAAGAAATTCAAATCGTTATATTGATCTTTCTGAAAGAGTGGTCAGAATGATTTTCACTTCATTTTGAAGTAAAAGTTCTAGCCTACAAGAATAGTAACTCAAAAGTATTGTTTACAACTATTCAGTATGTGTTAAATGGCCTTATTGCGGTGACATTTTTTTTCCCAAAACGTACTAACCACGCATATTATTTTTTTTCTATAAAATGCAAACACTTTCACATCCATTTTGCTCACATATTATTGTAGCAGAGTTTGTGCTGAATACAGCAAATTTATATGTTGGCAAATGGTATGTTTTAAGTAGCTGAAATAAGCACAAATGTCAGGGCATACCAAAACACCGAAAGAGCCCGAAAACAGCTCAGACCCCAGAGGGTTAAGTTAGTAACTGAGACGTCACGTTAGCTACACCGTCGAAAATTTTACTTTACCCAGCGGGCACCTTGACATCAATTTTTCATCAATATGACATCAACTATTGTCAAAATTATGTCACAAAATAGGTCAAAAAATGAAAGTCATATTGACGTCAAAGTGTCAATGTCAATTTGATGTCAAGATTTTGACCTCTGCTGATGTCATTTTGATGTCATGCTTTGTTGCTATGTCAACATTTATTTGATGTCATGATGTTGATGTCATTTTAATGCTATTTTGATAACCATTATTGAAGACACCTGATGTTAACAAGCAGAATCACCAAACGAAAAAAATAAAAATTTTAAGCCACCATTTTGGTGATCAATGTTTGCTTTAGTTGGGCTCTTGACCCCTAAACTATTAATAATTCTATTTTGTGTGGCTGATGTAAATGTTATTGCCACATGAACAAGGTGATCTGGTGGTGTTGATTATGTTTTGACAAGCATCGCATGACATGAATCACCCAAGTCAAAAAGAGTGTCTAAACTTTGCTAATTACAGCAACATTGTTATTCTATAGCAAACAATTAACAGCATTTTCAATGATTCAATTTTTTTTTAAGTTGTTCTGGTCAGAAGACTTTTAAAGTTATTTTATTTAGACACACTGATATCAATAATTAGCCTGAATCTCAACAATGGTGACAATAATAAGTTGCAGTGCATTCTGGGTGCTACCAATCAAAACTCATTCATGGCACCTATCATGCATTGCGGTATGAATAAATTATGATCTGATTTGTCTTATTAACTTCCTTTTTATTTAATTGAATATTTTGTTTGTCACCATTGTTGAGATTCATAGACTGATTCTAGATGTTTATGTATTATGTCTATGTGCTTATTTGTATTCAATCTCTTTTTCAAATATTTAGGTTTTTGATGGCTGTATTGAACTGATACAAATTGTGAAAAGGTCAAATCTACAGTATTTTAAGTGTAAATTTGTAGCACATTTCATTTATATTACAGTGTTGTATTTCTACAGCAGCAGTATACTGCTTAATCACAGTACTGTACTGGTCATTGACTGTGAAGTTACAGTTAAATACATTAAATCTAAAGCAACATATTGCTTAATCACAGTACTTTACTAGAATATATACTGTGAGATCACAATATACAGCTGTCATTTCACAACAATGGACTGTGAAATGATACAGTAACATACTTTGAAAGTAATGTAACTAATTCCCAGTAATTTACTGTAAATTTACATACAGTAACTTACTGTGAAAGTAATGCAATTAGTAGCCAGTAATTTACTGTAAAATCACAGCAGAATTTTTTATAGTGTACCGAGCCAGTAGGTCCCTTGCTCTACACCAGGTGTGCCCAACCCTGCTCCTGGCGATCGACTGTCCTGCACAGTTTATCTCTAACCCTGATCAAACACACCTGCCTTTAATTTTCAAGTAATCCTGAAGACCTTAATTGGTTGTTAAGACCTTAATTGAAGACCTTCAGGTGTGTTTGATTAGGGTTGGAGATGAACTGTGCAGGACAGTCGATCGCCAGGAGCAGGGTTGGGCACACCTGCTCTACACTGTAAAAACTAGTGGTGCCTCAAATATCCTGTTGGATACTCAAGTAACTTAAAAATGTAATTTAAGTGCCTCAAAGCTCTTTCTCCTACACTGTAAAAAAAATCCCCGTAAAAAAACAGTAATATTCCGGCAGCTGGGGTGCCAGGAATGTACTGTTAATTTACAGCTCTCCTTTTTTACAGTATGTTACCGTAAAAATAACATGACAGGTAACTCATATCATTTGGGAAAGCGATTACTTTAAAGAGTTCGAGTTCAAAAACTAGTATTTATACTGTGGTACCATAAAATTCCTTCATTAGAGTTCACTGAAAATGAATATCTCTTTATATAAAACTGCAAACACCTAATGTGTAATAGTGAATTAATTAAAAACGTGATTTTAACTTAAGTCTTTGCAGTTCTTATAGTGAACAATAGCACACATGTATGTGTTAAAGTACTTAGCAAGGAGATTGTCACCGCATCAGCAACAACACAGTCACTGCTTTTAAATAAAGCAACAGACAGCATAACATCAGTGTTTCTTTGCTCATCCCTGAATGAAGCACAGACTCTACTCTCCAGCACAATGGTGACTCACAAAACTCATTAATTAAACTAAAATATCTCTCCTATATCATCCTGTGCAAAACACATAAAACACTTCAGTTTAATATTTACTCTCCTTATCAGTTATTGACATCACATTACTTTTTTCTATGAACTGTCACCAATATTTCAGTAAAATTAACTTATTTTGTTTAATACATCTGACTGTACATTTTACAGTAAATTACTGTTTTTCCTTGATTTTACAATAATCTAATGGCAGCTGGGGTGCCAGTATATTGCTGTTTGTCTACAGTGTTGTGCCGTACATTTATTTTACAGTTGATTACTGTTAAAATACGCTTCACTCTGTTTTTTTTTTGTTTAAACACATTTAACCCTTTCAACCCCACTGAAAAATCTTCAGTTTTAAATAAACACTTGTGTGTCTACACTACATAGTGTTGGAGTAACACTGAAGCAACTGACTTCAGCCACAGAGCACATTAAATCTGAGGATCTCAGCAGAGGATTAAACAACTCCACAAACAGCATTACCAGCTTCATTTATTACTAACCAGACTGACAAATTGACAGATACTTCTACATAAATTCCTATTGAGTATTAACAGAGGTTTAGATGTTGTTTTGTTAAATTTGACGTTACCATTATGAAGATCAGTGTTTGCTTTAGTTGGGCTTTTGACCCTTGACTTTAACCTTACTTTGACTGCTCTAACTGTGTGTTTTTCAGACACATTTGCTTTGGCAAACACAAAGCCAACAATAATGAGATCAGGTGTTCCTTATTAATAATGTGTAGATTATATTACTAGACTGTGAAAGTACAGCAAAAGAACAAGCAAGGCATGCGTAATCAGTTATGAAGGAATCCTACACTCATCATTCACTAAAAAAATTTGAACCATGGCTGCGCTGCGACACACAAATACATAAATTATCAGCCAATGAATCTCAACAATGGTGACAATCAACAAAAAAGATAACGTCAAATCTGAACATCACAAAACACACTATTTAAAGTAAACACAAAACCAACAGCAAAAATAAAAGCAAAAAGTAAAAATTAAAGCAAATAACCAGACAATTCAGCTGCATAATTTATTCATGCTGCAATGCATGCTGGGTGTCATGGCTTTTTTTGTTACCCAACATGCATTGCAGCATACAACTTATGATTGTAACCATTGTTGAGATTCATACGCCGATTCTTGATGCCTGTGTGTGTCTGGCTGATCGAGAAGTTCAAAATGTTCTGAGTGTAAACTTCTTAAATTCATAAATATTTTCAGAACGTCAAATCCCCAAAAAATCTCAATCTATAAAGCCACAATGACATAGTGATGTTACGTTCGTGAACGAATCGTTCTTTTAGAACGAATCTTTTAGGTGAACGAATCATTCTCGTTCACGTTATCCATTGACTCATATTTCTCGTTCACTGAAATTCCTCCCTCCACCACTGCGCGCCGCTATTGCGCGCATGCGCAGCTCAATGAACCGTGTAGCTTTGTGGACCGTTTCATCTGTCAAAGACAAAGAGTGACTAAACCTCGAGCCAATAGCCTTCGAGTATGATACGAGGACGGAGCATGTGATTTGTTGAATAGTGAACGAATACGCCCTTTATTGAGTTGCTTTGAGTTTGAACGAGTCAAATGAACTGTTACATACATCTTCTCGTTCGTGAATGAAAGAACCAGTCTGTTTTGAGTCTGAATGAGAGAGAGATCTCCCGTTCGTGAACGAATTGAACGAACTGGTTGCTATACCCTGTTCGTGTACCAGGTCGGTCATTCTGTCAATCTAGTTCATCAATCAGCAGAAAGTGAATGCAAAGCGCGGGTATCCGTACTGTGCACGCGCAATTCATATCTTACATACAGAACATAACTCCTCGTTTAACTCCTTCTGACCAAACAAATAAAATGTTAACTAGTAGCCTGCCTAGTATGCAAACAAATTAAAAAACACTTGTGATTTGGTCATCCGAAAAGAGTGTAATTTAAAAGATAAAAAGAGTGTAAATACTTTTATCGCTTATTTAAACATATTTTATCCATTTAATGAGTAGGACACCAAATGAACTGTTACATACATCTCGTTCGTGAATGAAAGAACCAGTCTGTTTTGAGTCTGAACGAGAGAGAGATCTCCCGTTCGTGAACGAATTGAACGAACTGGTTGCTATACCCTGTTCGTGTAACAGTTACCAGGTCGGTCATTCTGTCAATCTAGTTCATCAATCAGCAGAAAGTGAATGCAAAGCGTGGGTATACGTACTGCGCACGCGCAATTCATATCTTACTGTACATACAGAACATAACTCCTCGTTTAACTCCTTCTGACCAAACAAATAAAATGTTAACCATTTTTAATAAAGTCAAATCAGTTTTTATTTTGTAACAAGTAAATACGTTAGTTGAACAACACATTTTGCCGCACCTGCTGCTGACGTATTTGTGTAATATGAAAAAAAAAAAAATGAACGAATCAGTAAACGAATCTGAACGAATCATTTTGGTGAACGAACTAAAAATGAACGAGTCTCTGAAAAGAACCAAAATTTCCACCACTACAATGACACCAGAATCAAATATTCAAATCATCAACAATTTAACATTGTCAGATAATAAATGAGATCAGTGAGGAGATCAGTGAGTAAATCAGATCATTATATGATGATTGTGACTGGAGACAAACAGCGTTTGTCATCCTGTTGTCTTCAGCTTTGTGCCATAGCCATTGTATTTCAAAAGTCACAGCTACAGCAGCTGAAAATAACTTAATGTTCAAAAGTCAAGGGTCAAGAGCCCATTTAACGCAATCATTGATCACCATCATGGTAACATCAAATGAAAATAAAATGACATCTAAACCTCTGTCACCTTTTAATAAGAACGTCTGTAGACATCTAACAGAAATAGAGTCAGTCTGGTTAGTAATAAGTAAAGCTGGTAATGCTGTTTGTGGAGTTGTTTAATCCTCCTCTTGTGAGATCTTCAGATTTAATGTCTTTTATCTTGATTTCATCTTTTTTCTGTTCTTCTTGTTCCTCTCTTCTTTAGTCATTCTGATTGTTAACAGCAGGTGTTCACCATGGTCTCAATTAACCTAAAAAATTAACTGAATTATTCACTCAGTTAAGTGGACTATATTAGTGAACTAATGTAGGGAATAGTGAATGAAGGTTTGATTTTGAACACAGTCCCTGAGTGTCGATTTTGAGTGCTGTTAATTCACAGTATATTACTGTAGGCTACTTTCTCGAAAACGATAAACATCATCCCGAATGCATTTTTTTACGGTATATTACTGTTTTAATGGAAAACAGTATGTTACTGTAAAATGTGGCTGTTTTTTTACAGAATTTTTTTACAGTGTATGCCAACATAAATTCAATTTCACATTCTAGGGCACCTTTAACTGTTTTGTTACTGTTTAATTACAGATTATATTTGTAATTTTACATACATTTTAATGTAATTTAAGAGAACAGAAAAAATACTGTATGAAAAATACAATCAATTTCCTGTATAAAAATGTGAATTACTACAATTTGTCATTAATGTCACAATACCTAAAATAACAGCTGCATTTTTATTTTACAGATATTATTTGTAATTTTACAGTGTTTTGAGTACAATTTAAAATGAAAGAAAATGATCGTCAAAAAAACAGATAAAGCCAAAAACCTAAAAACAAAAAACAAAAAAAGTTATTTTCTGTAAAATTAGGATTTTTTTTACAGTGTAATACATCACTTTACTCGTAACATTAAAACAAATCTGATTATGTAATGCATGTTACTTGTAACACATTACTTTACTTGTAACATCAAAAAAGTAATCTGAATGCGTTATGCATGCCCCAACACTGCTAATTTCAGATGAAATTGAAAAATATGTATCGCTACGGTTTTCTGAGAAGAGGCCTATGCTAGAAATGTGTCTATCTTGAACATAATCAGAATTATCAGCTGATAAAGGGGCGGCAGTGGTTCAGTGGTTCATGTAGGTTGTCTACAAACCGAAAGGTTGGTGGTTCAATCCCCGGTTCCACCTGACCAAGTGTCCATGAGCAAGACACCTAACCCCAGCTGCTCCCGACGAGCTGGATAATGCCTTGTATGACTGACACTGCCGTCGGTGTATGAATGGGTGAATGAGAGGCAGATTTGTAAAGTGCTTTGGTGGCCATTGGGTCTGTGAAAGTGCTATATAAATGCAGTTCATTTACCATTTAAAGGTAAATTGACATACTCTGGTACACTGGAGGGAGCATCTGAGTGGTTTCCACTGTTGTACCTTGACATGCAGTAGAAATTTCAGATGGAATCACTTCCTCATGTTCTGATATCAAAGATACACGAAGTGCAACTTGTATGAAGTTCAATTGCCTTTGCAATATTTCGGATTTATATTTGTTGTATATATTTTATAGTTTTCACATGCTTTGATATAATTGTATTGATTAGTTTGTTAAATACACATACTTTATCTGTTTGATTATTGTATTATGTTTTATATCGTATCTCTTCAGTTTAAACCATAAATGCATGCTGTCCACTTAAAGGTGCTCTAAGCGATGTCACGCTTTTTTAAGGCCAAAACATTTTTTGTCACATACAGCAAACATCTCCTCACTTACCGCTAGCTGTCTGTCCCCTGAACACACTGTAAAAAAATGCGGTCTCTGCACACACCCCAGGCTCCACAAACGGCTACAAAAACAAACTCTAGCGACCCGCTCCACGAAACATAACAAACTGTTCCAGCCGATAACCGACAAGAATGTTTTGGGGGTGGGTTTGAGGGGTTAGTGCGCGGATGAGGAGGAGGGAGGGTCTAGCTAGCCTCCGTTTTGTTTGACAATAGTTCGAACGTCAACAAGAAGTGACGTCACCCAGGATCGCTTAGAGAACCTTTAAGTGGACACCCTAAAATCTCTTTGGAAAATTTGTAAAAAAAACAAAAATCCTGACTGAGGTTATCATAATTCATGCATGAAAGGGTTAAAGTTAATTTATTCAGTTGATAAAGGTATAGAGATAATTGAACATTTAAGCTCACATGTAGTAATTGTATTTATATATTGATTCTAAAGCAGATTTATATTACCTTTACATATGTAATATGTATTCATTTAAACTGTGCATAATAACAATTGTTTAACTAAAATTGTACATGTGTGATCGATTAAGGTTATTACAAATAATATCTAAATCATACAACATTTTTATTCTAAATAAGTATTAGTAAAAGCCAGACAATTTTGTCTTCAAAAATCATTTGCCATGTAGTGACCTTTAATTTGGAGTAGAAACAGATGCAGTGACTTTATCCTATCAGACATGTGTCACTTTGCTCACAGCTGATTGGTCCAAGTTCAGTTTAAGATCTCTTACCTGGAACATAACCTGTCCCGGACCAGGTTAGCCGTGGATCATAAGTTACTATGGCGATGAACACTTCTAAAAGCCAAACCACTTTCATGGTGCCTAAAACCCAGGGTTGGCACAAACTAAACTGAAACATACCTGGCTAGCCACCTAAACCGGCTTTATGGTATAGGCCATACACGCTAATTGTGTGAATCCAGTCAGTTGTGACCGCAAAAAAATTAGGTAATTTGATCAGATGTCACGTAGCCTATTTACGGCATTTTACCCAAGGGGGTAAAATCCACCAGCTGGAAACTGAAGTCTCCCCAAGTACAGCTCGCTGCATCCTGCGGTGGATATCCAACCCGGCCCACATCCAAAGGTGATGTCAGAAGCCACGCCCATCCAAGTGTGACGTGGGAAGCCACGCCCATGTCCAACTACGGCATGTGACTCGATTTGTTGTACGCATGCGCAAAAAAGGCGCTGCTTCCTGTCGGAAATGTGTTTACGGTTGTAATCATAGTTATTTGTTTATAATAAAGATGAGGTTATTTGTGTAGAGGTGTGACGCTACAGATTATTGTTGCAGTTAAATTGTGACGCTTTGGCAGGCTTGGAATGGTCTAAATCACGATCAATCCCTTAACAGCTGTATTAGACAATACGTTACCTCTGCATTGCTCACTGGTTTTGTAAGTTAATGACATGGTAGTACAAGTAAACAATGTACCTTAAAACGATATTTTTGTATTTCTCTTATATTTCTGTTACACAAATGGTAATCAATAATCATGGTTTTGCTATAATAAACGTATGAGGGAGCATTTATACTTAAACTAAAACGATTTTTAAAACTAAAAATTTCTTAATTATATGGGATCCAAACTGCACTTATAGTTACCCCTTCTAAATAAAAAAATAAAAAAAACTTTTTCTTTCTATGTGGTTATAGAAATATTGCATTTTTACAACCAAATTAAGAATTAACTTATTAGTTAATGCCTGTTTTAGCAAATGACTTTGAAATCAAATAATAGAACAGCAGAATGGAATTTATGTAAACCTTAAATTAAAGAACCAATATGGTGAAACTCGAAAAATTTGAATATCATGCAAAAGTTTATTTTTTTTATTTTTAAATTTATTTCAGTAATTCAACTAAAAGCTGACACTAATATATAATATAGACTCATTACATGCAAAGTGAGATATTTCAAGCCTTTATGTGTTATAAATTTGATGATTATGGCTTATAGCTATGTTAAATTACTGAAATAAATGAACTTTTGCACAATATTCCAATACATAAAAAAAACAGTTAATCTCTCGTCTTCCCCTTCTGAACAGGTTTTATGAGTTTAACATATCAAAATCTCATCATAGTTCAAAATATCTTGGTCACAAATTAATTTTTATTTATTTAATATTTTGTGTTAATACATTAAGTTTACACACATGGGTCTAAAATGAACCATCTATGCAAGTGTGATAACTTTTTGTTAAAATAACCAATGTCACAGTTGTTCAGAGCAACACATTCACTATACTACACTGTTAGACCTTACCAGGATTTTTTACAGTAAAATACTGGCAACACTGTTGCCAGTTATTTACTGTAAAAATGCACTAAAACTCAAGTTAGCTAAGTTCACTTGCAGAAACCGACTCCATTAAACTGTCATTTAAAAGTATTAACTAAAATTTATAATGCATTAATAATGTGAGCAAAGTATTATTGTGAAATTATTTAATTATAAACCAAAAAAAAACTTTTGAAAATAAAGAGATTTCAACTGGACCAGCAACTACACAGTCACTGACTTTTAAATAAAACTACATGCAGCATATCAACAATGTTTGTAGATCTTCTCCTGGACTGAAGCACAGGCTCTACTCTTCAGCACAATGGTGACCCAAAAAACAAGATTTTACAGTAAACTACTGGCAACAGTGTTGCCAGTATAAAACTGTTTTATAACTTACAGTTTATTGCTGTTAAAATACATTTTGTGGGTGTGTCTTTTTATCTTTCACTGTTAACCCTTTCAACCCCACAGGAAAATCCACACTACAAAGAGTAAAAGTAACATTGACAGTGTTGCAGTGCGATAAGTAGGGGAATATGTAAGTGATTGTTGAGCATTAGTGATGAACACCTGCTGGTAACAAGCAGAATCACTGAAGGAAAGAGGAACAACAAGAACAGAAAATAGAGAAACACAAGACCTACAACTGACTTCCAGCCATTACACATTATTACACTTATTATTAACCAGTATGGCTTTATTTCTGTCATACATCTACAGAAGTTGTTATTGAGATGTTTAATTGAAAATGTTTGGTTTGAAGTTACCATTAAAGAGATCAGTGTTTGCTTTAGTTGGTATGCTGATGCTATAACATGTTTTTTCTATTGCTGCTTGAACTGTGTTTTTGCAAGTCACACTTGTGCACACACGCAGTTTATTAATGATTGGATTTGTCAAAATATAAAAAATCATCATATTGTCTGTTCATCCACTAAAGAATTTGTTCTCACTCATTCAAAGTTTAATTCTCAACCAAAAGTGTTACATTACCACCACTGTGAAACCACAGCAATAAATTACAATGACTCATTTTTTTTAACACATCATACATTAACAAAAAAAAACAGAGCTACATTGTCTTGAAGAAACACAGAGATATCACAATTTAGCACATTAATCTCAACAATGGTGGCAATATTTTTTTATTCATGCAGCAGTGCATGCTGGGAGTTTTATATTATCCTGGAACCCAGCATGCACTGCTGCATGAAACTTTCTATATGGGGAGGCTGCAGACCTGGAGCCGGCAGATATACGCCCCAGGCAGTTTTACGCCCCTGACAGTTTTAGGACCCTGTTGTTCCTGATGCGTCCAGTAGAGGGATATACTGCGAAACAACATCATTAAATCGACGCTTACACATTAATAACCCGTCCATACTTGACAATTTTGTGTTTTTTGTTAATTTAAATATAAACGTTACAGTGTAGATCTCCACGGATTAAATTATCTGTAGATATATTCAGTTGGGCTTCACTCTCTTCACTCAGCCTACAGAAGACTATTTGTTTTTGTGAATTTAAAAATTAAAAATACACATAGTTCAACTATGTTATGACAAGTATATATGACCTACTGCAGTTATAGGCCTATTCACCGTAGGTTTTTATATACCGGAGACTGAGTGAAATATGTTTTTGTGAATTTATATAAAGTCACATTTAGATATTAACCATGTTTAGCCCATTAGACATGCAGTACCGTGTAATCATATGGATCCTCGATGAAATATCTGCTGTAGTATTCTCTATTGGTCATCATACAGCTACAAAACAGTGTCCTACACAGCATTTTATGAAGACAAACACAATTTATCCCTTTTCTAAAATTCCATGGGCCATAGAAGATATAGTCAATATTGTTGTTCACAAAAAAATATTTATTAACACCATTTATGAATTATGATGACTCCCCTATGGTTTGCCACTCTTCTTTAACTGTTTTTTTCTTTAACTGCTCCCGCTCACTGATGAAACATAAAAAAATGAAGCATTAAAAAAGTTAAAAAGGACATCCATGGTGAATTTGACCTTGTCCCTGTGTGTGTGTGTGTGTGTGTGTGTGTGTGTGTGTGTGTGTGTGTGTGTGTGTGTGTGTGTGTGTGTGTGTGTGTGTGTGTGTGTGTGTGTGTGTGTGTGTGTGTGTGTGTGTGTGTGTGTGTGTGGTGTGTGTGTGTGTGTGTGTGTATTTCCTTAAGTAGCTAAAGCAAACACACCTTTATGAGATCCAAGAGAACTTGGTAAGACAGAGTATGATAAAACCCACATTAAGTGTACATACCCTACATTTGAGTCCAGACCAGTAAGCTATTTTAAGAAAAAATTTATATTAAGATATAAATTAGATAATTAGATCATCTCATTTATAAGAAACAACTCAAACCAGAATCTACATTCAAACCATATAAAAGTTTTTAATGTGTTTTAACGTATTTGAGTGAGTGTGCAGTTTAACTCTTTACTTAGAGAGAGGGAGAGAGGGAGAGAGAGAGAGGGAGAGAGAGAGAGAGAGAGGAGGAGGGAGAGAGAGAGAGAGAGAGAGAGAGAGAGAGAGAGAGAGAGAGAGAGAGAGAGGGAGAGAGGGAGAGAGAGAGAGAGAGAGAGAGAGAGAGAGAGAGAGAGAGAGAGAGAGAGAGAGAGAGAGAGAGAGAGAGAGATTTACATACCTATTATAAATGTGTCTTTTGTGTGTTCACACCATAGACTGTAAAAAAAATTCACATATTTCCATTATCTACTGTAATGTTGCTCTATAAACCATGTGGAGTATGTTTTAATGCAATGAGTAAACATAGTCTTACCAGAAGAGGCCAAGCTAAAGACAGGCAACAAAAGATAATTAAAAAGAAAATAAATTTTAAATTGAGTAGAGAAGATAGGGGATAGGGGCAGCTAAACCTACACGCGGTTAGCTATGTTTAAGCCAGATAGAACACAAACCTGTCAAAATACATTATAGACCCATCCATTGATATATAAATGAATTGATATCTACCTACCCTAGCTCTATCGAGCTAATCGTTTATAAATAATAAATGTTGCATCATTGCTAAACAACAATAACTTTAGCAGATTATTTAACATACAAATGACAGAATCTATTTTTGTCAGATTTTCATTCTAACGATGTTAATCTTGATTATACGGTATTATTACTTTGTCTTCTGGGCAAGTTTCATCTTCATAAAGACCATTCAATGCAATCCTGATTTTAGAATATTCTCCTCTGATATAAAATCTCTTTTTTCTTCCTTTAAGAAAATGTCAGAACCTTTAAACTCAAAGGTTTCTAAAACAAATAATATCATTGAGTCTGTTGTAAAGAACCTTACATTTTTTTATATTGACAAAATGTAATATTGTATTGATTTGTGTACCCTAATTCAATCTCTTTTGATGTCCGTTTACCCCCCTTGTTTTTTTGTTAAACAGATAATTTAATCCGTGCAGATCTACACTATAACGTTTATATTTAACCTCCTAAGACCCGAGTTTTGGTCAGAGGTGGAAAGTCCAGGGGTCAGAAAGTAAAAGTCCTGCCACATTTTTATTCCACCCACAGCAAAAACTCCAGTGTTAAAGTTAATGAGATAATTAAGTGAAGAATTGAGTGATGATTGAGCATTATTGAAGACACCTGATGATAACAAGCAGAATCACTGAAGGAGAAAATCACAAATTGTACGTCACCATTATGGAGATCTGTGTTTGATTTAGTTGGGCTCTTGACCCTTTTATTTTTAACTTTAGGTTTTGTTTGTCTTTTGTATCTGAGTTAGAACAGCTAGATGAACAAAGGCAAAAGTGATTGGATGGTGTTGGTTATGCTTTGACATAATCATGAAAGAATTATGACATAATTGTGTAAACTAAACTTATTGAGATAGTTTAACTTGTTAATTACAACTGCTCTGTGATTCCACAGCATAAGACCTTCAGTGTTTTTAATACAATCCAAAATATCTAAAAAAAAAAAAAAACTTTCAAAAGTAATTCTTATTTAGAAATACAGACATCAATAATCAGACTGTGAATCTCAACAATGGTGACAATAATAAAGCATGTTGCAGTGCATTCTGGCAACCGCCAATCACAACTCATTAATGGCTCCCATCATGCATTGCTGTGTGAATAAATTATGATCTGAATCTGAATTTCCTAATTAAAAAATCTGTTCGTCACCATTGTTGAGATGCATAGATTGAATCTTGATCTCTATGTGTGCCGTAAAGAAGACTTTTTTTATTTATTTTTTTGAAAACAAGTAAATAACTCTTAAGAAATCCTTTGAATTATATAAAAAATTCTGGAGCTTTGACATAGAAATAGTGATGCTGTAAGCAATAATATAAATCTAAGTCTGAAATAAGGATCTTAATAAGTTCAGGGATCAAGTTCATATGATGATTACATCATAACATAAATCAAGAAAACCAGATCACCTTTTCTCTTTGTTCATCTGCCTGATATAACTCAGTAACAACAGACAAACAAAATCTAAAGTTATCATTATAAGGGTCAAGTGCCCAACTAAATCAAACACAGATCTCCATAACGGTGACGTACAATTTGTGATTTTCTCCTTCAGTGATTCTGCTAGTTAACATCTAGTGTCTTCAATAATATCTCAATCATCACTCAATTATTCACTTAATTATCTCATTAACTTTAACACTCTTGAGTCTGGATCCAAATAAACTCCCAGTAAAGTTCATTTAACACTGGAGTTTTTGCTGTGGGTGGAATAAAAATATGGCAGGACTTTTACTTTCTGAACCCTGGACTTTGTGATGTCCACGTATGTGGACAACCAGGTCTGAGGAGGCTACATTAACAAAAAAACACAAAATTGTCAAGTCTATGGATGGGTTATTAATGTGTAAGCGTAGATTTAATGATGTTGTTTCGCAGTATATCCCTCTACTGGACGCATCAGGAACAACAGGGTCCTAAAACTGCCGGGGCGTAAAACTGCCAGGGGCGTATATCTGCCGGCTCCAGGTCTGCAGCCTCCCCCTACTCGAAACTTTTGATTGTTACCATCAGAGGTGGGAAATCCAGGGCCCAATGAGTAGAAGTCCTGCCATATGTTTATTCCACCCATAAACTCAGTCAGCTGATTTCACTAATTAGTTCTCTCTCCTGTCTGAATTAGCAAATCCAGGTGATTGGAACAAAATACTGAGGAGGACTTTTACTTTCTGAACCTGGACTTTACACCTCTTGCCACATGACAGCCAAGAACAAAAAAATAAACCCGAACTGGACCTTATCGTAGCCAAAAGAGTAATTTCAGCCACAGCCTCAGATGAAATCTAAGAGAAAAGAAGACATTAAATCTGTGAAGATCTTTGCAGAGGAGGAATAAACAACTCCACAAACAGCATTAAGAGCTTCACTTATTACTAACCAGACTGACTTTATTTCTGTCAGACGTCTACAGAAGTTTTATTATTGTTATGGGTGGAATAACAATATGGCAGGACTTCTACTCATTGGGCCCTGGATTTCCCACCTCTGGTTACCATTGATGAGATTCATATTATAATTGTTGATGTCTGTGTGTCTGACTCAAAAGATTTTTTTTTAATACAATATATGATTACAACATTCTTCAGAAGACAGGATTTACCAAAATATAGATTTCATGTTGTAGATTCACAGACTTATTTTATTTCTATAAATTAATATAAGTTGCATATCAAATACCCATATATTCAAAGAATATATACAGATCTGAAAATCAGATCACAAAAGCAAATCCACAAGATCATTTTACTCTTGACTTAATACTTACTCTTACTTACTCTTGTTCCTGCTACAACAAATGTGCTTTTATAAACTCATTGTTACAGCAGCCAGAGAGAGATAAATGTAAGATGTCCAGGGACAAGAGACCAACTAAAGCAAATACTGATCTCCATTATGGTGACAACAAACTTTATTATTTTTACTTTATTATCTGTTAATTCTCAACAAGAACTTTTGTACAAGTATGACAGAAATAATTATAAACTGGTTTGTAAACTGGTTTCACACTCAGTGTTGCTGGAAGTCAGTTGTATTTTTTGTGTTTCTCTTTTTCTGTTCTTGTTTCTCTGTCCTTCAGTGATTCTGCTTATCAGGTGTTCATCAGTGTCTCAATTCATCAACTTCTTTTCAGTCAAGTGGACTATATTAGTGAACTACTATAGGGAATAGTGAATGAGGGTATAGGATGTGATTAGGAACACAGTCTCTGAGTGTGGACTTTGAGAGCTGTTAACTCACAGTATATTCCTGTAGGCTAGTTTAGTTTTCAACAGTATATTACTGTTTTAATGGAAAATGGTATGCTATTGTATTTTATACAGTATTTTACTGTAAAAAACCTGGTAAGGTCTAACAGTGTACTTAAAATCAATAGTATATTCCTGCACAATCGGAGGCTGCAGCTTTAGGACCCCGGTTACAGGACCCTCGTTTTTTAGTTTGTACATACATAGTTTGAAAGACATTTAATCTGAGGAGTATTTTTATAAAATGTGTGTTTTTTTTTTTTTTTCAAAATGCATCAGAGGCATTTTGAAAAAATTTAATTTACACAAAACAAAATAATTAAAAATGTATATCAATCTTTAAACAACTGAAAAAGTGGAGTGAGTCTTAGTTTCTTGAATTATACTGTTATGCTGTTGTATTGATTAACCTCCTTAAGTTTAACTAGTGAGCTCATTATAAAATAACGATGGAAGCAGCATATGCAGTCACTAAATGATATGGCCAGATATCAGAAGGCAAAACTCGAAAATGATTCAAGCATGGATTTATTTATATATACACATGCATTTATTTCTATTATATGAAAGAAAAAAATTATTTGTGCTAGAACAAAAGCACCAAAAAGATCCCCTTTTCCACCAGTTGCTGCAAGAATGGCTTCAACTCTGAGAGAGAGAGAGAGAGAGAGAGAGAGAGAGAGAGAGAGAGAGAGAGAGAGAGAGAGAGAGAGAGAGAGAGAGAGAGAGAGAGAGAGAGAGAGAGAGAGAGAGAGAGAGAGAGAGAGAGAGAGAGAGAGAGAGAGAGAGAGAGAGAGAGAGAGAGATTTGTTTAACATGTTCAACTGAAATATATATTTCTGATTTAACACTTAACACTTATGAAATGTTGGAGTTGTAGAGAGAGAAAGTCAAATAGAATATTCATGTTACTGACGTCTAATTCCAAACTCCAAATGTGTAAATCTACAAACCAAAGTTTATTTTTACTTACCGACATGGCAAACAATCACTTGCTTTCACAATTGTAGTACTCCTGAAAAGAAGTATAATATAGTTAGGAAAGACTGCTGATGTGATGGCTGGCTTGCTGTCACTGTATTTACTATGAATTAATAATAAAACTTATTCATATTACAACAGTTTATCATCACATTACATTATATAAACATGTATAACTTCTTTGCATAGCAATGACTGAACAACTTCAAACTTTTTCAATATGCAGTATTTACAACTGACAGAGTGACAATCAAATCTCATATTCTTTACAAGCAGAATAAGATTTACAGGATGTAACGTTACACATAAGCACTGAAATATATTTTTCATATTTACCCTTAATCCAAATAACAACATGAAATTGGTGATATAATAATGCAGTTAGTATAGTAGGCTATAATAGTAATAGTATATAATTCTCAGTTGAGAATCTAACGTTTACTGATACGAAATTCACTCAGCCAAATATAACACACAACTCAGTTAAGAGACATCACAGGGGGAGTTAAATGACCAAATATGTAAGTTAAAGATAATTCATAGCTCTATTTCAACAGGTAACATCTCATTCTCATACAACTCATTCCTATTATGTTGAACAGTGTTTATACTAAAACCGCAAGTGTGTTTTGTGCATTTTGTTTCGCAGTTACCTTCGTCTTCTCTTCTCAATGCTTCTTCCTGTTTTTAAATGTTAACGTTAACGAGAATGTGTCCAATTTGGGCATGGGCGTGGTGGCTTCTGACGTCACACTTGGATGTTGCCGGGTTGGATGTCCACCGCAGGCTGCAGCGAGAGGCTACTCAGTCTCCCCGGGGGCCGCCATTGGATAACAAGCCTTCACCTGCTGTTAGCATTCCATTGACTCCCATTCATTTTGGCGTCACTTTGACAGCGAATAACTTTACATATGAGGCGTTTAACCCTTTGGGGTCTAAGGTGTTTTCGGGCTCTTATGATGTTTTGACATGCCCTGGCATTTGTGCTTTTTTCAGTTATTTATAAACATGTTAATGGCAAAGGTGTAAATTCACTCTATATAGCACAAGCGGGCCTACCATGATATGTGAGCAACATGTATGTAGTTTGTATTTTTAAGAGAATAATGTATATGCGTGATTATTGAAAAAAATTAAAAATGAAAGTTGCTGAAATAAGGCCACAAATCACATATTGATCATTTTTCACAAGACTTTTGAAAATTGTATCACATAGTCTAGAATATTTGCTCCAAAACTATGTGAGAATCATCCTGACTACTCATTCAGATAAGTCAATAAAGTCTTTTAAATTTTTAATGACATGTTTTGTTTGAGAAAGCTTTATGCAAGGAGGCGTGATCTCTCATTAATATGTATGGCATATCACACCTGAGAAAGACAAAGACCCTCCCATAATGGCCCTATTAGGTGCTATCAGGCCATATCATTAGGAGCCTTGCACAAAGAATCAGGAGATTTAAAAAAGAATGGCTTTTAGATTGTTTGGATTTATTTACAACACACACACACACACACACACACACACACACACACACACACACACACACACACACACACACACACACACACACACACACACACACACACACACACACACACACACAGCTTAGAATAAGTGAACACACCCATGCTAAAGTTGACTAAAAACAGGAATAAAAATTTTTAATGCCTTAATTAAAAAAATGAGGAAAACTCCAACTTTTAGAGACATGAATAATGTCCTTGAATTCTTTGTGAATGAATAATGTATCGCAAATAATAAAATGTTCTTCTTTAAAATACAAGGTGCAGATGTCTGGACACTTCTATCACACACCCTTTTTTTTCAGTTCAAAGTTAGAGTTGGAAACATCTTGAAAAGAAAATTGTCTTTTTCCATAAATGTCTTAGTTTGATCGTACCTATTTCAAAGTTGAGGATTCATTATGTCCGCTGCTATCAGTGTCATGGATACAGTGTCCTTGTGCAGTCTTCACTCTGACGCGCTCTTCAATCTATCGTTGCGATTGCGAACACTATTCATTCCGGTGAAATCACAAAATAAAATGCACACAAACGGGTGTCCTATATACGTGTGTGTGCTTGATATAAACTGTAACCACTGATGAACATATTCGGTTTTGATGAGAGAAAAAAATATGCCGGGGGCAGATTTGAACCCGTAACCTCTGACACGCTTGGCAAACGATCTAACCACTAGACCACAGAAGAACTCAAATAAAACTTGCAGATCGATATATTTCAGTAAATCATTATAACCTAAGTTATTTAAAAAGTTTACACGAGCGTATAGGCCTACACGAATGTTGTGTTGAGGTAATTACTAGGCAAAATATAGTCTGAAAATGCATTTGAGCTCTATGATCAGAAAAGGAATTATAAAACACTAAACAACTTACTCCGAACTTGAATCCTCGGGGTCAATTCGTTCTTCAAAATGGAACGTTCGTCGTCTGAGTTTCAAATTCCACTGAGAAAAAGGTGAATTATTCCCATTTGTCCATAATCCTCTGAAGGAGTAACGTTAGCGTGCTTCCATCCCTAAAACGCGATGAACTATCTGTGAATCTCTGATGAAGAATCTGTGTTTGGCATTGATCGGGGGCGTGCCGTGTGTGATGCATAGATTTACCATGTCAAAAGCGCTGGGGGTGTGGCGGGCTCACCTGATTATCTATAATGAAGGGAGAGCGAAAAAACTGTAACTCTCCTTTGTTTCAAACGGATTACATAAACTGTAAATATATATTTTTTAAATAAATTACTTCATTTAAAAGAAGAGAATTTCAGCTTCATAAAGAGACATATCTTGTATCTCTGTGACAAGTATTGACAGTTACAGTTAATGTTTCGGACGCGTTTCAGAACGGACCTCACTGACAGAGACAAGTTAAAACGCGCATCATGTTTATTTTTCTTTATTTGACGAAAAGCACAACACTTTGTTTTTATTGTGAGTATCCACAAAAAAAAATAGACACTTAACAGGATCTAATGATGTACAACACTTATATTTAAGATCAAAATCAACAGAGTAATTTGATTCTCTTTTGCACTGATAAGGAAAAAATCCAGCAAAACGCGAGGACGCGGTTTTCGACCCCTAAGGGTTAAAGACTCCATTTGTCTATTGTTTATTTCTAAAGAAACATGACAATGTATAAAAGGCTCCATTACCTTGTATCTTACGTTGTGGCCCTGAAGAAGCAGTTTTTGTAAAATAGGCTAACGATTGCGTCATAACACGTGACTCTCTGTCGCACAATAGAGAAATTACCGTATAGACAGAAGTAGAAGCTGGAGGCGTGGAGGCATAAAGTCAAGGGAGAAGCCCACAGAGAGTCATAAAGTTGCTCCTGCTGCGAGCTCATGGACAGCTAATACTCACGATCTCCGGCTCTGCAAGATTCGCAAAGGGAATGATTCAGATTCCTCTTGGCACCGCTACTAGAAGACGTACAACTGTGAGACAGGTTGCTCACGTCACATCCACGTCGCCAAGCTCAGTTTTAACCTGAGCAGTGCACTTGGTAATCAGGAAGTGAGTGCTTCTAATTGACTTCACTTTTCGCCATTGAAGTCTATGGGGTCGCTGTGTCCATTTCTTTTACCGTCTATGATTTTACCTACTAGAAATACATGCTAAGGTTTAATTTTATTTTAAGGTGGAGTAGACTTAAATGAATGGCAAAATTCAGCATTTTGTTTGCGTACCCCCTTCTGTCACCTCACGTAACCCCAGTTGAGAACCACTGCCTTAACCTATCTTTGTAATGCGACCTTGGGTGTTGAAAGGGCATTATATAAATAAAAATCATCATCATTAATATTATTAGTAATCACCCAAACACAATAACAAACTGTTGGAAACCAGCACTCTCTAAAAAAGTCAGTAATTGAATGATACATGTGAATAAATGATCTCAGTGTGAATTACTTCATCAGCTTTGATGGAGGGTGTTGCAGAAAAGCAGAAGTAAATGTACATAGACTGAGGAGTGAAGAGAGAACCAAGAAATCAGTCAAAAACAACAAGCTGCACAATTAAATCATGGAAAATGACACAATAAATATTCAACAAATTCACTTCCAAGAACATGAGCCAACAATATTCATGATCTGCTGCTATAGTAATTTTTGTCCAATCGAATGCTCTGAACAATGAGAAAGTCCCTCCCCCTAAACCATGTGACACTGACTAGCAAGTAGCAAAAGACTATTGGGCATTTCTAAAAGGGACAAGCGTTTGACATGTTCAACACAAACTTCCTGTTTCAGAGAGAAATATGTGAGTACAGGACAGAAGAAAGTGCAGATCAGCCGCTCATGAGGCCTTAAATAAAACATCAGAGAGTTTCTAATGTGAATGTAAGAGAAACTCACCGTGAATCATGAGCAGAAAGATCAGAGGAAGAGGAGGAGCCATTCTGACTGACATCAGCATAAAATATATCTATAATACAGCATTAATATAATCATCAGCATAAAATATATCTGTAACTGTCTAAGTTATGTTTTTCAGAAATGTACATATACAAAAACACAGTTAGCTAAAAATGTATTAATTTAAACAATGTAATAATTTAAGGGGGGGGGGGGGGGGTGAAACACTCAGTTCACTCAATCTCAGTAATCTTGAGTACCTATAGAGTAGTATTGCACCTTCATATCTCTTCAACTAAGATGTCTTTTAGTTTTAGTTATTATATTATAAAAGAAAGATAGGCTGTACCGAGTCTTTCCGGAAAAAACCCGAGCGGGTGGAGGCGTGCCGTGTGGGCGGGAGCGCGAAGCTTTTGCGTGTGTTGTAAACAGACAGACTCGTGGTTTATGAGGACATGATTTATTTTTACAATAAACAAACTGACACCTACAGTGGCCAGCTAAACAAATGTATTTAAACACACAAACACACACACACACCATACATCGCATGCTCCATCGATACATTACTGTGCATGATCATGTTGTTTATTTGCTGTGCTTAACGTTACACGCCGATAGTTAACAACACACAGACATTTGAAGCAGTTTTACTCACCGCCTGCGGTTCCAACGCACGACCGTGAACCTTTATCGTTGGGACTGCTCCATCTTTGGCGATCTGCAAATCCGGCATCGAACTGGCCTTGTTTTAAAACTATTACCGTATGAAGGGAACAAACAAGAACACTTGCACAACTCCGTTGCTGCTCTGGAAAAACAAAATCCATCCACAGGTCCCTTAATGCTGGGTTCTTTGGAAATTTGTGCAGTGTTGTCTTGCCCTGGCAACCAAAAACACTTTTTTGTGCCATTTTTTTTATTGCAGCACAGCCGAGCCCAGCGCTCTGATGGGCATAGGCGTACTCTCGCACGCACTAGGCTACAGCTGCGCGCGCGCCCTTCCGGGAGAAGTGCCCTTAAGACCCGTATAAGGAAATTCCGGCGGCTCTTACGTCACACACGCCCGTATAAAAAAAATTTCCGAAACTTGTGACAAACCGGAAGGAGTATTTTTGGAACAGAAATACTCCATTAAACTTAGAACTTCATTTTGAAACTTTGTCCATATTTAGCATGGGAACCCAACTCTTTAACAGTGTAAAAAACTCACTATGCATGAAACAGCATTTCACCCCCCTTTAAGGCAAAAACAATGAAGTCATTGAAGTAATGAATACTTGCATTAATATATTCATCACTTAAACAAGTATATGCAAATCACCCTATTCTTAAAATTTCTCATGTAAAGACACACATGTTATATGAGCAATAATCATCAGTTTTAAGTAAGAGTGTGTTTGTCTTACCGTGTTGAAGCTCATCAGATCAACAGCAACCAAATGACTGACTGTTTTAACACAAGCACTTTAGCTTTACAGTGAAGGACTTTTAGCTTTGTGGTTAACACTGTTTATTAATGACCAGCGACGGAAATATAACTTCACATCGCTAATAAAACTGATCACTTAAAGGGAAAGTTACAGGAACACAAAAGACAGAATAACAGAAGCTGATAATATTGACCATAAAATGATAGTGTGTCCATTGTAAAGTGGCGCAATTATGATTTTGTTCAGTATATTAGAGTAAAATTATCAATTATAATTTAAAGGTCCTTTAATGGAAACCTTTAATTCCACCTATTATGGAATTTTGAAAATTTCCTTTCATGTAGTGTGTAACATAGATCTAAGTGAACAAAAACATCCTGCAAAGTTTTAAATATGAAAGTTCACTGTATACAAAGTTATTGTCTCTCAAAAGTAAGAGTCGACTCTGAGTTGCTGATATGAATCGATAGACAAACGATGCTTTCTCTCTAACTTTCGTACATCACTTGTACAAGTTATTTGAATTCGACACGCCCACTCAGTGCGCGCACCGAGCAGACAGAGAAACCTGACAACATGTCGACGAGACTCTGTTCTGAAGTGCGGATCAAAAGCAAACTTTTTTTTTCACTGCCCAGGGACAAGCATGTGAAGACTCAGTGGCTAGAGTTTATATTTACAACTATACCACACAAGTATAGCCACCTTGAGCTGTGTTCGCGTTATTTTAATGACGATCGCTTCACAAACACAAATGCTTTCACGTGTGGATTCGCGAGTCGCCTGATACTGAAGGAACGTTCAATACCAAGTTTATTTGGATCTGCTTCCTCCTCCGAATCACATCTGTAAGTACTATTAATAATTGTTGCTTTTATATGTGTGTGTGTGTGTGTGTGTGTGTGTGTGTGTGTGTGTGCGTGCGTGTGTGTGTGAGAGAGTGAGAGTTACGCTCAGCAGCTTCTAGGTCTCCAATGTCATTTTTTTTGTTTTTTGAAATATGTGAAATTATGTGAAGCGTATTGTAGTACTACAGTGCTTTATCAATATGTTTAAGCTTTGGGCTAACGCAAAATATAACTGACTGCGTCATCTGACCAATCACCGCCGATTAGCGTCACGCAAAGGAGGGGTTTAGACAAATGAGTCGTCAAACGAATCATTAGGGAGTCGGTGAGCAAATCAGGTAAAAATAAATAGATATTATAAGACAACAAAAGTGTTTTTTGTCATTGCATGCATGTAAAACTGTTGTTGGGGACTCCCAGAACATTATTAGGAACATTTTAAATGCCATAATAGGTACCCTTTAAATATGAAAGTTCACCGTATACAAAGTTATTGTCTCTCAAAAGTAAGAGTCGACTCTGAGTCGCTGATATGAATCGATAGACGAACGATGCTTTCTCTCTATCTACAACATTACATCATGACTTTTGCGTAAACATACACGCCACTTTCAAGTCAAGCGGCGTGTTATTTATACGCATTTTGAGCTATCCGCGTGTATGCGTGTATGTCTACGCCGTTATGTCCGAGTGATTCCACGTGTAAGTACACGCTGTTAAAAATCCGAGCGAAATAAAGCCAAATTTTGATATACATCAGGGGGATGTAATACAAAATGTAGATCTACATCTGGGGAGCGATATTTTTCTTACTAGGATGGTAGGAAAAGACTCATAAATGGTATTAACCAGTGACGGGTAGGTTTAGGGACGGGGTTGGGGTAGTTCATATATTTATATATACAGTAATGTAACGTTAAGTCAACGGCGTTCATAAACACGCTGAAAAGCGATTATGCCTGTTGATAGCACGCCAAAAATGGAAATACGAATTGGCGTGTCATACATACGCCATTTCATGAGATCAGTCTGCTATCTAGATGACGTCAACTTCACAAGTTATTTGAATAAGATACGCCCAATTATTGGAAGGTTCAGTACCAGTTTTATTTGGATCAGCTTCCTCATCCGAATCACAACCTGTAAGTATTTAGCCTAGAAATATAGACGGAACCTAGCGGCAGCAAAAAGTATTTTGCAGCAAAAGTGTGGTCTAGCAACTCTCCGTTGGCATTCGAGCTGAAAAAACTCTGGTCAGGCCAATCACATCGTGTATACCCACTAAACAATTTAATGTCCAAAAGACGTATTTTCAACGTCTTTGTCACAAAGTCGGACGTTGAATAGACGTCCCCAGAGGAGCCAGAATGTAACGTTTTATGACGTCTTATTGTTGACGTGTTCTGCACGTCTGATATCGACGTTCATGGACCCTTCTTACAAGGTTAAACTAGTTCAAATGTGGCCATTGTGGACATATTTTCAACATCATTTATGGTCTCAATAATGTGCTGAATTTAATCACAGACATAACCTACAGATTTAACTATTTCTGTCAGACGTCTACAGAAGATCTTAGTGAGAATAAGCAGAGGTTTGGATGCTGATATTTGTGTCATTTGGAGTGTCACCAGTGTAGTGATCAGTGTTTGCTTTAGTTGGGCTCTTGGTCCCTGTTCTTCTTACTTTAGCTTTTCATTGGCTGCCGTATCTCTGTGTTTGTAAAACACGATTGCTATGGCAGAAAAAGCCATGATAAAGCAAGTTCAGCTGATATCAGCAAAATCTTCTAAAAGCAAGCAGCTAATGTTGTCAGACGCTTTGGCATTTATAGCTGCTCACCCTATCGAACTGCAATATTGCACCAATAGCATTTAATAGATAACTTATTTAGAGGTGTATAAATAGGATGTGTACACGAAGTTTTGAGCAAGTGTAGCATATAGTCACACACAGAGATCAAGATTTTGCATATGATTCACAATAATGGTGACAATAAAAAAGCATCACGATGCAATGCATGATGGGTAGCTTTCATAGGACAAAACTCATCCTTGATTCCCAAGTTTTTTTGTTTTGATTGTCACCATTGTTGTGATTCATATGTAAAATCTTGATGTCTGTGTGTGACTAGATGCTACATTTGCTCAAAACTTCGTGTACACATCCTCTTTATACACCTCTAAATAATTGAACTATTAAATGCTATTGGTGCCAATAATGCAGTTCCATAGGGCTGGCAGTTATAAATGCCAAATACAAAATTTTAATCACAAAATTAGATGCTCGTTTTATCAAATTAACGTCATCATCAACAAGAAGCTGACGACACTTGATTTTTCTTTTTCTTGGCTTTTTCTGCCATAACAATTGTGTTTTACAAACACAGAGATATAGAAGCCAAAGAAAAGCTAATGTAAGAAGAACTGGGACCAAGAGCCCAACTAAAGCAAACACTGATCACTACACTGGTGACACTCCAAATGACACAAATATCAGCATCTAAACCTCTGCTTATTCTCACTAAGATCTTCTGTAGACGTCTGACAGAAATAGTAAAATCTGTAGGTTATGTCTGTGATTAAATTCAGCACAAGTGTCTGATACAGAAAGTCTTTCCTTCAGATCTGGTTTCTCTCATGATCCAGAGATGTGTGATTTACAGAAGTGTCTTTTATGTTCATGATTTTTGGACAAACACAAACTGAGTTGCTTTTCAATTACATTGAAATAAACATGGGTTTTAATTTAATGCATCCTGAGAGTGTTTATTTGGTCCAGAAACAGTATAAATTGTCTAAATGAGACCATAAATGATGTTGAAAATATGTCCACAATGGCCACATTTGAACTAGTTTAACCTTGTAAGAAGGGTCCATGAACGTCTATATCAGACGTGCAGAACACATCAACAATAAGACGTCATAAAACGTTACATTCTGGCTCCTCAGGGGACGTCTATTCAACGTCCGACTTTGTGACAAAGACGTTGAAAAGACGTCTTTTGGACAATAAATTGTTTAGTGGGTAGAGTTGGTGGCCGGGCTTAACATCATGACGGTAGAGTTGTGACAGTTCCCCCACGTGATTTCCATAGGGAATTTCCCTGCTACTTGAAAACAAAGAAGATGCTGCTGGCGAACAGCGGTCTTTCGAATCGGCTTTGGCCAAGACTCTGGAGGACTTGGGAGTTAAGAGAACGTCACTTAAGTCATTCTTAAAAAAGGAAGATGTGTTCGGAGTTTTGACGACCGGATACGGCAAAAGTTTAATATATCAACTAGCTCCACTGGTGGAAAAACGCATGGGACTCACTCAGCCACAGTCGTTCGTTGCTCTGGTTGGTTGTAGCGTTATCCTATTGGGTGCCGAGGGATATTGAAAGACAACTGATTATCCCGCCCCTAGGATTGAGGTATGCCAATTGGGAGTTTCCAGACCTAACATCTTGATTTAGGTCTGGCTTGTCAGGCTAGTAAGTATTATTAATAATTGTTGCTTTTATGGGTTTTGTAGCATGCTCAAGAAGAATGTGTGTGTGTTGTGTAAGTTACGGTCAGCGCAGCTTCTAGGTCTCCGATGTCAACTTTTTAAATATGTGAAATGTTTTTTGTTATTGGAGTTGTCATAAAGAATAGAGCGTCTTGTAGTAATGCAGTGCTTTATAAATATGTTTAATGCAGTGCTTTATCAATATGTTTAAGTATGTTTATGTTTTTTTAATTTTTATCAATATGTTTCAGTTATGTGAAATGTTTGTCGTTGTTATTGGAGTTGTCACAAAGAATAGAGCGTCTTGTAGTAATGCAGTGCTTTATCAATATGTTTATGCGTTGGGCTAACGCAAACAATAACCGATTGGGTCATCTGACCAATCACCGCAGATTAGCGTCACGCAAAGGATGGGTTTGGAAAAATGAGTCGTTGAACGAATCATTTGGGAGTCGGTGAGCAAATCAGGTAAAAATAAATGCATATTATAAGACAACAAAAGTGTCATTTGAACAATATTAGGAACATTTTAAATGCCATAATAGGTGCCCTTTAAAAGCAGAAAAATGCACATGTATCAATGAACATCAGTTTAGGTGTTTTACACAGCAAAATCCCCAGTGTTAAATCAACACTGCTCAGAGTGTATATGGTCCCACTCTACAGAGTGTTAAAGTAACACTGAAACAGTGTTAAAGTTAATGAGATAATTAAGTGACTAATTGGGTGATGATTGAGTATTAGTGATAAACACCTGCCCTGCTGTTAACAAGCAGATTCACTGAAGGAAAGAGAAACACAAGAACTACAACTGACTTCCAGTCACAGCCTTAGATTACGTAAATCAGATAAAGATACAAAGAAGACATTAAATCTGTGAAGATCTCAGCAGAGGAGGATTAAATAACTCCACAAACAGCATTACCAGCTTTATTTATTACTAACTAGAATGACTTTATTTCTGTCAGATGTCTATGAACGGAGATGTCGATGTTTTAAAACAAAACGTCACCATTATTGTGATCAATGTTTCCTTTAGTTGAGCAGTTTGACTCTTGACATTTTAAGTGCATTTTTGGTCTTTGTAACAATGTTCACCAAAGCATATAGTTTGTTACAAAGGAAACAATAAACAAAGTTGTTCAGGTGTAGTAGTTTTCGTAATAAAAAAATAGAATGGTTCTCTAATCTTATCCCTGACCAAAAGTTGTAATTTGTTTTCAATAAATAACTTTCACCTTTCTTGACACAGAGCAGATATTCAGAATTTTTATATACATTGCAGACGTTTTTTGAAAATTATAACTTTTTTTTTTTTTTTTTTTTTTTTTTTTAAGAAACAAACATACATCATGAATCAGCATATGAATCTCAACAATGGTGACATGCTTCATGCTACAATGCATGCTGGGAGCCAAGAGTTTTAAACTATGGTGCCTCCCAGAATGCATTGCAGCATAAAGCATTTCACCATTGTTGAGATTCATATGTGGATTCTTGATGTCTGTGTGTTTGTCCAAAGATTAATTTCCCAATACATATAAAAAAAAAAAAAAATCAGCTTGATGCCCAATATGTATAAACAAAAATTAATGTTGTAAAAAAAAAAACTATTAATAACATACTACAACTTTTGGTCATTTTTTTGTCCTTTATCATGTTGTGAACTTCAGGCCTATCTTCAGACCATCTTTGATTTTGGCTTTCTTTGCAAGAAATTATGTGTTTTTGTTAACACTGTTGCAAAGACCATATAATCGCATAGGAAGACAAGTCAAATTGCTCAACTAAAGGAAACACTGTTCACCATAATGGTGATATTTTAAATGGTGACTAAACTATCAACATCTAAACCTCTGTTAATTCTCAATAAAAACCTCTTTAGACGTGTGACAGAAATAAAGTCGGTCTGGTTAGTAATAAGTGAAGCTGGTAATGCTGTTTGTGGAGTTGTTTAATTCTCCTCTGTTGAGATCTTCACAGATTTAATGTCTTCTTTGTATCTTCATCTGATTTAATCTAAGGCTGTGACTAAAAGTCGTTTGTAGTTCTTGTGTTTCTCTTTCCTTCAGTGAATCTGCTTGTTAACAGCAGGGTGGTTGTTCACCAATAATACTCAATCATCACCCAATTAGTCACTTAATTATCTCATTAACTTTAACACTGCTTCAGTGTTACTTTAACACTCTGTAGAGTGGGACCAAATACACTCTGAGCAGTGTTGATTTAACACTGGGGATTTCACTGTGTACTCCTCTGACTTAATTTTAGCATTTATATTTATATATTTTTTTACATAGTGACAATTCACCAGCTTTTAAATTTAATTTAATTCCACTGTTACATCATGTTTTTAACTATACAGAAATAGGCCTACATCTATTTTAGTGACTCATCACTGAGGATCCCTGTCAATCATCAGTGGCTCCGCCTACAGAGCTCAGGATTGGTTCATTTGTGCACTGCCTCTTACTGCAGCATCTCCCTGTTGATCTGAACAAACAATAAGATGAAGAATGACTGACTATGGTTTGCTTTGTAACATTAGTTTTCCTCTGGCTGCTGAAATATCTGGAACGTACATCTAGTTGAGAATACTAGTAATAAGAATAACATCAATCAGATATTATGTTCAATGTTTGCAGAAATAAATACAGGAAATCGTTTTATGTCTTTTGAGAATCGAAATTGAATCGACCACATTTTTAAAAACCCAGCCCTACTACTGACCGATTATCAAGGGTATTAATCAATCAGAGTCATTGAAGTAATGACGTAGCTTCATGATTGCGAATTAATCATTATTGGTTTGAAAATGGGAATGTACAGCAGAACAGACTTCAAACTCCATTGTTGAAGAATGAAGATGAACGATTGTGATTTACAGGTGATGTCAGACGCAGGAGATGTGACCCTAGTGGCAGTATGAGGGATTGTTAGGGATGGGCAATAAACTTTTTTATTTTTATCCAATACCAATACTATTTCTTAAAGTTTATCAGTGCCGATGGCAAAAACAGTTATTTCTTAAATGAGTATGTGATTTTTCAAAAAAAAAAATAGAAAAAAATATAGACTTAAAGGTATATCACACCAACAAACTCCAGCTAAATGTCAGGGGTGTTTTGGAGCAAACATGAAAAAAGTATTGAGAACAAATGAAAGTGATTCAGAAACCCATGTTTTGTCATTAACAATTTTAATACTGATATTTTTTAATGGGATCAATACCAAATGAATAGCTTGTGAGAATCGATATATATATATATATATATATATATATATATATATATATATATATATATATATATATATACTGCAGTATCTATGAGCCCTTAGGGTTTGTACAAGCAAATATGGGACAATTACAAATAAAACTGAACATTTAACCTGTTAAAGGGAGAATTACAGGAACACAAAAGACAAAATAACATAAGCTGATAATATTGTACACTTTAAGAGCAAATAAAAAATAATACATTTTCCATTGTGAATACGCACAATAAAGATTTTGATCAGTATATCAGAATAAAAGGATCAATTACGATTTGAAGCAGGAAAATGTAAAATGAGAAAGCAAAGCTTGTTTGCCACAACTGAACATCACTTTAGGTGTTTTGCTCTGCTGACTTAATTTTATTAATTATATTTATATTTTATTTTAAACAGTGACAATTCACCAGCGTTTAACTTTCATTTAATTCCATTGTTACATAATTTTTATTAAACTATACAGAAATAAATCTCTTTAGTGACTCATCACTGATGATACCTGTCAATCATCAGTGGCTCCGCCCACAGAGCTCAGGATTGGTTGATTTGTGCTCCACCTCTTATTGCAGCATCTTCCTGTTGATCTGAACAAACAATAAGATGAAGAAAGACTGACTGAAGTTCATCCACAACATTATAAAAACTTTCACAATATACATAAAACAATCACACTAATACTGAAGAGCGTTGTATAGATTATATTGAGAAGAGCTGCAGGTTCTGACACTTACTGATGGATTCTCATGTTTAGAAAAGCTCTGAGGATCAAGAGTCTTCAGGAGTCTTCAGGACGTCTGCGATCAACGGTCTGTGTGAAAGAGAGCGAGAGATCGGTCATGTGATCATCTGTGATGGATTATCTGACTTTGACGTCTCACTTACTGTGTGTGTGTCGTACAGGTCAGAGGTCATGGACTTGAGATCAAGAGCTGTATATGTGTCTTCATTGGGTTCAGAGATCTACATGAGAGACAGAAGGACACAAACATTGTGAGTTCATGTTTTAAACGCTGACTGTGATGTTTAGAGGATCTTGATGGAAATCAGTTTTACTGGATCTAGAACTGAAGAATCAGGTGTTTGGACACGAGACTCGTGTGTCTTATACTCTTAAAATCTCTGTACGGCTCATAGCGGCTGTAGGAAACATCTCTGCATGCAGGAAAACACTGTGAATAATTGAGATCATCTCACCTCCTTCATAGCAGATCTTCTGTTCATCCTTTTAGTAAGACTGTCAGAAGAAAGATGAATAAACAACACATTTATATATATTTATTACATGGCTTGATAGAATTCCAATGTAAAATGCGGTGTGTTATTTCTTGAAAACAGATGCTGCTTAGTATAACACACCGTTGCCATGAAAAACAGAGCGTTGCCATGGACGCAGTTCATAGACGGAACGGACTATTTTCTTTAGCGGAAGCAATACAAATAGTTTTTAAATCAATAAACTCCTTTTTTAATCAATATTTTGAGTCAAATTATAAGCCATGTAATAAGCGGGATAATGTATAGCGAGGCGGTTGTTATAGCGAACACCAGCCCTTCAGGCTCCGCTTCACGTCGGGCTCCTAGTCAGCCTGTAGGGGTGGTATTCGCTATAACAACCGCCTCGCTATACATTGTCCCTTACTACTTAAAGCTGCAATCCGTACCTTTTTTTGGTTAAAAATGATTCCAAATAAATTATTGAGCAAGTACATAACAGTGTTCAAAACTATCTCCTTATCTTAGCCTGATTCACAATGGTAAATATGTAATAATGTTTTATAATCTGATTGGTCTTGTCCGTTTTCGTGGGAAAAGTGAGTTTGCTCCTGTTCATCTTTGTGTCATTATCTCATGTATACATAAAGAAGGAGTCCTGGCTAGTAGGTTATATCATGTGTGTGGATACTGAAGGATGAGTGTTTGCCTCTTCTTACAGCAGCTGGATTGGAAGTAAACTTGTCATTTGGATCATCGTTGACAACTGGGGAATCACCAGAAGTCAAAAGTAAGAGACTTCAGACTGTGGAGAGATTACAGCTAAAGAGGGAAAGTGTCCGGGCCCGTGCGAAAACAGGAATAAACATCGGCAGATGTTTTGAAAGGTGGCGTGAACTCTGTGATTTAAAAGGGTTGAAAGTGGATACAGAGATTGTTTTTTTCTGCTGGACAGGGAAGACATTTCATTGGTTGTAGTTCTAAACTCTACAACCTTGTTCACTTCATCCATACAGTTATGGATTTCCTTTTGTTGTGCTTTTTTTTCTCGCTTTGATATGGTCATTATAGTTAATTTCATTTATGTTGTGCTAGTTATGAGAGAGCTTATTTTGGATATACTTTCAAGTCGTAGTAACTGTAATCCCGATGTACAAAGAAGATCCACACTGCTGCGTTGACTTAAAACCCACACACACCTCAAAACATTAGATTCACTCGCGCTGAAGAGCCGTGCCGATGCACAACCCACATACAGAAGTACGTGTACAGTAATACAGTAATTCTTCATACAAAGAGAAGTAGATTTTTTTTTAAAATGAACTTCTTACCAAATGTACATAATAAAAGCACCTGATGCTCCACCGAGTAAAACACCGACAGCAACACCACCAACACCGACAGTTACAGACGAGAAACATCTGACTGCTGAAATACAGATAAAAACACACGCCAATGTTTAACAGGACTAAATCAGACAAAATATACTGACAGATAAGAAAGAAAGGTGTATGTGGTTAAAATACAGAATATGATTCATAAAACTCACGCATAACATTTAAAGTCACAGCATCAGAATATTTCTCTCCATGTGTATTGATGGACTTGCACTTGTATTCTCCACTGTCATCAGAGCTGATCTTTGAGATGCTGTAGATTCTTCCAGATCCTACAAACGTTCCTCCTTTAAACCAGCTGATTTCTGCAGGAGGGTTTGAGTCACTGATGCAGTTCAGAGTCACTGAATCTCCCTCCACTATTACACCAGATGGACTGATGGACACTGTGACGTTTCTAGGAGGGTCTACAAAGACAAAAAGTCTAAAATGACATGCAGTGAGAAATGATTGCCCAAATAATGTTCCAGAACTGATTAAAAATGAAGGCAGACTTACACCTGATATTCAGATTCACAGCAGCAGAAGTCTGAGATCCATGTTTATTTCTAGCAGAGCAATGATAGTCTCCGCTGGACTCAGACTTAATATTAGTGATGCTGTAGGTTTCACCAGATTGCAAAATCTCCCTTTTTCCTTTAAACCAGCTGATTTCTGCAGGAGGGTTTGAGTCACTGATGCAGTTCAGAGTCACTGAATCTCCCTCCATTATTACACCAGATGGACTGATGGACACTGAGACGTTTCTAGGAGGGTCTAAAAAAAGACAAAAGAAACTCTATGTTCATGTTTTACGATTGTTAATCCACTAATTTGTTTGTTACATCAGTTACTGAACCATCATTAACTCACACATGATGTTTAAAGTCACAGTATCAGAGTATTTCTCTCCATGTGTATTGTTGGACTTGCACTTGTATTCTCCACTGTCATCAGAGCTGATCTTTGAGATGTTGTAGATTCTTCCAGATCCTACAATCGTTCCTCCTTTAAACCAGCTGATTTCTGCAGGAGGGTTTGAGTCACTGATGCAGTTCAGAGTCACTGAATCTCCCTCCACTATTACACCAGATGGACTGATGGAGATCACAGGTTTCACTGGAGGATATACAGATGTCAGGTAAAAGTATTTATCAGTGGCGGCTGGTGGAAAATGTTCTATAAGGGCTGCAGTTGGTTATTATTGGACAATTTCAACAAATATCCCAGTTTTATTTTTCACTATTTAATGATCAACGGTGAAAGTTGAAGAAAATGTATAGTTTAAATTAGTGCCACAACAAAGATGGCGTCTTAGTCGGTCCGGTTTGGGAATACCGGATGCAAGATGGCGTACGTATTGGCTAAGCTGAAAAGAGTGATGGTGGGGAGAACGAATGGATTCACCAGGCTAAGGTTAGGACATACAGGACTAAACAGCAGCCTACATATAATAGGGAAACATGAGACAGGAATGTGCCCATATTGTACAGAAACGGAAACAGTGAAGCATGTACTTCTAACATGTGGACAGTACCTTGAAGAGAGAGAAATACTTAAGAACAAAAGAAAGAACTCTGTTACTTTAAGCAACCTGTTGAGTCTACCTGGAACACAGTCTACAATCAAAGCAGTGATCGATTTTCTAAAAGAAACACAACTAGCAAGAAGACTTTAGTTTTTTTTTTTTCACATCCTAATGTGATCACATCTCATTCCAGTAGATGGCGGTAATGCACAAAGATTGCAAGCTGCTAATAAAATTCACTGAAGAAGATGAAGAACGAATGGGTTCAGGTTGTGTGCAGCATAGACATGATAAATACATAGACGCCCTATTGGCTGCTGGAGTGTACGTCAACGGCACCGCCATATCAAGGGCAACTTGCCCATACCTCTCATTACGGGAATTGAGAAAGATGCCTGTTTCGTGTGCTGCGTGGGGCTGTACAAATCATCACACAATTGAAAACAAACAAGACTGAAATTTTTTTTCTGGTTGTATTTGGTCATTATATAATTAGTAATAGTAACGTACACCACATACAAACCACTGAAATCGGTTGATAAATGTAAACGTTATTATTGTTTTTATCCAGGAAAACCGCAGCTCGCCCGTTTACTTGCATTTGTTTACAGTGCAGTCTTGCCCTCAGCAAAATGGCGGACACGTTGACATATCGCAGCAACGATCCAAAGCGGCCAATAGGGCGTCTATGTATTTATTATGTCTATGGTGTGCGATCTCATCTTTCTGAGCTGACAGAAAGTTGATTACTTCGCAAACGCTATTTAATCTGCCTCATGAATCTACCAGTAATCGTGCGTATGTTATAATCTTCTGTTTGTTGTGGTAACGGAGAGAAGCGATTGCAGTGTTAATGGAGTTCCAGTTATCATCAAGAGAGACTACGGGATAAAGCGATCTCTTCAAAGGTATTCAAAGTATCTGATTGAAGACGCAGCTGATCCTTAACTCGTGTAAAAGCAGAGAAGCGTGAGTAACAGGATATTAAATATCAAGAGCTGTTATTGTGGGACTAACTGACTTGATGGTTTTTTTCTTTCACAGTATAAATGTAAGAGTGTTACAAAGCACTTTTCACAATACATTTAGTTTCAAAGCAGCTTTACAGAAAATACAATTTTACTAGTGAGACGCTGGTTTGCTTTATTCAGCTAAAATAATCTTTTGGGATTAGATTTGAGGACACTGATTGGCTAAATTGTATGTCATATCTTAAATACTTATATTGTTGACTCGGATATTAAATTGATTTGGTTTTAATTTTTTTGTAGCTTAATTATTAAATTATTTCCTCGAATACCAATTGCGGATTTGGAGATCATGGTTTGATTAGTTTGTGTGATTGTTTACTGTGCTTATTAGTCGCAAATCACGATAGCGGGTGACATTGTTTCTTTACATTTATTACGTCATTCAGAGTGGAAATGTGAACGTGATTCAATTAAGTCAGTAGTCGATATAATGGTTATACTTGGAGACACGTGATTAACTGGTTTATTTAAGAGCTGTGGTTAAAGTTTAAAGATTAGTCCTAATAATAAAATAAAAAGATTAGTATAATAAGAAAAAGATTAGTGTTTACTAACACCTTCGATAGTTTCACTGCATATAAATTAATACTGAGCTGATGTGTTTTAGTTTTTTTTTTTTTTTCTGATTGCATTTAAAGGTTATCAACCTATTAAACTCCACTGATGTATGAATTACAACTGATGGTTTTGGAAAATAAAATAAATTCAAAGAAAGAAGATTTTAAGGAGCTGAGTTGTCCAAGTGTCCTCTGTCATCTCCTAAGCCTTTTTCGAGTTTAAGGCACTGAAGCCAAACCCGATAATATTAATATAACTCGACATATATTGTGAATCAGAAATTGGCTTCACATATTTCTCTCACATCAGAGCTGAACTTGAGACATGTGGACAAGTAGAGGTCTCAATATCAATTTATACTATTATTAATAAAAATAATAATAATGATAATAATGATTATTTTGTGTGTGGTTCAGGGAGGGCATCACCCTCTATTGACCAGCCGCCTATGGTACATTTTATTTATAGTTATGTTTTTTATATGTATTACATAATTTTACGCATTTGTATCAATTGACAAAACACTGCATTTGAAAAAAAGTATCTTTCCAGTTTTCTTCTCATCCTTAAAAAATCTGTTGTTTTTGAGACACATGATATAAATCTGTTGTTTTTCTTCCAGATTTCAGTTACACAAGAGCTACCACGAAACTCACTGATCATTTATTAGTGTTATGTCTTAAACTCTTGCTAGCTTTTCAAATAAAGAGAAAAAATGAATCTGCACTCACACGTGACATTGAGCTGAACATCAGAAGAGATGTGAGTGTGTCCGTCTACAGCACAGCTATATCTGCCTGAATCCTCTCTTCTGACTGGATTGAGGGAGAGTTTGTTACTGAATTTACTCTCAGTTAATATCTTCTGTGAGTTTCTGTACCAGATGAATGTTGCTCTGTCAGTCAGAGCGCAGCTGCTTTTACATGTCAGACTGACTGAATCTCCCTCTGTCACTCTCTCAGGAGACTCCACCTGAAGATCTGAACACAACACACACATTATATCTAGTGCTGCTGTCATACACTGATTATTATTTAACATAATGCACAGAAGAAGAGATAAACCTCATCAAAGTCACCTGTGACAGTAAGAGTCACTCCTGGTTTACCAGTATATTTTCCATCAGGTTTATCAGTGATGAATCTGAAATAGTAAATGTGTGAATCCTTCAGTGTCACATGACTCAGTCTGATGTTGCAGTTCTGCTGTTTATCTCCCAGATACTGAAGCCTCTGACTGTATTCAGGATCCTCAGACAGATCTGGATACTCGACATCCTTTACAGGGTTTTTGCTCCAGAACACTTTCATGATCTGATATCCAGTAGGGTATGTATAAGTGCATCTCATTATCACTGTTGAGTCCTTTAGTGCACAGATGTGTGAAGGACTGTAACTCACACCCCAATCATCACTAGAAACCCCTGAAACACAAAATTCATCAAATGCAAATGTTGTTTTATCAGTTATATTGTGCACTTATATTGTAAAAAAATGACAATAATTTATTAATATTTGAAAACAGTGAGTCATTACAGGAAATATAAGCGAAGTAAATATGAGATAAATGTAAATAATTGATCTCAGTGTGAATATCTTTAAGACAGAGGAGACACCCCAACCTCACTGGCTACAAACTCCTGAACCACACATTAAAGTTCACACAAAAACGATTGTTTCAGAATTGCTGACCCCTCGTGTTCATTACATTCTCTTTTTTACATTATATTTTTAATGTGTTTATATGTGATTATAATGTTTTTACACATTAAAAAACATTATAATCACATATAAACACATAAAAAAATATAATAATTATTGATGCACATATTTATATTGTACATTAATTCCAATCAGAATAATTTAAACATTTATCTGAAGCTCTGACTGCCTTTATTTTTTACTTTATTTTGAAGAATTTTTATGCACAGAATTGTTTTTCTGAAAGGGGTTTTAAAGGGGTGCTGCCGGACTCATGATTTGAAAGAAAGACTTTGATAAGAGACTCAGAAACGACTCACCATGAATCATGAGCAGAAACACCAGAGGAAGAGGAGCAGCCATTATCAGTGACATCACTACAAGAACATTAATACAGTATCACACACAATGAGCATTATAAAACAATCTTCAGCTTTAAAAAACATTTCCATAAGCTATTTTTCATTGAGAATATTTCCTTTTGATTAGGTCAGTGGTTTCTACAACAGTTTTACTCTGACTATATTCACACAGTGTAAATCTTACCGTGTTCTGGTGAGTCTCTCTAGCAGACGTTGAACTGATGAGTTTCTCATGGTTACACACTGTTTGTTTTTAAAATGCTTGTAAATACAGAAATGTTTCTTCCTTTTTTCTTCTCTTCCTTTTTTTTTTACTCGTGCCCACAAGCAACTTTACACAACTTTTCATCATGATCCAATGGCATTTATTGATATCTAAAAAGTCATTAAACCCAAAATGTTTAACAATATGAAGAGGTTTGTCCACCACTTTGATTGGTCTTCTACAAAGATTTATAGGACAGCAAGACACTCAAGACACAGCAAGACACTCGAGATAGGAACTTATATTGAGTAAGACTGGATGTCAACACTTTGACCGCGGACAGACAAGTTATATTTTGACCTCCTTGAGAGAATTTTTGCCTTCAGTTTATTGGCGAAAAGAATAGCGACAGGAAGTGGTGGGCGGTAGAGGTGGGTGGGACAGGAAATGACCTCATCCAGAATCAGTTGACCCACACATAATGTCTCATGTACGGCATTGATCAAAATGAATTCTTAGCTAATATTGCTTAATACAAAAGCCCCTAAAAGAACATGGAGATTCAAAAGTATGAGATGGGGGGAGAAATTATATTTCAATGCTCGCAAAAGTTTCATGCATGGGAAATGCAAAGGATTTGAGAGAAAACGCAAAAGCATTAAAACATAATTCTCACCACCATGTGACTTTAGGGGCTCCGTTAAATGTTATTTTAGTCAAACTGATTAAATCAACATTATTGACCTCGTCTTAACACACGTACACAGAAGTTGCTCTACACAGCAAAATCCCCAGTGTTAAATTAACACTGCTCAGTGTTTATATGAGTTACAGAAGTCAAACAAATGTAAAGTTAATGATTTAAGGTTCAAGAGCCCAACTAAAACAAACACTGATCACCATAACGGTGACTTTAAATTATGGTTTTCTCCTTCAGTGATTCTGCTTGTTAACATCAGGTGTCTTCAATAATGCTCAATCATCACTCAATTATTCACTTAATTATCTCATTAACCCTCATGTGTCTTTGGGGTCTATATGACCCCAATCGACTTTTCCATAGTAAATAAAACATGGTTCCGTCATCTCAGTTACATAAAATTTTGTCACTTTTTCTACAATATCTATCTATACGCACACAAAAAAACTGGGCTTGATTCGGTTGTTCTAAAGGTATGTAAAAAAAGTCACACTCATGACCTTTGGGGTCAATATGACCCCACATTGAAATGAATGGGAAAATCAAAAACAAAAAATTGTTTTTTATTTTTCATTTGTCAAAAAAATCTATAAATCCAGAATAAATCTGAAAATGTCCATACCACAATGAAGTCCTGGTCCTAGAGCACAAATGCAATGTGGAACGAACATGATAACTTGCACACACACGTATGTGCGCACACAAACACACACACACACACACATGGTGTGACTACAATAGAAAGAATTTTTATAGAAATTGACAAATAAAATCAATAATTCCAGCATAAATCTGAAAATTCTCACACATAAATTAAGGCCTGGTACTAGATCACTAATGCAATGTGGAATTAACATCACACATACACACGTGCGCCCACACAGACACAAATACACACACAGATAGAGAGAGAGAGAGGTATAACTGCAATAGAGAGCATTTTTATAGAAATTGGGAAATAAAATCAATAATTTCTGCATAAATCTAAAAAATTTCACACATAAATAAGGTATGAGAGCACAATTGCAATATGGAAAGAACATGACTAAACACAGATCACATACACACAGAGACACAAACAAACAAACAAACAAACAAACAAACAAACAAACAAACAAACAAACAAACAAGTGTGACTGCAAAAGAAAGCATTTTTATAGAAATTGGCAAATAAAATCAATAATTACAGAATTAATCTAAAATATTTCACACATAAATAAAGGCCTGGGTACTAGAGCAAAACATTTTTTAGAATGAGCATGATTACACACACACACACACACACACACACACACACACACACACACACACACACACACACACGCACACAAACTCACACAAGTGTGTTTACTATTTACTCCTGTTCCTATCCGCCAATAGCGGTTTGTTTTTTGTATTTACTTTTTAAAAATTAATTTCTTATTCTAAAGTTAATCATTTTATACATTTCGATTATTGAAATATGTAATTGCAATCGAGTCTTTTAGTGGCAACATATGTGGCATTATTGCACATTCATTTGGCATTACTGCAAATTTATATAGCATTATTGCAACAACAAGACACTGCAAAAGACTTCAAACAACAAAAAATATTATTTTAAACTTTGACAAAATACTAATTTAATGTATTTTAAAATGTTTAAATATATATATTTAAAAAAAAACTGTTATAAGAGCAGTAAATCACATCCAGAAAAATGAATGGATCTCTATGGGCCTCTGCTGGAAGTATATGGTAATTACACTTTCTGGCTAAAACTATATTATCTACAAAAAAACATCTTACCAACAGATGGCAGAATTATGCATCTAACACCTAGATCACTATCCAGAAACAACTCATATTTAAATTTGACATTAATGTGTGTTTTTTTTTTCATAAAAAATATATATTTTATATGTATCCTAATGGTGTAGTTGAGGAATTTTGCAGTAAATAGGTAAAAAAAGTACTTCATATCCCCCAAAACACAGCATAAATATATAGAAGAGAAGTAAATAAATAACATGATATATAGTTTGTATTATTAAAATGTATATTTTTTTGTACAATCGCTCTATACATGTGTGGGGTCATATAGACCCCAAAGGTCATGAGTGTAAACAGGAAACAATGAGCATATGAGGGTTAACTTTAACACTGCTTCAGTGTTCATTTAACACTCTGAGTGTGGACTGATATAAACACTGAGCAGTGTTAATTTAACATTGGGGATTTTGCTGTGCACAAATAATCATCACTGGTGACTTTAAAATACTGCAGTGTTCATCAAGCTTTAATTTTATTCACTATTGCACATTTTCAGAATAGCCAAAATATTAGTATTAACTCAACTATCACATTTAGTTGGTTATTCTGAGTTTAGGTCTTCAATGACCTAACAATGGCCACACACAAGCTTGAATTTGTTGAAACTGATATAGTCTTTTTATTTGCTTACAGAAACACATAAAGTCAAAAGTTCAAATGACTTTAATGAACAAATTACCAAGCCAGTGACATCACAAAATGTTTTTAGTCTTACTAAACACCGTGTTGTTGGTTCTTGGCTCTTTCCTTTGTATTCTGCTCTTGTAATGAGAAAAAGATCACAGATACTGCATTCCTGCCATCTATTTACCTGATTTAATGAATAATAAATATCTGAGTCAATCAGCATGCTAAATTGACAGCCCTACTCTCAGAATATGTTTTCATTGTTTTGGCCTTTGTCTTCATGATGGTATCATTTACTCATTTGACACAGCTGTAGATCACAGAAGCCTCTTCCACATTATGCACATTTGATTGCCTAAAAACATCAGATAAAACAATCATGTTATGCATCAGATTACATGATGATAAAGGTCATTAAAAATCCAGATGTTGTTTCTGAAACATCAGTGGGACACAACTTTATTAAGAGTTGATGGCAAATGTTTTATTGTTGTGTGAACTGTCTCTTTAAGCTCGTTCTTCTCACCTCACGGCAGATTATTTACATTATTAATGTTTCATATTTTCAAGCTAGTTAACAAAAGCAGAGCTGCCCCAGATAGCAACATTGTTTCGGCCCAAATCCGGCCCACATCTGGCACTTGTGGAATACTGATGTGGCCTACATGCAGAAACGGTGATGATATAAGTCAAGAGCCATCAATCAAAACTCATCAAAATCTCCCAGCATGCATTGCAGCATGAATAATTTATGCTGAATTGCCTTCTTTTATTATCTGCTTTTATTTTTGCTGTTGTTTTTGTTGCAACTTTTCAGTAGCTTGTTTTGTGATGTTCAGAGTTTTATCTGATTATTTGTTGATTGTCACACCGAGTGTGTCCGAGAGAGCGCACGAGAGAGACCGAGTGTGTCCGAGAGAGCGCACGAGAGAGACCGAGTGTGTCCGAGAGAGCGCTCGACAGTGCGCGCAAGAGAGACCGAGTGTGTCCGAAAGAGCGCACGAGAGAGACCGAGTGTGTCCGAGAGAGACCGAGTGTGTCCGAGAGAGCGCACGAGAGAGACCGAGTGTGTCCGAGAGAGCGCACGAGAGAGACCGAGTGTGTCCGAGAATGACCGAGTGTGTCCGAGAGAGACCGAGTGTGTCCGAGAGAGCGCACGAGAGAGACCGAGTGTGTCCGAGAGAGCGCACGAGAGAGACCGAGTGTGTCCGAGAGAGCGCACGAGAGAGACCGAGTGTGTCCGAGAGAGCGCTCGACAGTGCGCGCAAGAGAGACCGAGTGTGTCCGAGAGAGCCCTCTCTCGCCGTGCGCTCTCTCGGACACACTCGGTCTCTCTCAGACACACTCGGTCTCTCTCGTGCGCTCTCTCGGACACACTCGGTCTCTCTCGTGCGCTCTCTCGGACACACTCGGTCTCTCTCGTGCGCTCTCTCGGACACACTCGGTCTCTCTCGGACACACTCGGTCATTCTCGGACACACTCGGTCTCTCTCGTGCGCTCTCTCGGACACACTCGGTCTCTCTCGTGCGCTCTCTCGGACACACTCGGTCTCTCTCGGACACACTCGGTCATTCTCGGACACACTCGGTCTCTCTCGTGCGCTCTCTCGGACACACTCGGTCTCTCTCGTGCGCTCTCTCGGACACACTCGGTCTCTCTCGGACACACTCGGTCATTCTCGGACACACTCGGTCTCTCTCGTGCGCTCTCTCGGACACACTCGGTCTCTCTCGTGCGCTCTCTCGGACACACTCGGTCTCTCTCGTGCGCTCTCTCGGACACACTCGGTCTCTCTCGTGCGCTCTCTCGGACACACGTCCTCAACCTCGTCTCTCTCGGACACGTCACTCGGTCTCCTCTCTGCGCTCCTCACACACTCGGTCTCTCTCGTGCGCTCTCTCGACACACTCGTCTCTCTCGGACACACTCGTCTCTCTCGGACACACTCGGTCTCTCTCGTGCGCTCTCTCGGACACACTCGGTCTCTCCTCGGACACACTCTCTCGGACACCTCGGCCTCTCTCCGGACACACTCGGTTCCTCGTGCGCTCTTCGGACACACTCGGTCTCTCTCGTGCGCTCTCCTCGACACACTCGTCTCTCTCGTCTGGCTCTCTCGGACACACTCGGTCTCTCTCGTGCGCTCTCTCGGCTACACACTCGGTCTCTCTCTCGGACACACTCGTCTCTCGGAACACACTCGGTCTCTCTCGTGACCATCTGACACGGTCTTCTCGGACACACTCGGTCTCTCTCGTGCGCTCTCTCGGACACACTCGGTCTCTCTCGACATCGTCCCGGCCTCTCAACGGACTCACCCTCGGTCCTCTCTCGGACACACTCGGTCTCTCTCGTGCGCTCTCTCGGACACACTCGGTCTCTCTCTCGGACACACTCGGTCTCTCGACCTGCCCTCTCTCGGACACACTCGGTCTCTCTCGTGCGCTCTCTCGGACACACTCGGTCTCTCTCGTCGCTCGTCTCGACACACTCGTCTCTCGTGCGCTCTCTCGGACACACTCGGTCTCTCCGGACCACTCGGTCTCTCTCGTCAGCTCTCTCGGACACTCCGTCTCTCTCTCGGACACACTCGGTCTCTCTCGGCGCTCTCTCGACACACTCGGTCTCTCTCGTGCGCTCTCTCGGACACACTCGGTCTCTCTCGGACACACTCGGTCATTCTCGGACACACTCGGTCTCTCTCGTGCGCTCTCTCGGACACACTCGGTCTCTCTCGTGCGCTCTCTCGGACACACTCAGTCTCTCTCGGACACACTCGGTCATTCTCGACACACTCGGTCTCTCTCGTGCGCTCTCTCGGACACACTCGTCTCTCTCGGACACACTTGGTCTCTCTCGTGCCTCTCTCGGACACACTCGGTCTCTCTCGGACACACTCGTCTCTCTCTGCCGCTCTCCTCCGACACACTCGGTCTCTCTCGGACACACTCGTCTCTCTCGTGCGCTCTCTCGGACACACTCGGTCTCTCTCGTGCGCTCTCTCGGACACACTCGGTCCTCTCGTGCGCTCTCTCGGACACACTCGTCTCTCTCGTGCGCTCTCTCGACACACTCGACCTCTCCTCTCGACACACTCGGTCATTCTCGACACACTCGGTCTCTCTCGTGCGCTCTCTCGACACACTCGGTCTCTCTCGTGCGCTCTCTCGGACACACTCGTCTCTCTCGAACACGAACACGGTCTCTCTCGTGCGCTCCTCGGACACACTGACGGTCTCTCTCGGACACACTCGGTCTCTCGGACCACCGTATCGACACACTGTCCTCTGCGCACCGACCTCGTTCTCTCGGCGCTCTCTCGGACACACTCGATTCTCTCGGAACGCGTCATCGTCTCGGAAACAGTCGGAGCCTCTCTCGCGCGCTCTCTCGGACACACTCGGTCTCTCTCGACACACTCGGTCTCTCTCGTGCGCTCTCTCGGACACACTCGGTCTCTCTCGTCCGTCTCTCGGACACACTCGTCTCTCTCGTGCGCTCTCTCGGACACACTCGGTCTCCTCGGACACACTCGGTCTTCTCGGACCTCTCTTTCGGCACCTGTCTTCTCGGACACCACACTCGGTCTCTCTCGTGCGCTCTCTCGGACACACTCGGTCTCTCTCGACACACTCGGTCATTCTCGGACACCTCGGTCTCTCTCGTGCGCTCTCTCGGACACACTCGGTCTCTCTCGTGCCTCTCTCGGACACACCGTCTCTCTCGGACACACTCGGGTCATTCTCGGACACACTCGCCCCGGCTCTCTCGACAACTCGTCTCCTCGGACACACTCGGTCTCGCTCTCTCGCGCGCTCCTCGGACACACTCGTCTCTCTCGCGACACACCTCGGCTCTCTCGGACACACTCGGTCTCTCTCGGCGCTCTCTCGGACACACCGCTCTCTCGGACACACTCTTCTCTCTCGTGCGCTCTCTCGGACACACTCGGTCTCTCTCGTCGCTTCGGACACACTCGGTCATTCGGACACACTCGGTCTCTCTCGTGCGCTCGGACCCTCGGTCCTCTCGGGCTCTCTCGGACACACTCGGCTCTCTCGGACACACCTCTCTCGGACACACTCGGTCTCTCCGTGCGCTCTCCGGACACACTCGGTCTCTCTCTGCGCTCTCTCGGACACACTCGCGCTCTCTCGGACACACTCGGTCATTCTCGGACACACTCGGTCTCTCTCGTGCGCTCTCTCGACACACTCGTCTCTCTCTCGGACACACTCGTCTCTCTGACATGTCCTTCCGGACACACCGGTCTCTCTCGGACACACTCGGTCTCTCTCGTGCGCTCTCTCGACACACTCGGTCTCTCTCGGCGCCTCAACACTCGGTCTTCTCGGACACACTCGTCTCTTCCTTCGACACACTCGGTCTCTCTCGTGCCTCTCGGACACACTCGGTCTCTCTCGGACACACTTCTCGGAGCTCTTCTCGGACACACTCGGTCTCTCTCGTGCGCTCTCGACAACACTGGTCTCTCGGCACCTCGTCCTCGTGCGCTCTCTCGGACACACTCGTCTCTCTCGGACACACTTGTCTCTCTCGTGCGCTCTCTCGGACACACTCGGTCTCTCTCGGACACACTCGCTCTCTCGGCCTCCTCGGACACACTCGGTCTCTCTCGTGCGCTCTCTCGGACACACTCGATCTCTCTCGTGCGCTCTCTCGGACACACTCGATCTCTCTCGTGCGCTCTCTCGGACACACTCGGTCTCTCTCGTGCGCTCTCTCGGACACACTCGGTCTCTCTCGTGCGCTCTCTCGGACACACTCGGTCTCTCTCGTGCGCTCTCTCGGACACACTCGGTCTCTCTCGTGCGCTCTCTCGGACACAGTGTGACCGAGTGTGTCCGAGAGAGCGCTCGACAGTGCGCGAGAGAGAGACAGAAGCTGCGTCCCAATGTGCATACTATGCCCGAATTAGTATTGACAATTACTAATGTCACATACTATTTAGGATGGATACTATGCACATTAGGACGCAGCTAGATTGTGACTTTTATTTTAACTTATATAAACTAATATAATTTATTTTACAGGACAGTTTAAAGCTCATAACCATATTTTGTTGTTACTTGAAGTACTTAGAGTGCAGTGTTATGTTGCATCATGCAGTATTTGTCATTTTAAGAGTAAAGGCCTATTTTATTTGTGCACATTTTAATCATTAACATTAAAAGCACACTCCTTTTACAACTAAAATATCAGTAAAGGGTAAAAAAAAACTAATTTCCCAAAAATTAAAACAGAAAAAACGGAATTTGCACAAATTAAAACGGAAAAAAACGGAATGTGGGAAAAAATAAAACGGAATTTGGGAAAAAATAAAACGGATTTTATAGGGCCCTAGACCTTCCCATACCTACTTATTGTTATTAGCTAGCTCAGGAAAGAAAAAAAAGCTGTAAAGCACAGGGGGGAGCTTTACAGGGGGCACGTTTAGTTCGGAACGGGGCACAGTTCGCATGAAAAATCGCTAATGTAAACGCTGTCATGGGACCCGGGTGCGCACTGGGGTACCGAACCCGAGACTGCCTGGAGGAGGTGGTCTGAGTTCGGTTGCTCCCGAACCGTGCCGCGGTTCGCGTGAATGTGAAAGCAACACAGACTCGGGTGCGCACTTGTTCAGGAAGTAAAGTAACCTGCGCATGCGTTTTAGCTTATTGTGATGTATTCAGTTAAATAAAACACTTGTAAGGGATGATAGTGTTCATGATTTACCTTGGATACGAGCGAGAGTGAGCCTGCAGTGTATTCGTGCATTGCGCGTGGAATCAGGGCAACAAATTTGGAAATTCACTGTCTCCTCAAAAGAGTTTGTTTGCAAGCAGCAGAAGTCCACCGTATGTGACACACGCACAGTAAACCTGTATTGTTCACTCAACTGCACATAATAGCAGCAAATTAATAAAAAACACAATATTGACCCGCGTTCTGTTTTCTATCATGCGTCGTGTACGTTTGCGATGACGTAATATGCACGCAAACGCACCAGGGTTCGATAGAATCAAGTTGAGTGTGAAACCAGACCAATGCTGGATTCTAAACCTCAAAGAATTGCCACAATCAAGACCTCGAAGCAGAAATGAGGGAAAAACACCCAGAAACTCCTCATGTGCCGCTCTATAAGTATAAAGGTCTTTCCTTGCCAATAATGCTTGGATAACGCACATACGTCTCCTTCCAATAATAATAATGGCCAGTGCAGTGGCTGGGACATATGTAAACCTACCAACGTCCGTTGCCAATTAAGTTTAGTCGTATAACATCGATTAATGGAAACGCCGTCATTTCGCAACAGTTTTTTGTCAACATTTAGAAATATTCACAAAAGTTTTGAGCAAATCTGTAATGGAAACACGCCAACTGATCACCATCATGGTAACTTCAAATGAAACAATAAATCATCAACATCTAAACCTCTGTTAATTCTCAAACAGAACTGTAGACGTGTGACAGAAATAAAGTCAGTCTGGTTAGTAATAAGTGAAGCTGGTTATGCTGTTAGTGGAGTTGTTTAATCCTCCTCTGCTGAGATCTTCAGAGATGTAGGGGCAGTTTCCCGGACAGGGTTTAAATTAAGCCTGGAGTAGGTTAGTTACCCCTGTACTATGGAGTCCTGAACAAAAATAAATCAGAGTAAATTAAAACCAACTGTGCTAATCTGAATTAGCATGACAGAGGTTGCCTATAAAACATGGAATGAACCAAGAAAAGCTTAAAATTGCATGGAACTGAGAAGCAAAAAATGAGGAAAACAATGGCATCAGAAAAAGACTGCAATCACAAAACATTTACTAACAAGAGAAAATTATTTTTAAGCAAGCTAAATAACCTGCCTCTTGGTAGGTTTAATTTAAGTCTCAATTTAGTCCTGGATTAACTGTAGTCTTTCTCTAGGAAATCATCTTATTAAACTCTGGACTAAACTAAATCTAGAAAACAATGCATTTTGAGTAATATGTTGTTTTCGAGAAAGTAGCCCACGGGAATATTCTGTGAATTAACAGCTCTCAAAGTCGACACTCAGAGGCTGTTTCTATGGAGCCAGAACGGTGACTTTAAAATTTGGCATCAAAAATTAAAATTGGCATTGAAAACAAAAGCAGAACTGAAAAAGGAAACATTGGCAGTGAAACATTTGTATTGAAAACAGTTGTTTTGGCATTGAAACAAGTATTGGCACTGAAAAAAGAAAATAATTAAAATCTTACAATTATTATTTTATTTTATTGGGATTTATTTGTATTTTTCAATGACAATCTTAAGATTTTTTCTTCATGTCACTCTTATTCAGTGACAGATTTTTTTAACAATGTCAGTTTTTTTTCAGTGTCACTGACTTTCAGTTTCAACTTTCTGTCACTGTTTTGGCGAGGAGAGGGGAGGGGTCTGGGGGAGGGGTAAGTAGAGCGTAGTTTGCATATAATTTGCATATCGGCATACTGAAGAAGTAGGCATGCGTCACTTTTCTGGAACCCGCCATCAGCTCTGAAGCCTCTGCATGGTGGCCTTACGAAAATGTCTACTTTACCGGGAACTTCCAAACCGCAAGTAAGTCTGTTTTCCCCCTGTCATGTACATGTTTATTCACGTGCAACCTGGCCGGTTTGGTTAACTTTTAATGGCCGTTATGCTATTTTTTTAGACGTCGACTGGAACATGTAAGTTACTAACATTAGCCGTGTTGGCTAACTTAACCTGTGGTTAATGCTGGGTCAAAAATAAACACCCGCCAAGCACCATATGCATATGGCAAAAAAAGAAATTAGCGTTAACTTAGGTGTCTGTCGGTAAATACTTGTTGCCGCGAAGTATGAATACATCACAACAGCGGCTAACAGTAACATAGCCAGTAGCGTTAACATTGACATGATAAACAGCAGGGCTTCGGCTGCACACACACACACACACACACACACACACACACACACACACACACACACACACACACACACACAGGAGAGCCTCTCCTCTTCGAGCTAGTTCGGCTAAAACGTTACACACTAAACAGTAACTTCTAGGGCTGCGAATGTGCTTCTAGTACTGCTAACGGTAAAAAAAAAACCCCGCTAAAATGGTAGTTAATGTTAAGTCTCCAACCCTGTGATGTCTGCTTTCTTTTTCTTTAGGAGTTAGAGAGGCCAGTGTTATTGCTGCTGCACAAGGCCTCATAAACGTGCTAACGCAAAACATTCAGCAGCATCACACTCCAGCACAGCAGAATCCAGTGCAGTCACATGAGCACCTGAGTCGACAACAAGCAGGTCAAGGGAGGTGTTGCTGAATTTGAGAGAGATGGCAGATTCGCGACCCCAACAGAGGACTGTAAGTTAATAATCAAAATATGTTTGCCTATTAGGTTTTATATATTTGGCTTTTTGCTCTGACGATCCAAGGAAATGACAAGTTTATGTTAATACATCTTTTGTTATCTCATGAATTGCACTGAGTTCTGCTTAGCTCTCTATAACAATGTGAAATAAAAATTTAAAGTTTTGCATTTGCTCATATCTGGAATGAGTGGTTTCTAACATTAAATTATTTGATTTAAATGTAGTTCATATTTAATGAAGTGTGCGCCAATTCAACATTACCTTAGATCTGCCATACAGCTATAGAAGAGTAGCTTGTCATGGCGACTTGAGGACTGATACATGTGTCATCACAGTAGAGTTTTTTTTTTATGTTAATTACAGGAACCTTTGATTGTGAGGCAGTTCATGGAGAGAATGCTGAGAAGGCTTCAGGAAGTTCTGCGACGTCAGCCTGTGGATTTGGATTATTTACACTTTTTTTTAAGTCATGAAGTGGGACTTGTTCGCTCTTTTGCCAATGTAGTAGAACTGCCTCAAGCTGTTGTTCGTGCTTTATCTGACTTATTAAGACTTCTTCGTTTACAAGAGGAGAGTTATCCAGCTGCTACCTATGCAGAGGTTCTGGTTGGTGAAAGGGGACAGCCAAAACTTGTAATTTCTAAAGAATGTCTTCAAAACCTAATCGACATGCAGTTGCCCATCCCCTGTGTAGCTAAGCTCCTGGGTGTCTGCAAAAGGACAGTGTACCGGCGGATGCGTGAGTATGGACTATCAGTTACGGGATCATACAGCAATCTCACAGATGAGGAGCTGGACAATCTTGTGCGCTCAGTTAAATTGAAGATGCCGCATATAGGCTATAGAATGATGAAGGGTGAACTGCAAGCGATGGGACACCGTGTCAGATGGGTCCAGGTTTCAGCATCCATGCACAGGGTGGATTCTGCTAGCCTGGCTCCGCCCTCCTACGCACTTCCGCTCAATTTCATTTTCCTTCAGTACTCCGTCTGGGACTGTGCCGTAGACTTCGGTTTCCAGAAATCAATTTTTTGTAGGACCAATCAGCGAACAGAGGGAGTGGCTGAGAACGATGACGTTGATGTCGACTTGTGCGTTATTTTGAGTTGTAGTTAAAAAAAAGAAAGATGCGAGTGAAGCCATTCGGTCCGTTGTGGCAACGCTGCGAATATCAAGAAGTTAAAGCCGGAGCAAGAACAATCTTTGCTTAGTTTTGTGTTTATGGCCATCCTCCCACGGGGTTCGGGAAAAGACATACGTCATGACCAAACGTTAGCGATTGGTTATGGCAGATAGAGTGACTCTGGGCAGATCCAATAGTTTTAGACTTCAATAGAGTTCCCGCCTACAAGGAAGTTAACGTTTGCCAATGGAGCGGTGCCAGACTCTATGTAGAAATGAAATGTACGAGAGTCTGGTAGAACCAGGCTAGGATTCTGCAGGGATCTTGGAGAGAATGGCACGTTTAGGCTGTGTTGCTAGAAGAACATATTCTGTCAAGGGTCCCCACTCACTGGTCCACGTGGACACAAACCACAAACTTATCAGGTATGTGTGTGAGTGTGTATGTTTCACAAGAATATTGTTATATGTTGTTCATATATTTATATTCATAAATGTTTGTTTAAAAAGTTTGCAGAGTGAGTCTCTTAATTGAGCTTTTACGAATAGGTTCTATTCATGTTTGAAGGATGCGGGTAGATTTTGTATGCCATTACAACATAGGCTATAGATTGCTGGAGCTGTATTTCAACAAAAAAACTTTTTTAATAGTTTATTAATGAAGCTGCACATAGAGTTACTATTCTATAAAATTCCAAAATGTGAATGGGTAGCTATTTAATGATTGGTGCTAGTGACTCTTAATCCATTCCACACTGTGTGGATCAGCGTGCATGCTGTAAATTAAAAACATTCCTCAAAAAGGCTTGATTATTTTTGTATGGTTCTTTAGCGTTAGGCAGTAAATGTATTGGTTTACCATTTTTTTAAAAAACAGGATGAGGATGACATACAGTCAGGAAAAAGTCCGCTGTTGCTACACATAATGGCTATGTGGACAACATTGGTTTAACTGTTACATGAAATAAAGAAGGGAAAAAAACAGTAATTTACACACTGAGGCTAGCTTAATTTCTCATATTATAGGAGGATGTCCCATCTTAAGTGCAGCTTTTACAAATAAAGATTCTAAAGGTTACATGGGTTCATGGTAAATAAAATCTGAATTGACCGCCTTAATCATTTGTGTACACAATGTAGAGCTATTATAAATTTAAGAGGTGATACACTTCCTGAAAATGTGTTTTTCCTTTCAGATATGGAATTGTTATCTTCGCTGGGGTTGATGGGTATTCACGAAAGGTAAACATGTAACACTTTTTTAAAACAATGTGGCTGAGCCTAGTATTACTATATTCTATTTAGTATGGCACATTCACATAAGTATTTTGTTACTATGCTCCAGATAATGTACCTGGGTTCTGCAAATAATAACAAGGCATCAACAGCACTTGACTTCTTCATGAGCTCAGTTGAAAAGTTTGGCTTTCCATTAAGGTAAGAAAACAGCAAGAGCATGATTGTGTTTTTATCAAAATTCATTGACTGAAAACATTTTACTTTGTCTCTGTTTCTTATGTGATTATTTAGAGTTAGAGGAGACCAAGGGGTCGAAAATGTCGGCATTGCTCAATGCATGTTCACTGTTCGTGGCTGTGGCAGAGCAAGCTATATGTCGGGAAAAAGTGTGCATAATCAAAGGTAAATATCAAAGTTATTTTTCTTTCAGGTAACTCCAACCCATATCAGAAAAAAAGCATTTTTCTGCCCATCAGTGTTTTTATTTATTGAAATTTCCGTCTGTCGCTAACACTTTTGTTCTCACAAAATACAATGGAGGTGAATGTGATTTTTATTTTTTGATGCTCAAAGCATTAAAGAATTGCATTGTGAAGACCGTAAAACCAACATCTCTGTCCTAGTAAATTTGGATAATTCGTAAACAGTCTTCACCAGAAATGATTACATTAAAAATGATTTGTCATTCATTCTTATTGATGCCAAGCCAGGGAGACTGGCAACAGCAATACAGTGAACACTGTGTAGTACCAAATCTTAAGGATACATCCTCACAGGAAGCATTAATCCTTCCTAGGTCTACGGAGATGCAGAGTGTCCAAATTAGGTTATTGTTCACGACTCTATACATGTGGGGAGACTGAGTCTTGTATATTTGTTCAAATCAAGAAGAACATTGACTGAAAAATGAGTGCTTACCTAAGTTAACCTGAGTAAATGTTTCCCACACATGGACTTTACTTAGGCGGGCCACCCAGGTAGCCTGGGTATATTTGGCAACCCATTCAACATTTTGCAGAGAAACATCCTACGTTACAACATTACGTTACAATACATTCAACACTTTCTACAGAGTCTATCTGTAATGAAACAAAATTTAGATAATTTCAACCTTTGGTTACCTAGGAAATGGATGGCAGTGAACCCCTGGCTGTGATTCTAATATTAATACGGTGCACTTTTTGTATTTTTGATCTCAAAGGGTGGAGCGCTTATGGCGTGATGTGTGGATGGCAGTAACAAGGGTATATTATGAGCTACTTCATGGTCTTGAAGATGAGTGCCTGCTTGATCCCTCCAACAGCCTTCAGCTATTCTGTGCCCAGTACATATTTGTACCACGCCTCCAAACGGACCTCGACACTTTTACAGCCGGGTGGGATAACCATCCTCTGCGAACGGAACAAAACCTGACTCCCAATCAACTTTGGACCATTGGATTGCTCCAGTATCCTGTGGCTGCTCCAGAGAATCTAGAGGTAGACTTCAAAATGTTGAATCCAAGCTATGTTTAATCAGGTTTACCCATTGTCTCATATTTTAAGATCTGAAACAATTGTGACAAATAATGCAAAAATAGATCAAATCAGAAGTCTAAATTCATTTTAACGGCAATGTATATTCAATATTATTGTACACTCAACAAATTATAATGAATTATTTGAAGATCAAATGTGTGAAGTACACAAGGCAATTACAAAGTGTTAACAAAATTACTTGCCATTTATAGGATTTCCAAGATCACTTATTGGATTTCAACCCTGACAGAGAAGCTGCTGCTGCTGCTGCTGGTGGAGTAGTTCTACCACCCGTCCAGTGCCCTCTGGGGCCACAGGCTATGGCTGGACTTAGGGCAGCCATCAATCCTATCAGTCCCTCCCTCCCAGGACAATGGAATAGACATTTACAAGGCTGCGCTTGACTATGTAACACATCACTCAAACTTGGCAGGATAACATATAGTCTGCAATATAAATGTTCAATGTTTTTTGTGATTTGAAAAATGTTTTATCTGATTCTTACAAATGAAGTTGTAATTGCTTGCATGAAAAGGTATTTGTGCAGAACTATTGTGGGGATGGTTTAGGATATGTTTTACTATGCAGTATATAAACAACTCAGTCTGCCATGGTAAAGATATCCAGTTTTATTCTGCTGTTACTTGTTTTAAACAACCAAATGAACCTCCCACAACTTTCAACAGTTTCAACTTAAATCTAGTGTATGCTGATATTTCTAAACTGGTGTCTTAAATACCATTAGACAGTTCAAACTCAACATGCCATGTTTGATATCTTGGTAATGAAGAATTTAAAATAAAACTGGATTTGTACAATTTGATCTTAAGTGAAATGTATTTTTTAAAAGTGGAAAAACATCAGTTCCCCTTTACAGTATAATGCTTTAGAGTTTAGACACTGAAAACATTTCAGTTAATATTCACAATGAAAAATGATAAAAGCCATAGGCATTGTATGTCCATTTATTGTTTTGACATCAACCAAGTTAATTTTTGCAGACGATTTAGTCAATGTAAACCCCCACAAATTTGATTCCACTGGAATGACATGAATTTGCCCCATATACATATAAACTAATGTGTATGTGGAAAACTGAACAATTTCAACTTTTCAATAGTACGCTGAATTGAAGAAAAGCACATTTCAACGTTTATACTACATGTACATTGTGTCAGTGCTCTGTAAACAAAATGCAAATAATTAAGTTCTTAAAATTACCTTTTTCAAATAAATGGTTAGCAGTGGTCCCAACTTAAAACAATGAGAGAATCAAACACTAATGTTGAGCTATTTTTATGGTTTGACTTGTGCTAGCTGTCTTTTTTTGTTAAGACTCTCACAGAATAATAAATAGCTCACTGAACACATTTAACAAAAATGCCAGTAGAAATGCCAAAAATTCACAATACTGCCTGATTTGGGGAAGTAGACATCTGTGGTCAAAACATGACCTCTAAACTCGCCCGAAGTCTCTACCCATTCTGATTGCTACTGTCATTATATCTCTGAACTCCTTGTATGTTTTCATATGTTCAACAGGAATAGTTATTGTATTTGTGCAGGCACTTACAAGTGGGAAACAAATTTGGTGACCTGGCATTTTTTCATTACAGTGGTGTTCAAATCTTAGATTTATTTTAAAATCTGCCCTCTCTGATGGAAGAAGGGGCTTGTGCCTTTGTCCAGTTAACCACTGCATCACTGTTTGGACAGACAGGCTCACGTGTGTTTGTTGATTCCAGTGCCCTTCTTGACTTAGCAGCTCCTCTTGGGTCAGAGGCTCACACATTTGCTGGTCTTCATTCTGACCTGAATGATAAAACAAATCAGAGTAGTTGAGTACAATGATGTAAAAATCCAACACTGCAAGAAGCCAACTCTATTTACCAATCTACATGATTTATCCCAAAGGCCTATTTCAACTAACCTTGCTGCATTCATTTCTATTTAATATACACTGAAATAACTGAAAGATTAAACAAAGATAGGAATAGTCCTAGAATAATATTATCCAAAAGAATACCAGATATGCAGTATGAAATATTTTGACTACATTTGTAGTATACTATGTTGTCACTACAGGCATACGTTTCCATTCAACATTGGAGGGGACACATTAATCTTATACAATATTCCTGTATTCTGCGAATTTATGGTGGAAATGTCTTTAAGAAACATGTATTTTGATCTATGACTTATGTCTTTGGGCTGTGGAGGGCAAAGTCCAGAAAGTCTCTAGTGAAGTTCAAAACCTGGACAATTTTTCCATAAGCATTGCCCACCCACCCCTAACATTAATGTTTCTAAAAGGAAATATATTGATGGTCCTTTTTGGTGGAGTGCTAATATTCAGCTCCCTAATCAAAGATGGAGAACAAATTTGTATAGTACTTAAACATGTGATAAAGACAGTTTAAGTCAAACCTGTGATTTCCAGGTCTTGTAGAAAGTCCTGGAGGAAGTTGATGATGGCATTTTCTTTTGCTTGCCTTGGACTTCCCTTCTCACTCAGCTCAGGGACTAGGATACTCATTATGTAATTAGCATCCGGCTGGGTGGTGGGGCAAAGGGAAAAAAAGAAGGCGGGTTGACTACACAGAAATACCACAGTCCACTTTACATATGACTTTGTATTCTTCCAAAACAAAAAAGGTTAAGAAAAGCAATAAAGTCAAAAAAATAATAAAAAGATACAGCTCTACTACTACAACCTGTAGGGTTTCTAAGATTATCATCAAGTATATAGCAGTAAAGCAAATCAGGATGATTTAATGTCCAGCATCCTTACTCTGTCATCATCCTCTTTGGGGACAAACAGGTTTGAGCAGAGAGTTTGATGCTTCCCAATCACATCCAGAAGGTTGTAGACCTTCATCCCATTTCTAATTTGCTGAAGCATAGGAGTCAGACGCATTGTAGCATGCAAAACAATGGCTCTATTGAGAACAGGGAACAAAGTTTTGCGGAAGACTCATAAATAAAAGGGAAATATGCTATTTTCCACACAACTAAATTAAGACTAAGACAAGGCTGTACAAATTTATATTTTAAATTCAAATGCTGCATTTCTAAAAACAGTAATAATGCTATGCTGTTAAACTGGCTATTGATGCTGTGTGCATCAAAATTAATTATATAAAAATTGTTTCTCTAGAAAATAAGTACGGACCTTATGATACTGTCCTTTTGGTCCAACTTAAGCAAACCTGTGTAACCACAACTCACGATTTCATCTGTGAACTGTGTCAGATCAATTGCTGCCTCCACCTAAAATTACAACAAACACATTAACAGTATAGCAATGAAATACTGTACATTAAGAAAAGCCTTTAATGGTTTTGCACGGCTGTTCATAGCAGATGTACTCACCCTTTCTATGAGTAAAGCATATTCAAGATCATCCACATCATCTTTGGTCAGCTGCAGAGCATCAAAGTCCCCTGTTGTAAGAAACTGGTAACACCAATTTCTGAAGAAGCATGGTGCTGGGCCACCCTGAGCTAGGCTGACAGAAAATACTTCTCCTGCAGTTCTGCATGTCATCAACAAACAGTGCAGACATTGTAATTGCAACTTTTTACTTTTATTTGCATAAACTGCATAATTTAGGACAATTATAAAAGAATGCAAACCTGTAGAAACCATTTTCTAGGTCACAAATCGAGTAGACCGGACTCTTTCCCTTCTTGCCACTGCCCTCAAACAGTCGCCTCTCAATGCCATGCATCATTTCTAAATACAATAATTGATGACAGAAAACACAGTTCAGTAAATAAAAAATACTGCACCTATGAACCTGATTTCAGTAGTGTTTGGTGCCAGAGATTGTCCTAAATATGCATTACCAGTCAAAAATTCTTTGCTTAATGCTCCAGTGTCGATTCCAGCTTCGCCAATGAAAGTCACATTGAGTTTGTTGACAGGTGAGCCCTTCTTCTGTCTCTGCCACTGAATAAGGCCTCTTTGGAAAAGGTTGTCCCGGGTGATGCAGATCTTAAAATCTTTGCTTGCATCTACTTGGCTTGCAAGCCACTGGAGTACATCATCGTCACTATTAAAAAGCAGCAGCAGCAAAAAAAAAAAAAAAAAAAAAAAATTACTTAACTTTTAATTTAATGACTAATTGAATGAATCTTAAACAAATGACTGATGAAAAAAATAAATAATTGTGCCAAATTTCACCTAGACATGTCGGCCATAGATAAGCTTCCCTCGCGTAGCACACAGCTGTCTGTACTGTAGTTCAACGTGTCCTGTAGACTGAAAAGGATCAACAAAAACACATTAAAACTTTCAATAATAATATATCAGTGTTTATGTTTCAGCACACCTGAAAAACAATAGTAAAAAGGCATTCTACTGATGTTATTTTGGACCTAGATGCCCATTGAGTGACCCTGCCATTGTGCTATCACAGCGTTTCTTGTGCATTATGAAGGATAAGACAAAACAAAGATGCAAATTATATTTAAATTAATCTGAAATTTCTGATATAGTACATTGTAGATTATTATATTATATTACAAGGAGACACCGCTTTAACAGACAATATGTTGTGAAATAAAATGTATATGATAACATGATATAATGGCAAACCTTTCACCACACAGACTTGCATGCAGAACAATTTCATCTGATGGAAAGCAGCCACAACATATAGGGCATTCCTTTCTATCCTGTAAACAACATATATTCAAATCAATTGCACCAGGTCTCTCTGCAATTTCACATATTTTTCAAGATATCAGCTCAAAATCATTACCTGGCCACAATCTCTGGACTCTTTGTTAGGGTGCACAAGTGGTGAGTTTGTGACAGAAAGAACCTGGACCTCACTTTGCCAGTCCTGTAAAGTAACAAACAGCTGTATCCATAAATACATAGGAGAAATAATCAATGCTACGACATGCATACCTTACGATAATTTCCAGACACTTTTTTGCAAGCAGAGTATGATCTCAATGGTCTTAAAAACATCTGAGAAACAAAGCACGTTATGATCTTATTACGGTACAGCAGGGTTTAATTCTTGCTTCCTAAATTCAAATTTAGCATCATTAGGATTATATTTTAGTCTTCAATTACACAGATATATTGAGATTTTATGTGTTAGGACATAGTGTTACCATAGACAAAAACAATGTGATGATATTTTACCATATACATGTATTGTTTTGCAATATCTTCTCTGTTATATGCATTAACCTCATCATCATCTGCTGCAGACTCCATACAATCCTCGATGTGCAATGCTAGGATATGAAGAGGCATGTTTTCTTTGCACACTTGGCATGCAGCCTTAGGCATTTTTTGAAATTCAGTTGCATCAGATGGCAGTGGAGTAAGATCAAGGTCCTGCTGCAGTGGAACAATGTACATGGTCGTCTTCCCAGCACCCGAAACACTGCGAATCAGTCTACCTGTATAACCGTCTACATCAGGAGGAATGGCAAGCAATTTCCTTCTACCGTGGCCACCTGCATATACAGAAAGTGAGAGAACGAATTTTAAATGTTGGTGTTCCTGCACCATCAAAATGAAAGGTGCTTGAAAATGGTATGCACCTGAAGCCTTATAGAACAACCACCCTTCCACCCCCTCCATTTTGGGATATTCTTCAATGAGAATTTTATTTACCTGAGAAATGAATAACAGAATGGGATAAGGAGGTTTAAAAAAGGACAGTATAAAAAAAAAAACTAATAACAGTATAATACTTTAAATTGTTTTGTATATCACAATAACTATATTGACAAGTTTAATAACAATAATAATAATAATAATAATAATAATAATGTGTACTGTAATGCCAAAAAGAAGATTAATTTCAATTGAAAGAATGGTTGGAATACCATTGCATGGCTCATATCATCTGTCAAAGTGAGGGACCTCTTCCCCAACCCTGCTTGGCTCAACTCCAGCTCTTCAGCTGCAGAAGGCGTGCTGGTACAGCCCTTATTCACCAAATATACATACACACTGAATATCTTACAGACTTTCGGCTTCCCTGGAGTGGTTTGTAAGGGTGAAAAGCGGTTTTTTGCCTTTCCTTTTGGTAAAGAAGCCAGGAAATGACCTGCATGTTTAGGAGGTTAACAGTAAGTGTTTAAATCAACATTATGAAATATAATTATTCATCAAATAAGTCCAACATATGATCACAAATAAGTTTAATAACACCTGGTCATCTCCTCCTGCACAGTTTGTTTCGTTGTTTGTGATTGTTGTCGACTCAGGTGCTCATGTGACTGCACTGGATTCTGCTGTGCTGGAGTGTGATGCTGCTGAATGTTTTGCGTTAGCATTTTATGAGGCCTTGTGCAGCAGCAATAACACTGGCCTCTAACTCCTAAAGAAAAAGAAAGCAGACATCACAGGGCTGGTGACTTAACATTAGCTACCATTTACCCAGGGTCCCCATTTCACGCTCTGGCTCATCTGCCAGTGGCAGGTAAACTGAGAAAAGCAGTAATAGTCACAGCTTAGTAGCTGCTCAGACTCCCCATGACCGCGGCTGTAACTTTTTTTTTTTTTACCGTTACTAGAAGCACATTCGCAGCCCTAGAAGTTACTGTTTAGTGTGTAACGTTTAAGCCGAACTAGCGGCTCAAAGAGGAGAGGCTCTCCTGTGTGTGTGTGTGTGTGTGTAGCCGAAGCCCTGCTGTTTATCATGTCAGCCGCGTTTCCACTGCCGGGCTAGGGCCGGGCCAGGCAATAGTATATTCCTGCACAACCGGAGGCTGCAGTTTCAGGACCCCAGTTTTAGGACCGCAGTTTCAGGACCCTAGTTTTTCGTGACAGCGCCACCTACCGAACTGGATGATATCTTAAGTCTTGTTAAAAAAAAAAAAAAATTATATATATATATTAACGAAGAAGATTATGGAATAGAAAAGCTCCTACAGCAGGTGGATTAGAGCAAGTAGCATCAAGCTACATGACACAATTTAAAATATTAGTAGGCCTATTACACTTTTACTTAAAGCTCAATTTAAACCACCATCGAGTATTTGTATCATATTCCGGTCGCGGTTTAAAATGGTTTTAAGTAAATAAAAGATGTTGAAATATGTTATATAGCATTTTATATGCAGCTAATGGCTACACCTTGTTTAGCAATACTGTAAACATTCTTTATTCATATGAAAATATCAAAAATCACGCACAAACCACATATACTCGAAATCGTGCATTTATTAGCTTCTTGTTTATGGTGAAGCAGCGCCGCCGCTCCCACCACGCGCATCACGCGCTGTGCGTAGGGCACCAAGTGCTGAGGGGGCACCAAAAATAGCCTAATGAAAAATCAATCATCAAACTTCTTGTTATAATCAGATTCAGCGCGTTTTTCATCTTCAATCCGCAGCGGCGCCGAGCAGAGAGCAGAGAGCAGAGCACGTCAGAAACAGAGGACAGGGTGTGGGTGTGTGTTCATCTTAGCCTCATTGGTCTGTCACTGCTCGTCAATGTCAGAATATTTGAGATGACCAGTCAAATCAAAGTAGTAGGCGGGCTTTATGTTCACAGACGCTGAGCGCGAATTTTAACAGTGCAACTCGACACTTCAGTGTACGGTCAAGTGCGATGATAAGAAGTAGCTTAACTTAACTTTATATATTTGACAGTTTTTTTAGGTCATAAATGTTAAACTAATGACAAAAAATTATTAGGCAAACTATTATAGTTTTGTCTATTTTCGCCATTTTGAACTGAAAATAGGCTATAACATGTAGTAATAGTTTAGGCTTCTGTCATTGTCAGGGGACAAGAAACATGGACAAAGCCGTTTTCATTTCATCATGTTAGGCACAGGATTAATAATGAATGTGTACATATTGAGAATAAAATACAAATTGTAGCCTTTAGTAAATTAAAAAAGCCAACTTTAGGAGGGGAACAGACAGGGCAAGATAAAAACAAAGAGAAAAAGAGTGTGATGCTGATGAGGAGAGAAAAATAATCAGCTGCCCACTGACATGGTTTTAAAGCTGTTGTTATCGATTTTTTTTTTTTTTTTTTGCCTTCACAACATCTTAAAATGCACATCTGTAGTTCAGAGAAATCCAAAATTTTCTCGGGGAAACCCCGAACCCCCCTGACTAACCTGCCTCAAATTCGGGAACACAATGATTATAAAACCATGCCATTGCATGGTAATGAAACTAGTTAATAGTAAGCATTAGACCCTAAACTAGAGTGTTACTTTTTAATTTTTTTTTATAAATCATACCCTCATTAAAATCCTCAGGAAATTTTCAATTTCCTCAAATGAAAATCCTAAATAAAAATATATTTTTAAGGGGGGGAATCATAAAGAAATTATGCTTAGGGCACCAAAATGGCTAGCAGCGGCACTGTGGTGAAGAGATGTGTCTTAGCTTTGTTATCACGGAGGTCAGAATGAGGAAGTGTACACAGCAGCGCGTCATGCAGAAGGGCAGGATTATTGTCACGTTAAACCACCTGAGATGATTGACAGCTCTATAGCGAATAAGAGAGCGCAGCAGAGAACTGACACAAATCAGGAAGAGGAGAGATAGATCCATAGACAGATCTCGCTGTTTGAGCTTCAGATCGCATAATTTAGTGGAACATGAAAATCATTATTTCTCCAAATATGTGCACCATTGGACTAATAGCCCTGGCGGATGCCGACCGTATGTATGTGAACACAAATAAACCGGAGAAAACGTGAATGACTGCTTTATGAGTGATGATTTCTATTCAAAATAACGAACGTTACAGATTAATAATTTTGCACTCCTGTCATAAATTAAGAAATTCATGTCACTGCAAACCAGTTTTATCATAAACAGTGGTCTATCGAAGCTGGAGTTTTAAATATTTCTAATGATGCTCAGTTTGTCTAGATCAAATAAGTAAGAGTGTAAAGTTTTAACGAATAATGAATATTGAACAATAATCTGGGGCCGTCTGTGATTTTCTGTGATCTTTGCTACGAAAGGGGTTAAATGAGTGTTTTTGGTGATCCAGTTCGGTAGGTGGCACTGTAAAAGAAAACTGGGGTCCTGAAACTGCAGCCTCCGGTTGTGCAGGAATACCGTTCTCGGGCCAGGGCTTACAGCGAGCCGAGCCAAGCCAGTGGCCTCGGGCCTAAAGCACCGGGCTTGCGTTTCCACTGCCGGGCCAGTAGCCCCGCAGCGCTGCCCTAAACCGCTCCCCTAACACGCCTTTCTGGATCAAACGTCATACAACCCAACCCATTTCAGCGGGTATTACGAATTTATTTATTTTTTAAGTTAGGAAGATAGTATGTGTATTAACTCACCGGCTGTGGCTGCAATAGTAGGCCTATCCCGATTGTCTCGCGAGTCGCCACTAACACAGAGCACACCGTCCGTCAAGTCAATCCATGGAAAGTTCCTTCTCTGAGCTCCGCTTTGTCCATTGTGCGTTTTAATCGCCTTGTACAATACTGCGCCCGCAACTTTTTTATTTTTTTCCTGAACTTGAAGTGTTGCTCGCTGAATGCGTAGCTTAGAAAGTTCAGCATCGATGTATTTTTAACGTCCTCGTTTCTTCACACGCGGTCAAATTGACGTTGTACCCTTTCTTCTGCTCAGAAGAGCTTCGGTATCTTCGACAGACCAGTACAGGCGATTCTCCATTTCGAGCAGCGATTATTTTGCGCGATATAAAAAAGTGAAATGTGCATCTTGCTTCAGATCATAACGTTCCATAACACCGATAAACTCCGCCTTTTACCTTGAGCACGCCTCTAGCCCGAGCTGGCCCGCTTTGGCCCAAGGTTTTCGACGGGCCAGAAATCTTGGACGTTGGCCCCGAGTAAGCCCCGCTCAAGCCCCGGAAGTGACAGTGGAAACGCGACTGGCCCTGGCACGCACTAGCGCGGCTCGGCCCTGGCCCGGCAGTGGAAACGCGTTAACGCTACTGGCTATGTTAGCCACTGTTGTGATGTATTCATACTTCGCGGCAACAAGTATTTACCGACAGACACCTAAGTTAACGTTAATTTCTTTTTTTGCCATATGCATATGGTGCTTGGCGGGTGTTTATTTTTGACCCAGCATTAACCGCAGGTTAAGTTAGCCAACACGACTAATGTTAGTAACTTACATGTTCCAGTCTACGTCTAAAAAAATAGCATAACGGCCATTAAAAGTTAACCAAACCGGCCAGGTTGCACGTGAATAAACATGTACATGACAGGGGGAAAACAGACTTACTTGCGGTTTGGAAGTTCCCGGTAAAGTAGACATTTTCGTAAGGCCACCATGCAGAGGCTTCAGAGCTGATGGCGGGTTCCAGAAAAGTGACGCATGCCTACTTCTTCAGTATGCCGATATGCAAATTATATGCAAACTACGCTCTACTTACCCCTCCCCCAGACCCCTCCCCTCTCCTCGCCAAAACAGTGACAGAAAGTTGAAACTGAAAGTCAGTGACACTGAAAAAAAACTGACATTGTTAAAAAAAATCTGTCACTGAAAAAGAGTGACATGAAGAAAAAATCTTAAGATTGTCATTAAAAAATACAAATAAATCCCAATAAAATAAAATAATAATTGTAAGATTTTAATTATTTTCTTTTTTCAGTGCCAATACTTGTTTCAATGCCAAAACAACTGTTTTCAATACAAATGTTTCAATGCCAATGTTTCCTTTTTCAGTTCTGCTTTTGTTTTCAATGCCAATTTTAATTTTTGATGCCAAATTTTAAAGTCACCGTTCTGGCTCCATATGTTTCAGGCCCGGCTGCAGGATGAAATTACTGAGGGGGCATGTGAAATTGTTAAGGGGGCTTAACTTTATACCATCAATGAACAATCAATAACACCTCGCTTTGGAACGACATATTTTTAAATGCAGCGCTCCCTAAAACACTCCATATGCAACTGCACATGTAACCGCATAATAAAAAGATAAGCCAGCATAATTTATTAGTCGTATATTGACTCTTTCACGCTTAAATTTTAAATATTCTAACTGACTCCTCAGAGTGAGTTTTTATTTTAGAACGTTCCACCTTAACGTTTCCATGGCAACGCGTCATATTTGTCACGTGATGCACCGCACAATAATGCATGACAGATGTATCACTTTTATTTCCTTTTTTATTCAAATATTCACAAACTTGCTTACCATGTCATCAACTATCTGATATTCCGATTCTCAAAAAAGTGATAGTGAGTGTGTTTGGTCGTTTAAAACCTTTATAAATAATCTTGATCTTGATCTATAACGTGAGATGGGCGCCACCATGTTTCTTTGCGCCGCAGTTCAGACAGAGTCCTGTCAGTCATCAGTTTCTCGCGAAATACATGTAAGAAAGTGGCCGGTTAACTGTGAGAAGAATAGAGTAAACTTTGTAATTACTTCCACTATGTTTGTCTGATATGAATAACACACGTTGGCAAATTTGAATAGATTGTTATTGCTGCTTCCACATCTGTGTGTATTTTACAAACTCCAAATGTATTGTTTTACTAGTGCTTATGTGTATTTAAATGTCTGAACCTAAAATAAACATTATGAGGTTGAAAACACTGCATAGTTGTGATATATGACAGCGCTGAGCTCGTCCGTCTCTGGCTCAGCGCCAACAAACGCACAAATCTGGCAGTGATGTCACGTCACTGAACATTATAAATACTATTATGTGGACCGTACCGCTCAAAAGGTTTAACATTTAATTTGTAATCATGAATACAAAAATTCAACTGAGGGGGCACAAATCAGATCTGAGGGGGCAATGCCCCCTTATGCCCCCTCGTGGCGCCGGGCCTGGACTGTTTTCACAATCACACCCTATACCCTCATTGACTATTCCCTACATTAGTTCACTAATATAGTCCACTTGACAGAGTGAAAAAAAAGAAGTTTATTTATTATTGTTTATGCATTCAGACACTGATGAAAACCTGATTAGCAGATTCAAGCAGAAGGACAAGAACATAAAAAAAGAGAAAGAGACGAACAGAAACAAAAACTACGACAGACTTCCAGCCACAAACCAGTTTGACATTGATTATTTCATGTCCAAAAGGTCTGTTGAGAATTAACATAAATTTAGACGTTGATATTTTATTGAAAATAATCAAGTCAACATTATGGTGATCAGTGTTTGTTTTAGTTGGGCTCTTGACTCTTTAACATTATTACTCTTTGACTGCTGTGACAGTGAGTTTATAAAGCCTATTTATTATGGCAAGAAAAAGTCAAGAGGAGGTTGATCAAGTGTTTTTTGGGTGATGAGATGATGATGATATTCATAATTAAGGACTCCTGTGATTCACATCTCGTTCTGTGTCTCATCTTTGATTTTATGGGTATTTTAACTGAGTGTTAAGGGGACTTTGCTGTTTACCTGTTTTACTGAGACCTTCTGCTTCTATACTTTTGCGGTCCGTTAATGATGACGTGATACAGGATACGTTTTGAAAACTGAGGTAATATACTGCATTACTGGTGTGACGGGATAAATAATATAGTTGTGATTTCTTTAAATAAATCCTGCAACAATGGGATTGCACTTCCTATGGAGTACGCGGGTGGCGCTATAGGCTACCCTGCGCACGAACGATCTGCAGCAGAGTAAGAGAGAACTGCTGTGGGTGAGTCGGTTTCCTGTAAGCTCCGCACTAAAAGTGGAAAAATGTATAAATTCATCTTAAATGATTTATGATTATTTGATGGATTGCTCATAAGAGACACTGATTAACTGGTTGAGAGTGTTTTCCGTCTATATTTATGAGAATTTTGATTGTTTTATGTTTGCGATTTCCAACTGCGTCATGTTTGCCATGTGCTCTCTAACGAGATGAATGTGTTTTGGATAGGTGGAGCTGTGAGTGTAACGATTCGCCATTTTCTCTCTCTTAATGCTCTGTGTGCAGGTAAATGTTTTATTATACAGTGTTTAGTAATTCTACTGTTTATAAAGTTATATTTTCTGTGCTGTTGGGAAATAGTTGGGACAAACTGTGTTTTATAATGTAATTCATGGTTTCACTGAATCTATCAGATGTTATTTTCTGAAACGAAATAGTATATAAGAAGGATGATACAAGTGTTATACGATCACAACAAACCAGAAAAAGGTTAACAGTCTGTAATTGACTGGAGAGTTTATTACATTTCATTATTATTTTACTTTTGTTATTGTTTTTGATACAAATGTACTGTGAATAAGAAATGTGCATAAAGATACTGAGTAGAGCAGAGTAAGAGAGAACTGCTGTGGGTGGAGCTGTGAGTGTAACGATTCGCCATTTTCTCTCTCTTAATGCTCTGTGTGCAGTGTGCAGAAAATAAAGCTTTGTCATCCAAATTCCGAGTTCCTGTGTTGATGGAGGGTGGGACCAATCAGTAACAAGAATACAAAAGTCACATTGGTGCCGTGACTCAGGACTTCAGTCGAGGTGGTCGAAGATCATCTGAACATCGGACCGGCGGATCTGTCTTCATTCTTCATTGCACGGGACTTTCAGCTAAGCTTTACGATCAGAAAGGAAAAAATAACCGTGATAAGTGATTCTTGCATAGACACTTGGATGTGATTTTGTTTTATTATTTAATTCAGATATTCCTGCATTTGTTGATAGTTCTGTGGACATATTTTTTTTTTTTCTCCCTTTTCTCACTTTTACGTTTTCATTGCTTGATTATGGATCACACTAGATTTACTGGATCTGGATATATTGGTACACCAGTTAGTGTTGGTCGAGGGAGAGGTATGTTAGCGACACCAGTTCCTTTTCCAGACATTAGCTATGGTTTGGGATTCGGAGCTAATGCTAGTCCTGATCAAAAGGCTAATGAGAACACTGATCGTGTAAATTGTAACAATTCTGAAAGTACACAGCCAATTAGCACCTCGACTCCAGTTCTTACAAGTGACATGATGAGTCAGATGGGTAGCATTGTACAACAAGTAGGACTGCAACTGGCGGACAGTATTCTTGAACATTTGAACTTGCGCAGCCAGACTGATGTTACACCTAGACAGAGTCATAATAGCCCCAATGGTAGATATATGACTGACCAAAGATCTGCATCGAATGCATCACAGATTCAAGTAGTACGCCAGAGGGAAGCTAAAGATCCTCCAATCTTCAGAGGCAATGCATCAGACACGGTTACCCTAGATGAGTGGGTGGAGCTCATGAAAAACTTCATAAGGAAGGGACTTCTGCCAACTGAAGAGCAGGGTGAGGAAATTTTAATTCACTTGAGAGGTAAAGCCAAGGATGTTGTTAAAGTGGGGATACTGTCTAGTGGTTTGAATGTCAGTACAGATCCAGATGCGATCTACACAATATTACGGAAGCACTTCAGTTGCCAGCAGTATTCTCCTATCCCACTGCAAGATTTCTACACTACTCTCCCAGAGCCTCAAGAGGATCCCTTTGACTACTGGTTGCGTCTGAACCGTACTGCTGACATCACAGCTGAGTGTTTAAGACAGCAGGGGAAGGTACTAGACAACCAATTGATTGAAGTAACACGTATGTTCATTCGGAATTGTCCCAGTTCAGATCTAGCGCTGACATTTCGCTCAAAAACTATTGACAAATGGACGGCGTATGAAGTACAAGAGATCCTGAACGAGTATCATTCAGAGAAAAGTCTCAGAGTCACAGGACAAGAAACTAAGCTGACTGGATGTGAGCAGAAAGTCTCTGTGAATGAGATGAGGGTGAGCCCTGGGCCCTGTCCAGTGACAACTGAACAAGATTCAACACAGTCAAAGCAGTCAGAAAATATGGCTCTGGAAAAGGTGATCGATATGTTGGAAAGAGTTCTGATGAGTAATAGTGGTAATGCACAAGTCAGCAAGGATTACAGGAAGAGACACAGCATGTCTAGAATTCCAGGCTTGAATGAGACGCCGTGCTTGGTGTGTAAGGACACTTCACATTCTGCTTTTACCCACTGTAGGGACAACAGGCTCTGCTTCCAGTGTTTTTCACCTAACCATACCAGAAATCGGTGCCCGAAGGAAAGGAAGACTACCTCCTCAAGCAGCCAACAGTTAAACTAAATAATCTACGTGTGAGGGAGGATCCCGTAGATTTTGAGAGTGAAGCTCCCATTTCCAGTTTTGATGATGTGAGGGACTGTGAGTCTTTATGTGACATGTTTAGTGATGTATCTTCAAACAAAACAGTTATCTTTCAAGGTGTTCAAAGAGTCCCGAGAGCTGATAGCTTGTTCTACACTTCCGTTTCAGTCGAGCCTGATCTCATTCTCAAAGCTTTACTCGATAGTGGATCAATGGCATGTACTCTTAGTGAGTCTGTGGAAGAACGATTGTTGATAAGTAACCCAGACTTGACAAGCCAGTCAACACAAGATATTGTCATTGTTGGTTGTGGTGGCCATCATGTTACTCCTACAGCGTGCTACAATCTTAAAGCTACTGTGTATGGCTGCTCAATGATAATTCCTGTTCTGATTGTGCCTGGACAGACGGAAGAAATGATTTTGGGTTCAAATGTCATAAAGAGACTGTTGATGCAACTGAGAGAGACTGATGGTTACTGGAGGATGATGTCTAAATCAAGCAGCAATGGGAATGATGAGTGCTGTATGTTTCTGTCTCTTAAATATCGAAGGGTGGAGAGGTGAAACCATACCGGAGAAAGTTGGTACTGTAAAGTTGCAGAGGAGTGTGACACTAGAGCCGCAGACTGAACATCTGGTTTGGGGTAAGCTACCTCAGTCGTCTGTCTTGTCGGTTGGCAGCACTGTCATTGTAGAACCAACCGAATCCAGATCGAGACCTAGGCAAGTTCTGATTGGGAGGGTCATAACACCACTATGGGGAGACGGCTCGATTCCCTTGAGAGTCATTAACCCTACTGACCACAGAATTGTGCTAAAGAGAAATTCAAAAATTGCTGACGTGTCTCCTTGTATTGCAATGCAAGATTTACCGTTACCAACACAGATTCAGTCAAATCTGCAGTGTACTGAGGAACCTTTACCACCTAGATCCAGTGAAGAGATGAAGCGTGTCTTAGGTGAATTGGGTCTTGGTGAACTTGATTTGGAGTCTTGTGAAGTATCAGCCCAATGGAAGGATAAGTTGTTATACCTCATTGAGAAGTATGAATCCGTGTTCTCAAAAGACAAAATGGACTGTGGAGAGGCTAAAGGCGTTGTCCATCGGATTAATCTCACTGACGACAGACCATTCCGCTTTCCATATAGACGTATACCACCGAGCCAGTATGCGAAACTGCGGACCGCATTAAACGAGATGGAGGAAAAAGGAATTATCCGCAAGTCGCACAGTGACTATGCGTCACCTCTTGTTCTAGTATGGAAGAAGAATGGCGATCTCAGGATCTGCACTGACTTCAGGTGGTTAAATGCGAGGACTGTCAGGGATGCCTACCCATTACCACATCAGTCCGATGTGTTAGCTGCTTTGGGTGGCAATACGTTCTTTTCTACCATGGATCTTACCTCAGGGTATTATAATGTTCCTGTAGCGGAAGAACACAAAAAGTACACTGCTTTCTCTTCCCCGTTTGGGCTTCATGAGTATAACAGGCTTCCTCAGGGTCTTTCGAATAGCCCAGCCACTTTCATGAGAATGATGATGTCTATCTTTGGAGATGAGAATTTCAGCAGCGTTCTCTGTTACCTTGATGATTTGATGGTGTTTGCTCCGTCTGAGTCAGTTGCTCTTCAACGCCTTGAAATGGTTCTCTTGCGGTTGACACATCATAATCTAAAGTTGGCTCCTGGAAAATGTTTTCTCTTGAGACGATCTGTGAAATTCCTTGGTCACATTGTCTGTGAGGAAGGGATTAAGACTGATCCTGGTAAAGTTGAGGCCATTAATAACATCACAGCATCTGATTTGATGGAATCTGATGGAAAAACCCCGTGTCAGAAAAAGATCAGGTCCTTCCTTGGGATGGTTTTATATTATCAACATTTCATCGAAGGATGTTCAGCAAAAGCCAAGCCTCTATTCAAACTGACCTCAGGTACAGTCAAACAGACTCCTATTACGAAAGGACGCAACCCAAGGAAGAAAGTCAGTTATCTCAAACTCTCTCCCGCCGATTGGACATCTGATTGTGAGGAAGCTTTGCGCATCTTGAAACTAGAACTAACAAGGAATGTGACATTGGCTCATCCGGACTTTGATCAACATTTCATTCTGGCTGTAGATGCATCATTTGATGGAGTAGGAGCTGTATTGTCGCAAGTTCTGCCTGGTGAAGAGATTGCCAGACCCGTAGCCTTTGCGAGTAGAACTCTGTCTCGCTCACAAATGAACTACCCAGCTCACAGATTAGAGTTCTTTGCTTTAAAGTGGGCTATCTGTGAGAAGTTTAGCCACTGGCTGAGAGGACGGCATTTTACGGCTTGGACAGATAATAACCCTCTTACTTATATTCTGACTAAGCCACGGCTGGACGCATGTGAGCAGAGATGGGTGGCGAAACTGGCTTCTTACAGTTTTGATCTCAAGTACGTTCCAGGAATGAAGAATGTGGTTGCGGATGCCTTGAGTCGGGAGCCATTCGTTCAGTCTTGTATAGGCCATCGTCTCATCACTGAACCTTACCTGTCTCTTTTGAAGGATGTCAGTGGTGTTGTCGACGATTCTGTCCAGGATGCTTTCAAGTGCACGAGTAATTATCAAGTCGCGCAGGAGGGTGGGAAAGATTCTGGTGAGCCAAACAGTGATGGACTCTTGTCTTCAGGTTCTTCTGGAGTGAAGAAGTTTCTGCAGTGTTGGCAGCACATTCTACTGGCGGCTTGAGTGAAATACTGGGGATGGTACCAGCTCTCTCACCACCACAACAGTTGAACCCTCCGTTACAGCACAGTACCATTGTTCAGGGACAGGAGATGGATAGCACCTTGAGTCGGATTCGTTACTACATTGAGAGATGTCGGAGACCATCTAAGAAAGAACAAACCAAAGAATCGAAAAGTGTGCGGAGATTGTTGAAACACTAGGCTGGTCATCAGTGATGGTGTGTTGTATAAGGTGAAGAGAGATCCGAAGCTGAACAAGAAACTGCACCTGTTCGTTGTACCTGTTTCCTTAAAAACACAAGTTCTACAGGGAATACATGATGCAGCAGGACATCAAGGTCGTAGTAGAACACTGTCACTAGCAAGACAACGATTCTTCTGGATTGGAATGAGGAAAGATGTTGATAATTATGTGGCGAAGTGTTGTCGCTGTGTGGTTGGTAAAACTTCAGAACCCAATGCCTGTGCTTCGTTAACCAGTATCCGTACATCAGAGCCACTTGAACTGGTCTGTATCGATTTTTGGTCGGCTGAGCTCAGAGACGGAAAGTCTGTTGACGTGCTGGTTGTGACAGATCATTTTACAAAGATGGCCCATGCTTTTCCATGCCAAAACCAGTCTGCCAAACAAGTTGCGAAAAAGCTCTGGAATGATTTCTTTTTAGTTTATGGATTTCCCAAGAGAATTCATTCTGACCAGGGGGCTAATTTCGAGAGCAAGCTGATTAAAGAACTGTTGACCATGGCGGGTGTGGACAAGTCACACACAACCCCATACCACCCCATGGGTAATGGCATTGCTGAGAGGTTCAACAGGACTCTGGGTAGTATGATCAGGACGTTACCTCCTAAAGCAAAATCAAAGTGGCCACAAATGCTACAGCAACTTACCTTCTGTTACAACTGCACGGAACATGAGACGACTGGCTTCGCACCCTTCTTCCTTATGTTTGGCCGAGTTCCTCGTCTTCCAATTGATATCCTGTTTCAGAACGTGCTTTTCAATGAGGATGTGGTGGATTTAAAGGATTTTGTATCCAAGTTGAAAAATGACTTGCGTGAAGCAGCACGTATAGCACAAGCACACACTTTGAAGGAACAGGAACGGCATGGCAGACTGTATAACAGAAAAGTGAAGGGATGCCCACTGACTGTTGGAGATAGAGTGCTGGTTGCAAACAGGGGTGAAAGAGGCAGGAAAAAAATTGCTGACAAGTGGGAGTCGTCTCCATATGAAGTCATGGTTGTTTATCCAGATATCAATGTTTACAGAATTCGATCAATCACCTCAGACAAAGTGAGAGTAGTCCATAGGAACTTCTTGTTGCCTGTGAACTTCCTACCAATTGCTGAGTCTCGGAACCAGGATCAAGGGTGTGATGACGTGAATGAGGAATTGATTCAAGGAAATGAAATTGATCATGATGACAGAACTGCAAACTGGATATTAAGTAGTCCTGATGATGTTGTTGAAAATGAGGAACATACAAACCAGATAGACTTACCTGATGTGTTGGACTGTGCGTCGGAGATGCTGGATTCCATGAGTGTTGACGCTGGGAGCCTGAATGAAAGGAGTAAAGTAACACAGCAAAGTGATGATGAAAGGAGTGATGTAACGCAGCAAAGTGATGATGAAAGGAGTAATGGACATGTTCAGAGTGTTGTTGATTTACCTGAAATGGTTGTTCAAGACTGTGATTCAACTCGAGGAGAATTGTTTGTGCATGAGGATACAGAGGAACCTGTGATTTGCACACAACCAGGACTTGTTGATACAGGAGTGACTCAAACTAGACTTGGCAGAGTCATTAAACCTCCTAAAAGACTGCTTTATGAGATGAACACACAAAACATAAACAGCCCAGATTCTACAGTGAGTTCTTTTGTTTATTTAGTTAAACACATTTTCACATAAACAGTGTTACTTGATTTTGTGCATATGCTGAGACTACATAAAAGAATATATTGATACAGAGATTTGAAGTCGAATTGGGAGTTAGTGTATAATGAGATTGAGGTGTAACAGGCATCTCTTTGGTCTACTGGGAGATTGGGGATAGGCGCCTTCCTTATCTTTCGGTACTTCTATTGGGAGAATCAACTGATTGACAGCTAATCATACTCCATGCACTTTATTCTTTCTTTATTGATGTTGTATTTCAGCATTCCAATTTTCTCTTTTCTTTATTGTTGTTTGAGTTGTAAAGTTATTGAGTTATTGATTCTTGTTGGTATATCCTCATTTAGCAGGATTTAAGGGGGGTGTATGTGACGGGATAAATAATATAGTTGTGATTTCTTTAAATAAATCCTGCAACAATGGGATTGCACTTCCTATGGAGTACGCGGGTGGCGCTATAGGCTACCCTGCGCACGAACGATCTGCAGCAGAGTAAGAGAGAACTGCTGTGGGTGAGTCGGTTTCCTGTAAGCTCCGCACTAAAAGTGGAAAAATGTATAAATTCATCTTAAATGATTTATGATTATTTGATGGATTGCTCATAAGAGACACTGATTAACTGGTTGAGAGTGTTTTCCGTCTATATTTATGAGAATTTTGATTGTTTTATGTTTGCGATTTCCAACTGCGTCATGTTTGCCATGTGCTCTCTAACGAGATGAATGTGTTTTGGATAGGTGGAGCTGTGAGTGTAACGATTCGCCATTTTCTCTCTCTTAATGCTCTGTGTGCAGGTAAATGTTTTATTATACAGTGTTTAGTAATTCTACTGTTTATAAAGTTATATTTTCTGTGCTGTTGGGAAATAGTTGGGACAAACTGTGTTTTATAATGTAATTCATGGTTTCACTGAATCTATCAGATGTTATTTTCTGAAACGAAATAGTATATAAGAAGGATGATACAAGTGTTATACGATCACAACAAACCAGAAAAAGGTTAACAGTCTGTAATTGACTGGAGAGTTTATTACATTTCATTATTATTTTACTTTTGTTATTGTTTTTGATACAAATGTACTGTGAATAAGAAATGTGCATAAAGATACTGAGTAGAGCAGAGTAAGAGAGAACTGCTGTGGGTGGAGCTGTGAGTGTAACGATTCGCCATTTTCTCTCTCTTAATGCTCTGTGTGCAGTGTGCAGAAAATAAAGCTTTGTCATCCAAATTCCGAGTTCCTGTGTTGATGGAGGGTGGGACCAATCAGTAACAAGAATACAAAAGTCACATTGGTGCCGTGACTCAGGACTTCAGTCGAGGTGGTCGAAGATCATCTGAACATCGGACCGGCGGATCTGTCTTCATTCTTCATTGCACGGGACTTTCAGCTAAGCTTTACGATCAGAAAGGAAAAAATAACCGTGATAAGTGATTCTTGCATAGACACTTGGATGTGATTTTGTTTTATTATTTAATTCAGATATTCCTGCATTTGTTGATAGTTCTGTGGACATATTTTTTTTTTTTCTCCCTTTTCTCACTTTTACGTTTTCATTGCTTGATTATGGATCACACTAGATTTACTGGATCTGGATATATTGGTACACCAGTTAGTGTTGGTCGAGGGAGAGGTATGTTAGCGACACCAGTTCCTTTTCCAGACATTAGCTATGGTTTGGGATTCGGAGCTAATGCTAGTCCTGATCAAAAGGCTAATGAGAACACTGATCGTGTAAATTGTAACAATTCTGAAAGTACACAGCCAATTAGCACCTCGACTCCAGTTCTTACAAGTGACATGATGAGTCAGATGGGTAGCATTGTACAACAAGTAGGACTGCAACTGGCGGACAGTATTCTTGAACATTTGAACTTGCGCAGCCAGACTGATGTTACACCTAGACAGAGTCATAATAGCCCCAATGGTAGATATATGACTGACCAAAGATCTGCATCGAATGCATCACAGATTCAAGTAGTACGCCAGAGGGAAGCTAAAGATCCTCCAATCTTCAGAGGCAATGCATCAGACACGGTTACCCTAGATGAGTGGGTGGAGCTCATGAAAAACTTCATAAGGAAGGGACTTCTGCCAACTGAAGAGCAGGGTGAGGAAATTTTAATTCACTTGAGAGGTAAAGCCAAGGATGTTGTTAAAGTGGGGATACTGTCTAGTGGTTTGAATGTCAGTACAGATCCAGATGCGATCTACACAATATTACGGAAGCACTTCAGTTGCCAGCAGTATTCTCCTATCCCACTGCAAGATTTCTACACTACTCTCCCAGAGCCTCAAGAGGATCCCTTTGACTACTGGTTGCGTCTGAACCGTACTGCTGACATCACAGCTGAGTGTTTAAGACAGCAGGGGAAGGTACTAGACAACCAATTGATTGAAGTAACACGTATGTTCATTCGGAATTGTCCCAGTTCAGATCTAGCGCTGACATTTCGCTCAAAAACTATTGACAAATGGACGGCGTATGAAGTACAAGAGATCCTGAACGAGTATCATTCAGAGAAAAGTCTCAGAGTCACAGGACAAGAAACTAAGCTGACTGGATGTGAGCAGAAAGTCTCTGTGAATGAGATGAGGGTGAGCCCTGGGCCCTGTCCAGTGACAACTGAACAAGATTCAACACAGTCAAAGCAGTCAGAAAATATGGCTCTGGAAAAGGTGATCGATATGTTGGAAAGAGTTCTGATGAGTAATAGTGGTAATGCACAAGTCAGCAAGGATTACAGGAAGAGACACAGCATGTCTAGAATTCCAGGCTTGAATGAGACGCCGTGCTTGGTGTGTAAGGACACTTCACATTCTGCTTTTACCCACTGTAGGGACAACAGGCTCTGCTTCCAGTGTTTTTCACCTAACCATACCAGAAATCGGTGCCCGAAGGAAAGGAAGACTACCTCCTCAAGCAGCCAACAGTTAAACTAAATAATCTACGTGTGAGGGAGGATCCCGTAGATTTTGAGAGTGAAGCTCCCATTTCCAGTTTTGATGATGTGAGGGACTGTGAGTCTTTATGTGACATGTTTAGTGATGTATCTTCAAACAAAACAGTTATCTTTCAAGGTGTTCAAAGAGTCCCGAGAGCTGATAGCTTGTTCTACACTTCCGTTTCAGTCGAGCCTGATCTCATTCTCAAAGCTTTACTCGATAGTGGATCAATGGCATGTACTCTTAGTGAGTCTGTGGAAGAACGATTGTTGATAAGTAACCCAGACTTGACAAGCCAGTCAACACAAGATATTGTCATTGTTGGTTGTGGTGGCCATCATGTTACTCCTACAGCGTGCTACAATCTTAAAGCTACTGTGTATGGCTGCTCAATGATAATTCCTGTTCTGATTGTGCCTGGACAGACGGAAGAAATGATTTTGGGTTCAAATGTCATAAAGAGACTGTTGATGCAACTGAGAGAGACTGATGGTTACTGGAGGATGATGTCTAAATCAAGCAGCAATGGGAATGATGAGTGCTGTATGTTTCTGTCTCTTAAATATCGAAGGGTGGAGAGGTGAAACCATACCGGAGAAAGTTGGTACTGTAAAGTTGCAGAGGAGTGTGACACTAGAGCCGCAGACTGAACATCTGGTTTGGGGTAAGCTACCTCAGTCGTCTGTCTTGTCGGTTGGCAGCACTGTCATTGTAGAACCAACCGAATCCAGATCGAGACCTAGGCAAGTTCTGATTGGGAGGGTCATAACACCACTATGGGGAGACGGCTCGATTCCCTTGAGAGTCATTAACCCTACTGACCACAGAATTGTGCTAAAGAGAAATTCGAAAATTGCTGACGTGTCTCCTTGTATTGCAATGCAAGATTTACCGTTACCAACACAGATTCAGTCAAATCTGCAGTGTACTGAGGAACCTTTACCACCTAGATCCAGTGAAGAGATGAAGCGTGTCTTAGGTGAATTGGGTCTTGGTGAACTTGATTTGGAGTCTTGTGAAGTATCAGCCCAATGGAAGGATAAGTTGTTATACCTCATTGAGAAGTATGAATCCGTGTTCTCAAAAGACAAAATGGACTGTGGAGAGGCTAAAGGCGTTGTCCATCGGATTAATCTCACTGACGACAGACCATTCCGCTTTCCATATAGACGTATACCACCGAGCCAGTATGCGAAACTGCGGACCGCATTAAACGAGATGGAGGAAAAAGGAATTATCCGCAAGTCGCACAGTGACTATGCGTCACCTCTTGTTCTAGTATGGAAGAAGAATGGCGATCTCAGGATCTGCACTGACTTCAGGTGGTTAAATGCGAGGACTGTCAGGGATGCCTACCCATTACCACATCAGTCCGATGTGTTAGCTGCTTTGGGTGGCAATACGTTCTTTTCTACCATGGATCTTACCTCAGGGTATTATAATGTTCCTGTAGCGGAAGAACACAAAAAGTACACTGCTTTCTCTTCCCCGTTTGGGCTTCATGAGTATAACAGGCTTCCTCAGGGTCTTTCGAATAGCCCAGCCACTTTCATGAGAATGATGATGTCTATCTTTGGAGATGAGAATTTCAGCAGCGTTCTCTGTTACCTTGATGATTTGATGGTGTTTGCTCCGTCTGAGTCAGTTGCTCTTCAACGCCTTGAAATGGTTCTCTTGCGGTTGACACATCATAATCTAAAGTTGGCTCCTGGAAAATGTTTTCTCTTGAGACGATCTGTGAAATTCCTTGGTCACATTGTCTGTGAGGAAGGGATTAAGACTGATCCTGGTAAAGTTGAGGCCATTAATAACATCACAGCATCTGATTTGATGGAATCTGATGGAAAAACCCCGTGTCAGAAAAAGATCAGGTCCTTCCTTGGGATGGTTTTATATTATCAACATTTCATCGAAGGATGTTCAGCAAAAGCCAAGCCTCTATTCAAACTGACCTCAGGTACAGTCAAACAGACTCCTATTACGAAAGGACGCAACCCAAGGAAGAAAGTCAGTTATCTCAAACTCTCTCCCGCCGATTGGACATCTGATTGTGAGGAAGCTTTGCGCATCTTGAAACTAGAACTAACAAGGAATGTGACATTGGCTCATCCGGACTTTGATCAACATTTCATTCTGGCTGTAGATGCATCATTTGATGGAGTAGGAGCTGTATTGTCGCAAGTTCTGCCTGGTGAAGAGATTGCCAGACCCGTAGCCTTTGCGAGTAGAACTCTGTCTCGCTCACAAATGAACTACCCAGCTCACAGATTAGAGTTCTTTGCTTTAAAGTGGGCTATCTGTGAGAAGTTTAGCCACTGGCTGAGAGGACGGCATTTTACGGCTTGGACAGATAATAACCCTCTTACTTATATTCTGACTAAGCCACGGCTGGACGCATGTGAGCAGAGATGGGTGGCGAAACTGGCTTCTTACAGTTTTGATCTCAAGTACGTTCCAGGAATGAAGAATGTGGTTGCGGATGCCTTGAGTCGGGAGCCATTCGTTCAGTCTTGTATAGGCCATCGTCTCATCACTGAACCTTACCTGTCTCTTTTGAAGGATGTCAGTGGTGTTGTCGACGATTCTGTCCAGGATGCTTTCAAGTGCACGAGTAATTATCAAGTCGCGCAGGAGGGTGGGAAAGATTCTGGTGAGCCAAACAGTGATGGACTCTTGTCTTCAGGTTCTTCTGGGAGTGAAGAAGTTTCTGCAGTGTTGGCAGCACATTCTACTGGCGGCTTGAGTGAAATACTGGGGATGGTACCAGCTCTCTCACCACCACAACAGTTGAACCCTCCGTTACAGCACAGTACCATTGTTCAGGGACAGGAGATGGATAGCACCTTGAGTCGGATTCGTTACTACATTGAGAGATGTCGGAGACCATCTAAGAAAGAACAAACCAAAGAATCGAAAAGTGTGCGGAGATTGTTGAAACACTAGGCTGGTCATCAGTGATGGTGTGTTGTATAAGGTGAAGAGAGATCCGAAGCTGAACAAGAAACTGCACCTGTTCGTTGTACCTGTTTCCTTAAAAACACAAGTTCTACAGGGAATACATGATGCAGCAGGACATCAAGGTCGTAGTAGAACACTGTCACTAGCAAGACAACGATTCTTCTGGATTGGAATGAGGAAAGATGTTGATAATTATGTGGCGAAGTGTTGTCGCTGTGTGGTTGGTAAAACTTCAGAACCCAATGCCTGTGCTTCGTTAACCAGTATCCGTACATCAGAGCCACTTGAACTGGTCTGTATCGATTTTTGGTCGGCTGAGCTCAGAGACGGAAAGTCTGTTGACGTGCTGGTTGTGACAGATCATTTTACAAAGATGGCCCATGCTTTTCCATGCCAAAACCAGTCTGCCAAACAAGTTGCGAAAAAGCTCTGGAATGATTTCTTTTTAGTTTATGGATTTCCCAAGAGAATTCATTCTGACCAGGGGGCTAATTTCGAGAGCAAGCTGATTAAAGAACTGTTGACCATGGCGGGTGTGGACAAGTCACACACAACCCCATACCACCCCATGGGTAATGGCATTGCTGAGAGGTTCAACAGGACTCTGGGTAGTATGATCAGGACGTTACCTCCTAAAGCAAAATCAAAGTGGCCACAAATGCTACAGCAACTTACCTTCTGTTACAACTGCACGGAACATGAGACGACTGGCTTCGCACCCTTCTTCCTTATGTTTGGCCGAGTTCCTCGTCTTCCAATTGATATCCTGTTTCAGAACGTGCTTTTCAATGAGGATGTGGTGGATTTAAAGGATTTTGTATCCAAGTTGAAAAATGACTTGCGTGAAGCAGCACGTATAGCACAAGCACACACTTTGAAGGAACAGGAACGGCATGGCAGACTGTATAACAGAAAAGTGAAGGGATGCCCACTGACTGTTGGAGATAGAGTGCTGGTTGCAAACAGGGGTGAAAGAGGCAGGAAAAAAATTGCTGACAAGTGGGAGTCGTCTCCATATGAAGTCATGGTTGTTTATCCAGATATCAATGTTTACAGAATTCGATCAATCACCTCAGACAAAGTGAGAGTAGTCCATAGGAACTTCTTGTTGCCTGTGAACTTCCTACCAATTGCTGAGTCTCGGAACCAGGATCAAGGGTGTGATGACGTGAATGAGGAATTGATTCAAGGAAATGAAATTGATCATGATGACAGAACTGCAAACTGGATATTAAGTAGTCCTGATGATGTTGTTGAAAATGAGGAACATACAAACCAGATAGACTTACCTGATGTGTTGGACTGTGCGTCGGAGATGCTGGATTCCATGAGTGTTGACGCTGGGAGCCTGAATGAAAGGAGTAAAGTAACACAGCAAAGTGATGATGAAAGGAGTGATGTAACGCAGCAAAGTGATGATGAAAGGAGTAATGGACATGTTCAGAGTGTTGTTGATTTACCTGAAATGGTTGTTCAAGACTGTGATTCAACTCGAGGAGAATTGTTTGTGCATGAGGATACAGAGGAACCTGTGATTTGCACACAACCAGGACTTGTTGATACAGGAGTGACTCAAACTAGACTTGGCAGAGTCATTAAACCTCCTAAAAGACTGCTTTATGAGATGAACACACAAAACATAAACAGCCCAGATTCTACAGTGAGTTCTTTTGTTTATTTAGTTAAACACATTTTCACATAAACAGTGTTACTTGATTTTGTGCATATGCTGAGACTACATAAAAGAATATATTGATACAGAGATTTGAAGTCGAATTGGGAGTTAGTGTATAATGAGATTGAGGTGTAACAGGCATCTCTTTGGTCTACTGGGAGATTGGGGATAGGCGCCTTCCTTATCTTTCGGTACTTCTATTGGGAGAATCAACTGATTGACAGCTAATCATACTCCATGCACTTTATTCTTTCTTTATTGATGTTGTATTTCAGCATTCCAATTTTCTCTTTTCTTTATTGTTGTTTGAGTTGTAAAGTTATTGAGTTATTGATTCTTGTTGGTATATCCTCATTTAGCAGGATTTAAGGGGGGTGTATGTGACGGGATAAATAATATAGTTGTGATTTCTTTAAATAAATCCTGCAACAATGGGATTGCACTTCCTATGGAGTACGCGGGTGGCGCTATAGGCTACCCTGCGCACGAACGATCTGCAGCAGAGTAAGAGAGAACTGCTGTGGGTGAGTCGGTTTCCTGTAAGCTCCGCACTAAAAGTGGAAAAATGTATAAATTCATCTTAAATGATTTATGATTATTTGATGGATTGCTCATAAGAGACACTGATTAACTGGTTGAGAGTGTTTTCCGTCTATATTTATGAGAATTTTGATTGTTTTATGTTTGCGATTTCCAACTGCGTCATGTTTGCCATGTGCTCTCTAACGAGATGAATGTGTTTTGGATAGGTGGAGCTGTGAGTGTAACGATTCGCCATTTTCTCTCTCTTAATGCTCTGTGTGCAGGTAAATGTTTTATTATACAGTGTTTAGTAATTCTACTGTTTATAAAGTTATATTTTCTGTGCTGTTGGGAAATAGTTGGGACAAACTGTGTTTTATAATGTAATTCATGGTTTCACTGAATCTATCAGATGTTATTTTCTGAAACGAAATAGTATATAAGAAGGATGATACAAGTGTTATACGATCACAACAAACCAGAAAAAGGTTAACAGTCTGTAATTGACTGGAGAGTTTATTACATTTCATTATTATTTTACTTTTGTTATTGTTTTTGATACAAATGTACTGTGAATAAGAAATGTGCATAAAGATACTGAGTAGAGCAGAGTAAGAGAGAACTGCTGTGGGTGGAGCTGTGAGTGTAACGATTCGCCATTTTCTCTCTCTTAATGCTCTGTGTGCAGTGTGCAGAAAATAAAGCTTTGTCATCCAAATTCCGAGTTCCTGTGTTGATGGAGGGTGGGACCAATCAGTAACAAGAATACAAAAGTCACATTGGTGCCGTGACTCAGGACTTCAGTCGAGGTGGTCGAAGATCATCTGAACATCGGACCGGCGGATCTGTCTTCATTCTTCATTGCACGGGACTTTCAGCTAAGCTTTACGATCAGAAAGGAAAAAATAACCGTGATAAGTGATTCTTGCATAGACACTTGGATGTGATTTTGTTTTATTATTTAATTCAGATATTCCTGCATTTGTTGATAGTTCTGTGGACATATTTTTTTTTTTTCTCCCTTTTCTCACTTTTACGTTTTCATTGCTTGATTATGGATCACACTAGATTTACTGGATCTGGATATATTGGTACACCAGTTAGTGTTGGTCGAGGGAGAGGTATGTTAGCGACACCAGTTCCTTTTCCAGACATTAGCTATGGTTTGGGATTCGGAGCTAATGCTAGTCCTGATCAAAAGGCTAATGAGAACACTGATCGTGTAAATTGTAACAATTCTGAAAGTACACAGCCAATTAGCACCTCGACTCCAGTTCTTACAAGTGACATGATGAGTCAGATGGGTAGCATTGTACAACAAGTAGGACTGCAACTGGCGGACAGTATTCTTGAACATTTGAACTTGCGCAGCCAGACTGATGTTACACCTAGACAGAGTCATAATAGCCCCAATGGTAGATATATGACTGACCAAAGATCTGCATCGAATGCATCACAGATTCAAGTAGTACGCCAGAGGGAAGCTAAAGATCCTCCAATCTTCAGAGGCAATGCATCAGACACGGTTACCCTAGATGAGTGGGTGGAGCTCATGAAAAACTTCATAAGGAAGGGACTTCTGCCAACTGAAGAGCAGGGTGAGGAAATTTTAATTCACTTGAGAGGTAAAGCCAAGGATGTTGTTAAAGTGGGGATACTGTCTAGTGGTTTGAATGTCAGTACAGATCCAGATGCGATCTACACAATATTACGGAAGCACTTCAGTTGCCAGCAGTATTCTCCTATCCCACTGCAAGATTTCTACACTACTCTCCCAGAGCCTCAAGAGGATCCCTTTGACTACTGGTTGCGTCTGAACCGTACTGCTGACATCACAGCTGAGTGTTTAAGACAGCAGGGGAAGGTACTAGACAACCAATTGATTGAAGTAACACGTATGTTCATTCGGAATTGTCCCAGTTCAGATCTAGCGCTGACATTTCGCTCAAAAACTATTGACAAATGGACGGCGTATGAAGTACAAGAGATCCTGAACGAGTATCATTCAGAGAAAAGTCTCAGAGTCACAGGACAAGAAACTAAGCTGACTGGATGTGAGCAGAAAGTCTCTGTGAATGAGATGAGGGTGAGCCCTGGGCCCTGTCCAGTGACAACTGAACAAGATTCAACACAGTCAAAGCAGTCAGAAAATATGGCTCTGGAAAAGGTGATCGATATGTTGGAAAGAGTTCTGATGAGTAATAGTGGTAATGCACAAGTCAGCAAGGATTACAGGAAGAGACACAGCATGTCTAGAATTCCAGGCTTGAATGAGACGCCGTGCTTGGTGTGTAAGGACACTTCACATTCTGCTTTTACCCACTGTAGGGACAACAGGCTCTGCTTCCAGTGTTTTTCACCTAACCATACCAGAAATCGGTGCCCGAAGGAAAGGAAGACTACCTCCTCAAGCAGCCAACAGTTAAACTAAATAATCTACGTGTGAGGGAGGATCCCGTAGATTTTGAGAGTGAAGCTCCCATTTCCAGTTTTGATGATGTGAGGGACTGTGAGTCTTTATGTGACATGTTTAGTGATGTATCTTCAAACAAAACAGTTATCTTTCAAGGTGTTCAAAGAGTCCCGAGAGCTGATAGCTTGTTCTACACTTCCGTTTCAGTCGAGCCTGATCTCATTCTCAAAGCTTTACTCGATAGTGGATCAATGGCATGTACTCTTAGTGAGTCTGTGGAAGAACGATTGTTGATAAGTAACCCAGACTTGACAAGCCAGTCAACACAAGATATTGTCATTGTTGGTTGTGGTGGCCATCATGTTACTCCTACAGCGTGCTACAATCTTAAAGCTACTGTGTATGGCTGCTCAATGATAATTCCTGTTCTGATTGTGCCTGGACAGACGGAAGAAATGATTTTGGGTTCAAATGTCATAAAGAGACTGTTGATGCAACTGAGAGAGACTGATGGTTACTGGAGGATGATGTCTAAATCAAGCAGCAATGGGAATGATGAGTGCTGTATGTTTCTGTCTCTTAAATATCGAAGGGTGGAGAGGTGAAACCATACCGGAGAAAGTTGGTACTGTAAAGTTGCAGAGGAGTGTGACACTAGAGCCGCAGACTGAACATCTGGTTTGGGGTAAGCTACCTCAGTCGTCTGTCTTGTCGGTTGGCAGCACTGTCATTGTAGAACCAACCGAATCCAGATCGAGACCTAGGCAAGTTCTGATTGGGAGGGTCATAACACCACTATGGGGAGACGGCTCGATTCCCTTGAGAGTCATTAACCCTACTGACCACAGAATTGTGCTAAAGAGAAATTCAAAAATTGCTGACGTGTCTCCTTGTATTGCAATGCAAGATTTACCGTTACCAACACAGATTCAGTCAAATCTGCAGTGTACTGAGGAACCTTTACCACCTAGATCCAGTGAAGAGATGAAGCGTGTCTTAGGTGAATTGGGTCTTGGTGAACTTGATTTGGAGTCTTGTGAAGTATCAGCCCAATGGAAGGATAAGTTGTTATACCTCATTGAGAAGTATGAATCCGTGTTCTCAAAAGACAAAATGGACTGTGGAGAGGCTAAAGGCGTTGTCCATCGGATTAATCTCACTGACGACAGACCATTCCGCTTTCCATATAGACGTATACCACCGAGCCAGTATGCGAAACTGCGGACCGCATTAAACGAGATGGAGGAAAAAGGAATTATCCGCAAGTCGCACAGTGACTATGCGTCACCTCTTGTTCTAGTATGGAAGAAGAATGGCGATCTCAGGATCTGCACTGACTTCAGGTGGTTAAATGCGAGGACTGTCAGGGATGCCTACCCATTACCACATCAGTCCGATGTGTTAGCTGCTTTGGGTGGCAATACGTTCTTTTCTACCATGGATCTTACCTCAGGGTATTATAATGTTCCTGTAGCGGAAGAACACAAAAAGTACACTGCTTTCTCTTCCCCGTTTGGGCTTCATGAGTATAACAGGCTTCCTCAGGGTCTTTCGAATAGCCCAGCCACTTTCATGAGAATGATGATGTCTATCTTTGGAGATGAGAATTTCAGCAGCGTTCTCTGTTACCTTGATGATTTGATGGTGTTTGCTCCGTCTGAGTCAGTTGCTCTTCAACGCCTTGAAATGGTTCTCTTGCGGTTGACACATCATAATCTAAAGTTGGCTCCTGGAAAATGTTTTCTCTTGAGACGATCTGTGAAATTCCTTGGTCACATTGTCTGTGAGGAAGGGATTAAGACTGATCCTGGTAAAGTTGAGGCCATTAATAACATCACAGCATCTGATTTGATGGAATCTGATGGAAAAACCCGTGTCAGAAAAAGATCAGGTCCTTCCTTGGGATGGTTTTATATTATCAACATTTCATCGAAGGATGTTCAGCAAAAGCCAAGCCTCTATTCAAACTGACCTCAGGTACAGTCAAACAGACTCCTATTACGAAAGGACGCAACCCAAGGAAGAAAGTCAGTTATCTCAAACTCTCTCCCGCCGATTGGACATCTGATTGTGAGGAAGCTTTGCGCATCTTGAAACTAGAACTAACAAGGAATGTGACATTGGCTCATCCGGACTTTGATCAACATTTCATTCTGGCTGTAGATGCATCATTTGATGGAGTAGGAGCTGTATTGTCGCAAGTTCTGCCTGGTGAAGAGATTGCCAGACCCGTAGCCTTTGCGAGTAGAACTCTGTCTCGCTCACAAATGAACTACCCAGCTCACAGATTAGAGTTCTTTGCTTTAAAGTGGGCTATCTGTGAGAAGTTTAGCCACTGGCTGAGAGGACGGCATTTTACGGCTTGGACAGATAATAACCCTCTTACTTATATTCTGACTAAGCCACGGCTGGACGCATGTGAGCAGAGATGGGTGGCGAAACTGGCTTCTTACAGTTTTGATCTCAAGTACGTTCCAGGAATGAAGAATGTGGTTGCGGATGCCTTGAGTCGGGAGCCATTCGTTCAGTCTTGTATAGGCCATCGTCTCATCACTGAACCTTACCTGTCTCTTTTGAAGGATGTCAGTGGTGTTGTCGACGATTCTGTCCAGGATGCTTTCAAGTGCACGAGTAATTATCAAGTCGCGCAGGAGGGTGGGAAAGATTCTGGTGAGCCAAACAGTGATGGACTCTTGTCTTCAGGTTCTTCTGGGAGTGAAGAAGTTTCTGCAGTGTTGGCAGCACATTCTACTGGCGGCTTGAGTGAAATACTGGGGATGGTACCAGCTCTCTCACCACCACAACAGTTGAACCCTCCGTTACAGCACAGTACCATTGTTCAGGGACAGGAGATGGATAGCACCTTGAGTCGGATTCGTTACTACATTGAGAGATGTCGGAGACCATCTAAGAAAGAACAAACCAAAGAATCGAAAAGTGTGCGGAGATTGTTGAAACACTAGGCTGGTCATCAGTGATGGTGTGTTGTATAAGGTGAAGAGAGATCCGAAGCTGAACAAGAAACTGCACCTGTTCGTTGTACCTGTTTCCTTAAAAACACAAGTTCTACAGGGAATACATGATGCAGCAGGACATCAAGGTCGTAGTAGAACACTGTCACTAGCAAGACAACGATTCTTCTGGATTGGAATGAGGAAAGATGTTGATAATTATGTGGCGAAGTGTTGTCGCTGTGTTGGTTGGTAAAACTTCAGAACCAATGCCTGTGCTTCGTTAACCAGTATCCGTACATCAGAGCCACTTGAACTGGTCTGTATCGATTTTTGGTCGGCTGAGCTCAGAGACGGAAAGTCTGTTGACGTGCTGGTTGTGACAGATCATTTTACAAAGATGGCCCATGCTTTTCCATGCCAAAACCAGTCTGCCAAACAAGTTGCGAAAAAGCTCTGGAATGATTTCTTTTTAGTTTATGGATTTCCCAAGAGAATTCATTCTGACCAGGGGGCTAATTTCGAGAGCAAGCTGATTAAAGAACTGTTGACCATGGCGGGTGTGGACAAGTCACACACAACCCCATACCACCCCATGGGTAATGGCATTGCTGAGAGGTTCAACAGGACTCTGGGTAGTATGATCAGGACGTTACCTCCTAAAGCAAAATCAAAGTGGCCACAAATGCTACAGCAACTTACCTTCTGTTACAACTGCACGGAACATGAGACGACTGGCTTCGCACCCTTCTTCCTTATGTTTGGCCGAGTTCCTCGTCTTCCAATTGATATCCTGTTTCAGAACGTGCTTTTCAATGAGGATGTGGTGGATTTAAAGGATTTTGTATCCAAGTTGAAAAATGACTTGCGTGAAGCAGCACGTATAGCACAAGCACACACTTTGAAGGAACAGGAACGGCATGGCAGACTGTATAACAGAAAAGTGAAGGGATGCCCACTGACTGTTGGAGATAGAGTGCTGGTTGCAAACAGGGGTGAAAGAGGCAGGAAAAAAATTGCTGACAAGTGGGAGTCGTCTCCATATGAAGTCATGGTTGTTTATCCAGATATCAATGTTTACAGAATTCGATCAATCACCTCAGACAAAGTGAGAGTAGTCCATAGGAACTTCTTGTTGCCTGTGAACTTCCTACCAATTGCTGAGTCTCGGAACCAGGATCAAGGGTGTGATGACGTGAATGAGGAATTGATTCAAGGAAATGAAATTGATCATGATGACAGAACTGCAAACTGGATATTAAGTAGTCCTGATGATGTTGTTGAAAATGAGGAACATACAAACCAGATAGACTTACCTGATGTGTTGGACTGTGCGTCGGAGATGCTGGATTCCATGAGTGTTGACGCTGGGAGCCTGAATGAAAGGAGTAAAGTAACACAGCAAAGTGATGATGAAAGGAGTGATGTAACGCAGCAAAGTGATGATGAAAGGAGTAATGGACATGTTCAGAGTGTTGTTGATTTACCTGAAATGGTTGTTCAAGACTGTGATTCAACTCGAGGAGAATTGTTTGTGCATGAGGATACAGAGGAACCTGTGATTTGCACACAACCAGGACTTGTTGATACAGGAGTGACTCAAACTAGACTTGGCAGAGTCATTAAACCTCCTAAAAGACTGCTTTATGAGATGAACACACAAAACATAAACAGCCCAGATTCTACAGTGAGTTCTTTTGTTTATTTAGTTAAACACATTTTCACATAAACAGTGTTACTTGATTTTGTGCATATGCTGAGACTACATAAAAGAATATATTGATACAGAGATTTGAAGTCGAATTGGGAGTTAGTGTATAATGAGATTGAGGTGTAACAGGCATCTCTTTGGTCTACTGGGAGATTGGGGATAGGCGCCTTCCTTATCTTTCGGTACTTCTATTGGGAGAATCAACTGATTGACAGCTAATCATACTCCATGCACTTTATTCTTTCTTTATTGATGTTGTATTTCAGCATTCCAATTTTTCTCTTTTCTTTATTGTTGTTTGAGTTGTAAAGTTATTGAGTTATTGATTCTTGTTGGTATATCCTCATTTAGCAGGATTTAAGGGGGGTGTATGTGACGGGATAAATAATATAGTTGTGATTTCTTTAAATAAATCCTGCAACAATGGGATTGCACTTCCTATGGAGTACGCGGGTGGCGCTATAGGCTACCCTGCGCACGAACGATCTGCAGCAGAGTAAGAGAGAACTGCTGTGGGTGAGTCGGTTTCCTGTAAGCTCCGCACTAAAAGTGGAAAAATGTATAAATTCATCTTAAATGATTTATGATTATTTGATGGATTGCTCATAAGAGACACTGATTAACTGGTTGAGAGTGTTTTCCGTCTATATTTATGAGAATTTTGATTGTTTTATGTTTGCGATTTCCAACTGCGTCATGTTTGCCATGTGCTCTCTAACGAGATGAATGTGTTTTGGATAGGTGGAGCTGTGAGTGTAACGATTCGCCATTTTCTCTCTCTTAATGCTCTGTGTGCAGGTAAATGTTTTATTATACAGTGTTTAGTAATTCTACTGTTTATAAAGTTATATTTTCTGTGCTGTTGGGAAATAGTTGGGACAAACTGTGTTTTATAATGTAATTCATGGTTTCACTGAATCTATCAGATGTTATTTTCTGAAACGAAATAGTATATAAGAAGGATGATACAAGTGTTATACGATCACAACAAACCAGAAAAAGGTTAACAGTCTGTAATTGACTGGAGAGTTTATTACATTTCATTATTATTTTACTTTTGTTATTGTTTTTGATACAAATGTACTGTGAATAAGAAATGTGCATAAAGATACTGAGTAGAGCAGAGTAAGAGAGAACTGCTGTGGGTGGAGCTGTGAGTGTAACGATTCGCCATTTTCTCTCTCTTAATGCTCTGTGTGCAGTGTGCAGAAAATAAAGCTTTGTCATCCAAATTCCGAGTTCCTGTGTTGATGGAGGGTGGGACCAATCAGTAACAAGAATACAAAAGTCACACTGGGATAAAACCTGTTTAAACAAAATGTCAAATTCCTTACAAATGTATCTGCTTATTTCACATGCCACAAAAATAAACAGTGCTCAAGAAATAAGAGTAATATTTGATGCCAAAGTTTATTTATCAGAAACTTAACAGCACGAATTGTAATATTTTTGTGTATATATGGTAACCCCCTACATTTTTTAGTTTCTACACCAATAATATAATACCTGTTGTATTTAAACATTTAAACATAAATTACATTAAATTGAATCTTGTATAACTTAAAGTTTTCAGGAGGGTAAAGTAGTTTAGTAGCCAATGTAATCTAAGAGATGATGTCCCATCAAATATAAATTATTCACAAATCAACCACTAGAGGTCCTACCAGTGCTGTGAACCCAGTAAAGACACTACAGACTTAAATGTCTTGAAGGTTAATCAAATTTATTGAAGCACTGGTCCTAGTTGTAAAAACATACAAAGTAAAAATGGGAACTCTTTATAAAATGTATTCAATAAAATGCATCTGAATATTGTTAAGCAGTAACATATTTCATTTAATTATTAATACATGCAACATTGTTTTTTAAAAAGTTACAAACTGGTAATTTTTATTTACAGTATAAGTGACTTCAAATTCAGATTGGTGCTATTTCTAAGCTTAAACTGAATACCAAAAATACTGAAAAACAACTAATTATATGCTACTAACAAGCAAATAAAAAATACTTTAAAAAACATTGCATTGTCATTGTTAATACCATTCTCTCACAAAGGGTCAAAGAGAACAAATGAGTGTTAATGTGTATGATGAACATGTTTATATTGGTTGTGGTTTGAACAGAAGGGTAAATTATTCCACAACTAAACAATCATCCAACAATCACTCATTAAACGATTGAACACAGGCTTTGTGTTCGCTGGTCTCTGTCACTCATTTGACACTGCTGTAGATCACTGATGCATCTTCCAAAATCTGAACAGTCGATCGCCTAAACAATCAAACAAACAACAGTACAACAATATTACAGCCCAGATTATATGATCTGTGGATGATAAACTGGTACACAGCAAAATCCCCAGTGTTAAATAACAGTGTGTCTATAGTGGTCCACTCTACAGAGTTAAAATAACACTGAAGAGGATGAGCAGAAACACAACTAATAATCAATTAATAAATTAATAACAGTAACAATCAATAAGCAGAATCATTGAAGGAAAGAGAAACAACCAGAACAGAAAAAAAGAGAAACACAAGGACTACTGACTTCGAGCCATTACACATTATTGCACTTATTATTACCAGTTTGACTTTATTTATGTCATCCATCTACACACAGTCTTATTTAGATTTACAGAAGTTTCGATGGTGATGTTTCATGGAATGTTTCGATTCAAGTCACCATTATTGTGATCAGTGTTTGCTTTAGTCAGGCTTTTGACCCCTATCTTTTTAATATTACTTTATCTCCATCTGATTCAATTCTGAATACAACTCAGAAACTATGACCTGGACTGCATTTTCTGAAATTATCATAAGCCTAACTTGATCGTAGAGACTGTTAATTGCAATTGTTCTATGACCAAGTTAGGCTTAAGATGCTTTAGAAAATGCAGCTAATGATGTTGCAGTGCATGATGGGAGCCTCCGATCAAAACACATCCATGGCTCCCATCATGTATTACAGCATGAATAAATTATGCAGTTGAATTGTCCTGTAATTTTCATTGTTTTTTCCTGGTTGCTTTTATTTTGCTATTGTTTTGTTAGGACTTTAGTAGCTTGTTTTGTGATGTTCAGAGTTGATCTGTTTGTCACTCACTCACTCGAGTCATGAATTTGATGACTTTAGACTCGACAAAATGAACAAAGACTTGCAACTCGACTTGGACTTTAACATCAATGTAGGGTGACCATATTTTAGTTTTCAGAAAACCGGACGGGGGGCGTGGTTGATGGGCGTGGCGAGATTTTTTGGGGAGGCGTGGTTAAGGGGTGGGGCGTGGTTTGGGGGAGAATGCATCAAAAAATACTTGACAAATGCATTCACAACCTTGCAACTATGTTATTGTACTTTAATACATAAAGTAATACATCCGGAAGGCCTTTCCATTCAATGTTTGGCCCGCAACAATAGAATACTATTTAAAAAAAAGTTTAGCTTACACACCTTTTACATGACACTATTTATTTTCATGGCCATAGCATAGGTTAAAAATCTACTACTAAAATAAAATAAAAACTACACTATTCCAGTAAAAAAAAACAATTTGAATCCTCCTGATGTTCTCTTATCCTACGTTCTTTATGTGGGCTTCTAGGTCGCTAGCACCTTAACACTGACACGACGTGCCAGCTTTGCAGTTCATGCATTCTGCTTTACACGGATCCTGACCGAAACGAAAACACAGGAATTTTCTCTGTAAATCGTCTTTGAATTAACATTTGGGCTTTTCTTTTCTTTTTTTTACGCTGTTAGCTACTTACATCTTACCTCGCACTTGACCGTAAACTGAAGCGTCTGAAGCGTCACGCTGCTAAAATTCTGTGAACGTGTAAAGTCCGCCTACTTTGATTTGATTGGTCATTTCAAATATTCTGACATTGACAAGCAGTGACAGACCAATGAGGCTGCGATGAAAACACACACACACACACACACACACACACAGGCCTCTGTATTCTGATGATTCTGAGTCTGACGTGCTCTGTGCTTGACGCTGCGGATTGAGGAACGCGCTGATTATAACAAGAGGGGGGTGAAGCCAAAGTCATATGTTTTGTGTGCAAAGGCAAGCGTGTATTTAAAGCACACGTTTAATGGCCCAATGAAAAATAATGAAAACCAGGACATTTTCATCACTTTTTAAAAAACAGACAGGACGGCCAGGACAGGACGTGAAAACAGGACATGTCCTGGGAAAACAGGACGTTTGGTCACCCTACATCAATGACTCGTGACTTCACTTGGACTTGCGCCTTGACTCGAGAAGACTTGCTACTTCCCATGAGGAAAATGTTCACATGGCCGTGCCGCTCTTTATCTGCATCTTTAAAAAAAAAGTGCGCCACCTGTATGCATGCAGAGAGCACGCGCGCTGCCTGCACGACATCCAATCACTGTAGGGAGAGAGCGAAAGACACACGCAAGGTCTCTCGCTCTCTCCCTCTCTGTTGTGCGTGCGTGCACGCTTTATGTTATGCACGCAGTATGTTCTGTCTCGCATTCGCGTTCTAGATTCCGGGAGATTTGAACTAATTTGCGGGCATCAGGGAGACGCTATCAATATGTGGGAGACTCCCGGAACTGCCGGGAGACTTGGGATATCTGCTCTCTCTCTCTCTCTCTCTCTCTCTCTCTCTCTCTCTCTCTCTCTCTCTCTCTCTCTCTCTCTCTCTCTCTCTCTCTCTCTCTCTCTCTCTCTCTCTCTCTCTCTCTCTCTCTCTCTCTCTCTCTCTCTCTCTCTCTCTCTCTCTCTCTCTCTCTCTCATACACAACAGTCTCTATGGAGGCATTCCAATTATTATCAGGTTGGTCCAGTTTTTCAGAAGTGATAATTGAGGGGTGGAGGATTTTATTGATGACATGTTTAAAAATGTTTAGGCTAAATAGACCCATGTCTATTTGAAAGTTAAACTGTTTTCCAATATGAGGTCAATACAATACAGGACTGAAGCTGCTGTGCATTGTTCTAGTGCAATATGCTGTTGAAATACAAGCATTTTTTGTGAAAATAAAATGTTCTGTTTTTTGCTGTATTTGATTAATGTCATTGTATAATTTTTTATATATATATATATGAATACAAATCTTACAGACATACCATGATTTGTATACATTTTATTTCTGTGGTAAGAGGACTTGAAATGACTCGAAACTAAAATGCTAGGACTTTGGACTCGACTTGAGACTTGTTGGCTTTGACTTTTGACTTGACTCGGGAGTTGCCTCATCATTGACTCGACTTGACTCGGGACTCGAGGGCAAAGACTTGAGACTTACTTGTGACTTGTGTAGTCATATAGATTAAAATACTCTTATGTATTTTTTATTTATGTGTGTTATTGTTATTATGTATTTCTGGTTAAGATTTATTAAGTTTAGTTGTCTGTTATCATCACTTAAACTTGTATATACTGGCGGGTGACACTAGGGGACAGTGGAGAGCCGCGGGGTTGTTTCACTTGTTTACATGAAGAAGTCACACTGCCAAAGTATTCAACACTGTGATGCACAAACTAATATTACTGTTGTCTTTGTTGAATTTGCAGGTAAGAAAAGTGATGTGACAACATAACTGTTATATGAGTAAATTAAATGTTTTAGTTTACAATTGTTTAATGGAATTGATGAGAACCGCATCGACGCTCCCGCGGCTTGTGTGCGGCCGACTCGACCGCGTTGGTGGATGTGTTTACCCGCGCTGCGTAGGCGGATGTCCGCGGCCGCGCTTTCGGATGTCGGGCGGGAGATCGCGGCCTTACATTAATGTTGTAAAGAGTGTTTAAAGTTGTGTTAAATCGCTACTTAAAGTGCTTGAATATGTATATTGAGCTTTATAAGCTGAGATGTTAATTTCAGTATATGTGTTATTTGGTGGAATACACAGTTTTAATTTCGGTTTTAATTTGCTGTGACCATACTGTAAAACAGATACATTTGTAATGAGTTTATTGGAAAGAGAGTGTTGTTTCACTTGTTTACATGAAGAAGTCACACTGCCAAAGTATTCAACACTGTGATGCACAAACTAATATTACTGTTGTCTTTGTTGAATTTGCAGAACCTGTGTGTGTGACAGCAATAAAACTATATGTGCCACCAGAAAACAGCCTCTTCTGTGTGTGCAACATAATCATGGCGAGCCAAGCCAGGAGGACTGCTAATTGGATGTGAGAGAGACAGCTCCTCCTTGAGACGAACCTTGAATTATCAGAAAGTCATCAATACAGAGAATAAGGTACATAGTAAAAATAAAAAAATGGAACAACTTCAAGACCGTGTTAGCTCCAAGTTTCTGACGCTGGAGAAGCCTGAACTGATAAAAGTCTGCCTACGACTAAAGTGCAGCGAACCAGCAGGTGAAGGTTTCCGAGGTCAAACAAGGCGAGCACTAATAAGAGTGGCTGAGAAGACGTTGGATGAAATTGAGGAAAGTTTAGAACAGGAAGAGTATGCAGAGATCCTTAATGAACTTCTGTGTTTCATCGAATCCCTCCAGAAACCAGCCGAGCTCGAACCGCCACCAGTAAATCTGGCTGAGATAGAGAAGCTAAGAAAAGAGTATGCAGAACTACAACAGACACATGCAAATGCTCGTCGCGCATTAGAGGAACAGATCGAGCTACTTGAAGAAAAATGTCAGGGAGGAAAAGTTGAAATAAATGTGAAAGAGAAAACCACAAGACACGATTCGACCCCTGAAGTTACTATGAGGAGGGAATTCCGAATCTTCGGACAAATTGGGGAGGCTGGCCAAAAGGAAAAACTGTCCTACACTAGCCTCAACAACCAGATCGAATCAGGAGTGAGAAAGGGGTACGCTGAGGCAGAAATAATTGAAGCAGTTATCAGAGCAGTGAGTCCAGGCCTTCCCCTTAGGGAACTCCTTGAAATAAAGCGAGACCTCACACTTTCCACATTGAAGACCATCCTCAGAGGACATTATAAAATAGATTCTTCATCAGATCTGCTGCACAGACTCATGAACATCTCACAGGAACCCAAGGAGTCTGCTCAAAGTTTTCTCTTCCGAGCCATTGAACTGAGGGAGAAACTACTGTGGACATCTGGAGAGGAGCAGGATGGAGAGCAGTTTAGCCCTGAGCTCATTCAAAGGAAGTTCCTTCGCTCTGTGGAGACAGGCCTCCTGAATGATGCAGTTAAGTTTCAAGTCAAACCATACCTCAGTGATCCTAAAGTGGCAGATGAAGTATTGATCGAGAAAATTGGTGAAGCCGCTAATCTGGAATTGGAGAGACAAACAAAGTTAAAGAAAGCGACCCCAAAACCCCTCAGACTAAGTGAAGTTCAAGCAGTAGAACATGCCTGTGACACTGAGCGACATATGAGCAGCGAAATTGAGACTCCAGGCCAGAAAAAAGAGTCATTGATGAAAGACATTCTCATTGGCAAAGACAAGAAGAAACAGGTACAAAGCAAAGAGAATGACAACAACACTACTAAAGCGATTGAAGACCTAAGAGCAAACGTCATGGAAATGACAAAAGTGTTCAGAGAGACAATGGAAGCGACCAGGTCACAGTTTCACCCACCCGTTACTCCACTACGGACTGAAAGGAGGGGCAAAGGCTGCCGTTCATGTCAGGAGGCCCAAAAGGGTGAAGAGTGCAGGCACTGTTTTCGCTGTGGACAAGATGGACATCTATCACGGGGCTGTCGACAACGGAGGCCAGCATCGGGAAACGGGAGGGGACTGCTGAACTGGACCCCCCAGTAGTCTATTCTGCCTTTGGGTCCCAAGCAAGCTCAGAAGTGCTACAGCCATCCAGGTCTGTACATAGCAAGCAAGGCAGTGAAGAAAATAACACCCAACCTACTATCCACACAGATGAAATCACTCCTGTTGACGAGTCACTGTCGCCTACCACGCCTGGACTTTTGAACATTATTGGAAAAAGGTGCCTGATCCAATGCTTGCTCAATGATGTCCCAGTTGAAGCCTTATGGGACACAGGAGCCCAAGCCAGCATTATCAACGCGGACTGGAGAAAACGATACTTACCACATACCACCGTGAGACCGATTGAGGAGCTCCTAGGGCCAGGAACACTGACTGGATTGGCTGCCAATCACACGGAGATCCCTTTTGATGGCTGGGTGGAAGTGAGTTTTCAATTGAATGATGATGAAGGCTCAGAAGGGACCCTGCAAGTGCCCATGCTCGTGGCAACTGGTTCTAGCGTGGCAGAAAACCCTATCATCGGTTACAATATCATTGAGGAGATAATTGGCAGGTGGGAGAAACGGGGTCCACGATCCAGTACTGTCGGTAGGGTAAGCAAAGCTTTCTCTGTATCAATCAATAAGGCAAGATCAATGCTGAGACTTTTGAAGACTGTGAATTCAAATGTGACTGTTGGAACAGTGCGAGTGGGTAGACATAAGATCAGACTCCACGCAGGGCAAATAACCACTGTCTATGCGCAAGCAAACATTGGGGGGCGATTTCCAGAACAAAGCCTATTATTTTCTCCAAGTGAACCATCACCACTACCTGAGGGTTTGGTAATGCAAGAAGGCGTAGTCAAAGTCGGTACAGAGAAAACGGCGAAAGTGCCAATTGCCATTGCTAATACAGCCAAACACCCAGTCATACTTACGCCACGACTCATACTAGGCTACCTGGAAGTGATAAAGACAACTTACCCAGCAACAACAGACTCTTTGATAGAACAGCCAACATCCACGGTACAGACATGTGGGGTGAGTGTTACACCACATCAATCAAAGAAACCAAGTCATTGGGATCCCCCAATTAAACTTGAACACTTAACAGAGTCTCAGCAACAGATTGCACGACAACTGTTAAAGGAAGAATGCAATGCTTTTGCTTTTGATGATAATGATGTTGGTTACATCCCTCTACTTAACATGCATATCACACTCCATGACAAAACACCTGTGCAAAAGACTTATATCTCTGTGCCCAAGCCACTTTTACAGGAGGTGAAGGAATACCTTCAAGATCTGCTGAATCGAGGGTGGATAAGCAAGTCAAGATCTCCTTACTCCTCCCCCGTGGTATGTGTAAGGAAAAAGGATGGAAGCTTGAGACTCTGCTGCGATTATCGCGAGTTAAATCGTAGGTCTGTACCAGACAGGCACCCCATTCCCAGGATCCAGGATATGTTGGACTCCCTGAGTGGCAGTTCTTGGTTTTCAGTTTTGGACCAAGGAAAGGCCTATCACCAAGGATTCCTTGATGCTGAGAGCCGACCCTTAACAGCCTTTATAACACCCTGGGGACTATTTCAGTGGAACAGGATTCCATTTGGCCTTAGCTCAGCTCCAGCCGAGTTCCAGAGGAACATGGAAGCTTGTCTGGAGGATCTGCGAGATGTTATCTGTCAGCCTTACCTGGATGATAACCTTGTTCATAGTACCTCTTTCGATGACCATGTGAACCATGTTCGCACAGTCCTCCAGAGATACCAGAAACATGGAGTCAAACTCAGCCCACACAAGTGTGAAATGTTTCAACGGAAAGTGCGTTTCTTGGGCCGCATTGTGTCTGAGGATGGATATTCCATGGATCCAGCCGAAATAGCCCGGTACAGGCCCTGAAGCTCCGAACACCAGCTACAGTAGGGGATCTGAGGAAAATTATGGGATTCCTCTCCTATTATAGAACATACATACCCAATTTCTCTCGTCTGGCAAGACCTCTCTATCAGCTGATCGCCGCACCACCACAAAGCACATTACCTGCTGAGATGAGGGGAAAGAAAAAAAGAGTCAGTACCAAGTCAAAAGGTCAGGCATCCCCTAACACACCCATCACTTGGACACAGACTCATCAAGATGCATTGAACACACTGATTGACCATTTAACAGAGCCGCCAATTCTTGCTTATCCTGACCTGACTCTACCATTTGTCCTCCATTGTGATGCGTCACAGGACGGTCTGGGGCAGTCCTTTATCAAAGACAAAAGGGAAAGATGTCAGTGATTGCATATGGATCCAGGGCACTTACACCACCTGAGAAAAACTATCACATGCATTCAGGAAAACTAGAATTTCTTGCTCTAAAGTGGGCTATTTGTGAGCGCTTTAGGGATTATTTGTTTCATGCTCCACATTTCGAAGTGTACACTGACAATAATCCCTTAACGTACATTTTGACATCAGCCAAACTCAATGCAACAGGACACCGTTGGGTCGCGGAGCTGGCCGATTTTAATTTCACCATCAAATATCGGCCAGGGAGATGCAATGCAGATGCGGATGGCTTGTCGAGGATGCCGCCAAACATTGACCAGTACATAAAAATGTGCACAGAGGAGATCAACCAAGACGTGATAAGTGCTACAGTACAGGGTGTGGTGTTACCTTTAAAGGATGCTCCTCTGTGGACAAGTGCAATAGACATACAAGCTGTACACTTGGTGGAAGATGGAATCTCACTACCCACTAATCTGTGTCTTTCGCAGGAGCAGATCAAGCAATCTCAGCAGAGAGACGCTGTTATCAGCCGTGTCTTGGAGTACAAAAAGAATAACAGTCGTCCATTCGGCCGTACTCTCAAAAAAGAATCTCCGGATGTCAGACTCCTGCTGAAACAGTGGACACGATTGCACTTGGATGATGACGGAGTCCTGTACAGAAAAGCAGGAAAGAGAAACCAACTCATTCTACCAAAAGAACATCATCAAGTGGTGTACAAGGAGTTGCATCAGGAGATGGGGCATCTCGGAACTGAGAGGACTCTAAGTTTGATACGTGAGAGATTCTATTGGCCCCATATGCAAAAAGAGACTGAGCACTTTGTGACACGTGTCTGTGAGTGTCTGAAAAGAAAAAAACCTCACAAGATTACTAAAGCCCCATTGATGACCATTCAAACTACATACCCTTTCCAGCTTGTATCCATCGATTTTCTTCACCTTGAGAAGTGCAAAAATGGGTACGAGTACATACTTGTAGTGATGGACCATTTCACACGTTTTGCCCAGGCTTACGCCACAAGAAATAAGTCTGCAAAAACTGTGGTACAGCACGTCTTTTGTGATTTTGCCCTCAAGTTTGGCTTTCCTGAGAAAATCCACCACGACATGGGAAGGGAATTTGAGAATCATCTGATGGATCAGGTGCAGAAGGTTTGTGGTGTGCGTGGATCTCACACAACCCCATATCACCCAATGGGCAACGGGCAAGTTGAAAGGTTCAACAGGACGCTCTTGTCCATGCTCAGGACACTGAGTGATGACAAAAAGGCTGACTGGAAGAACTCGCTGTCCAAAGTGACCCATGCATACAACTGCACCCGCAGTGAAGCGACTGGGTTCACTCCATATTACCTGCTATTCGGGCGTTCACCTCGGCTTCCCATCGATCTCATGTTCAACCTGCAGGCGAATGAGAAACAGCAGAGTTATACAGATTATGTGGCAAACTGGCAAACACGGATACAGGAAGCTTATCAAATTGCATCAAAGACTGCAAAGAAAGAGGCCTTGAGAGGAAAAAAATACTATGACAAGAAAGTCCATGGTGTTGAACTTTGCCCTGGCAACAGAGTCTTACTCAGGAACTTAAGTGAAAGAGGAGGCCCAGGCAAACTGCGCTCACACTGGGAAGATTGTGTGTATACAGTAGTAAGTAGGAAAAGCCCAGATGGTCCGGTGTACGAGATCAGACCAGAGAAAGGAGGACAGAGTCGGGTGGTACACCGGAACCTCCTGCTGCCCTGTGACAGTTTACCTGTGGAAAAGCTGGACACCAGAGAATGTCAAACACAGAAAAGAAAGCACACAGCTAAGAGCAGGAAGGAGCCAGAACAACAATCCAACCCTGACTCGGACAGTGATGATGACGAAGGGTATAAACTGTACTGTAAATTTCCTCCCTGTTCTAAACAATGTGGGAAACCCATCACGCTGAATCCGGAGGCAGAACCATTCGAACCAGCAATACTGAATGAGGACTTACCCGCCTACATGCCTGATTCTGGAGGAGAAGAGAATCCAGACGCCACTGGGGCTGAAGAGGAGAATGTTCCACAGGAAAACAGTGTTTCTGAGGAGGAGGATCGAGATTCTGTGAGTGAACCGGAGGTGCCACAACCATCAACGTACCCGAAAAGACAGAGACATCAGCCAAAGGTGTTGACTTATAATGAACTGGGAGAACCAACAGTGGAACGGAGAAATCTAGTTCTGAAGGAGATCGACTTCCAGACTGCCTGTGGTCAGAACCTGTGGAGGCCATGGACTTTAATAAAAAACATGGTAGTACACTGAAGACAATTGACTATTACAGCAAGAAAGGAAAAAAAGGATAGAAGAAGAAAGTAGAAAAAGATTACATACCTGAGACGTGTGACCTGAGATCTGGGACCTGTAAAGTAAACAGAAAAAAGAGAGAGGTAACAAGACTAAGTGAATAGGTGGCCGGTAATTATGGAGTCTAGTTACATGGTAAGATTCATCTAATTAAGATGTAACTGTTTACATATACTAACATTGCCGGTAGAAATAATCAGATTAATGGCAAAGTGCAATAGTCAGAAAATGTAGCATTAGTGAGACCCCTTGTTTTTTTAGTTTTTTTTTTAAACAAGCCATGGCAAACAGGGGATGACTGATTCCATGCACAGAATTAAAATAACTGAAAACCTACCTTTTTGTTTTGCAGCCAGGAACGGGTCAGCCGGGGAAATATTTTTCTGAAGTTGTGGTAAAATGTCAAGGAACATTTTTTTTTTTTAGTGGGGGAGGATGTAGTCATATAGATTAAAATACTCTTATGTATTTTTTATTTATGTGTGTTATTGTTATTATGTATTTCTGGTTAAGATTTATTAAGTTTAGTTGTCTGTTATCATCACTTAAACTTGTATATACTGGCGGGTGACACTAGGGGACAGTGGAGAGCCGCGGGGTTGTTTCACTTGTTTACATGAAGAAGTCACACTGCCAAAGTATTCAACACTGTGATGCACAAACTAATATTACTGTTGTCTTTGTTGAATTTGCAGGTAAGAAAAGTGATGTGACAACATAACTGTTATATGAGTAAATTAAATGTTTTAGTTTACAATTGTTTAATGGAATTGATGAGAACCGCATCGACGCTCCCGCGGCTTGTGTGCGGCCGACTCGACCGCGTTGGTGGATGTGTTTACCCGCGCTGCGTAGGCGGATGTCCGCGGCCGCGCTTTCGGATGTCGGGCGGGAGATCGCGGCCTTACATTAATGTTGTAAAGAGTGTTTAAAGTTGTGTTAAATCGCTACTTAAAGTGCTTGAATATGTATATTGAGCTTTATAAGCTGAGATGTTAATTTCAGTATATGTGTTATTTGGTGGAATACACAGTTTTAATTTCGGTTTTAATTTGCTGTGACCATACTGTAAAACAGATACATTTGTAATGAGTTTATTGGAAAGAGAGTGTTGTTTCACTTGTTTACATGAAGAAGTCACACTGCCAAAGTATTCAACACTGTGATGCACAAACTAATATTACTGTTGTCTTTGTTGAATTTGCAGAACCTGTGTGTGACAGCAATAAAACTATATGTGCCACCAGAAAACAGCCTCTTCTGTGTGTGCAACAACTTGCATAACAATGACTTTGTCCCACCCCTGCTTGATTCTAGTATCAGTGATTGTAACCCTAAGACTCTACAGTTTGATATCCAACAGCAAAATGAAACTTTTTTTAAAATCCTTCATGCACAACAACTTTATACGTGTAGACACACAGACATCATGAATCAGCATATGAATAGTTAAGCTGGTACTGGTTAAGCTGGTACTGGTTAAGCTGGTGCTGGTTAAGCTGGTACTGGTTAAGATGGTACTGGTTAAGTTGGTGCTGGTTAAGATGGTACTGGTTAATCTGGTACTGGTTAAGCTGATGCTGGTTAAGTTGGTGCTGGTTAAGTTGCTACTGGTTTAATTGGTACTAGTTAAGCTGGTGCTGGTTGAGCTGGTACTGGTTAAGTTGGTACTGGTTAAGATGGTGCTGGTTAAGCTGGTACCGGTTAGGTTGGTACTGGTTAAGCTGGTGCTGGTTAAGCTGGTACTGGTTAAGTTGGTACTGGTTAAGCTGATGCTGGTTAAGCTGGTACCGGTTAGGTTGGTACCGGTTAAGCTGGTACTGGTTAAGCTGGTGCTGGTTAAGCTGGTACTGGTTAAGCTGGTGCTGGTTAAGTTGGTACTGGTTAAGTTGGTACTTGTTAAGCTGGTGCTGGTTAAGCTGGTACTGGTTAAGCTGGTGCTGGTTAAGTTGGTACTGGTTAAATTGGTACTTGTTAAGCTGGTGCTGGTTAAGCTGGTACTTGTTAAGCTGGTGCTGGTTAAGCTGGTACCGGTTAGGTTGGTACCGGTTAAGCTGGTACTGGTTAAGCTGGTACTGGTTAAGCTGGTGCTGCTGGTGCTGGTTAAGTTAGTACTGGTTAAGTTGGTACTGGTTAAGCTGGTACTGGTTAAACTGGTGCTGGTTAAGCTGGTGCTGGTTAAGCTGGTACTGGTAAAGCTGGTGCTTGTTAAGCTGGTACCGGTTAGGTTTGTACTGGTTAAGTTGGTGCTGGTTAAGTTGGTGCTGGTTAAGTTGGTGCTGGTTAAGTTGGTACTGGTTAAGTTGGTGCTGGTTAAGTTGGTACTCACTTGTTAAGTTGGTACTGGTTAAGTTGGTGCTGGTTAAGTTGGTACTGGTTAAGTTGGTACTGGTTAAGCTGGTACTGGTTAAACTGGTACCGGTTAAGTTGGTGCTTGTTAAGTTGGTACTGGTTAAGTTGGTGCTGGTTAAGTTAGTACTGGTTAAGCTGGTACTGGTTAAGTTGGTGCCGGTTAAGCTGGTACTGGTTAAGTTGGTGCTGGTTAAGTTGTTACTGGTTAAGTTGGTGCTGGTTAAGCTGGTACTGGTTAAGTTGGTACTGGTTAAGCTGGTGCTGGTTAATCTGGTACTGGTTAAGCTGGTGCTTGTTAAGCTGGTACCGGTTAGGTTGGTACTGGTTAAGTTGGTGCTGGTTAATTTGGCGCTAGTGTTGTTTTTGGCGGCCTGTTTTAATTTTAGTTTTAGGCTAGTCTTTGTGTCAAGCTGTCATTTTAGTTTTTATTAGTTTTAGTCACGTTCATACTGTTTTTAGTCTAGTCTAGTTTTAGTCGACGAAAACTGATGACATTTTAGTCTAGTTTTAGTCGACGAAAACTGATGACATTTTAGTCTAGTTTTAGTCGACGAAATACATAGTCTAGTTTTAGTCAATGAAAATTGTATTTTAGTCTCTTTTTAGTAATGCAATTCTATTTAACCCAGTCAATATAGTATAAGTATAGGCTACCTAGTAGTATAGACGAAACCAAAATGTTATTTTAGCCAAACCCATTCAAAAAATCTTATCTTATTATAGTTAGCCTATCTTATTATATTATTGTTACCTTATAGACTCAAGAATATTCCAGACACAGGAAAACGCTCTGAAATGAATTTACAACATATTTATTTTACCAACCAAACATGTTAGAAGTAGGCTAGCCTACACACGTGATGAAATGAAAGTTTTTCCAAATGTCATTTCTTCTTTTATTCCAAAGACGAATCCCTTTCTCTGTGTCAGACTTAACTGTGTTTGTTGTCGTTTATGCTAACCGCTGTTTCACACATACTCCGTTTGAGGTGTGTATTTTTTCCCGCACCCATGTTAATAGGTTAGAGCGCTCACACCGCACTCAGAGGCAATGCACTGCAGGAGCGGTGCGTGCATAACAGCAGAGCAGAGATCTACAATAGCCTACCTCAACAACGCGACATAATGGATGTAGGCTAGAAATATTGATTTGAAATAAAAAATAGATAATAAATGTTGTGATTGTGGTACAGCCGTAGATCAGTTGCACACTTCAAACGTAGCACATGTGAAAAACACAATAGCACGTGCTGCTCCTGCATACACACCGCAACACACACTACACACGGAGTATATGTGTGAAACAGGCGTAACTCACGCGGCTGCATCTTCTAAATAATGCCGCGAGGGGCTTGAGGATGTGATCGCCTGCGTCTGCGCGATCTGATGCAGCCCCTGAAGTGACACAGAAATGCTGCATAATAATAATAACGCAAGTAAACGAGATGAAATAACAGTAACCCTCTGAGGTCGGCGTTATCGCCGGCGATACCAACTCACTTTTTTTCTTATCAGTGCAAAAGAGACTCAAAATACTCTGTTGATTTTGATCTTACATATAAGTATTATACATTTTTCAAAACTGTTAAATGTCTTCTTTTATTTGTGTATACTCATAATAAAAACAAAATGTTGTGTTTTTCGTAAAATAAAGAAAATAAACATGATGCGCGTTCTCCCGTATCTCTCAATGTGAAGTTCATTCTGAAATGCGACAGAACATGACCTGTAACTCAGCTAATACTTGTCACTGTGACATGAAACATATGTCTTTACGAAGCTTGAAGTCTCCATTATTAAATAATGTAAATCATATCAAAAACAAATATTCTCTGTTTAAGTAATTTGTATGAAAGCTACGACATTTACAGTTTCTCCAGGCCCAGCTCATTAACGTTAATGTGACCACACCCACGCTCGCGAGAGCTGTTCACATGCAAATGAGCCACGCGGAGGAACGCAACGCACTCCTCACCCTCTGAACAAAGCATCAGCGACTTCAGTATTCTTCAGACCTGCTCTGCTTTTCACCGAGTTTGAAGACTGTTTGTGCTGTTTACCTTGGATTTATAACAGAAGAGTTAGAAGAACACGATTTGAACACAATTAGTAGCTTATTGATGTATGTCTTAACTTTACATTGTAGCTAGTTAAACTGTTGCCAGGCGACATATGAAATGTGATTGAAGTAAAAACATGAAGCCTAATGCTAAATGTAGCCTATATGTACGAGAATGTTTTTATGTTCGATAATTAAACAGCACGATATAACAGGCTTTAGGCTCGTATGCGTGTTTATTCATGGTGAATATTATAATAGTTAGACCGTGTTTACTGTTAAATACTGTGTTTGTGGATATCTGCTCACACGTAGATATGGTAAAAATAATGTTTTATAGTTTGGTGCAGCTCGATTGCTTCAGTAAATGTCCTGTGCACGCGCTGTGAGATTCATGGTGAATATTATAATATTTAGACCGTGTTTACTGTTAAATACTGTGTTTGTGGATATCTGCTCACACATAGATATGGTAAAAATAATGTTTTATAGTTTGGTGTGGCTCCGATCACTTCAGTAAATGCCCTGTGCACACGCTGTGAGTTTGAAAAGCAAAACGCACCAAACATAGGCTTCATATTTTTACTCCAATCTCATTTCATAACGTCATAACAAATGGAAAGGCTTGAAGTAACCTATGAAATACGTATCCCAAAATCGTGCAGCCCTAGCTCTTGATATCAGCATGTTCACATGCAGAGGTGTCAAATCCAGGGTCAGAAAGTAAAAGTCCTGCCATATTTTTATTTCACCCATGAACTCACACAGCAAAAACTCCTCTGTTAAATGAACTCTCATGGGAGATTATTTGGCTCCAGACTCAAGAGTGTTAAAGTTAATGATATAATTAAGTGATTGATTGAGTGATGACTGAGTATTATTGAAGACACCTGATGTTAACAAGCAGAATCACTGAAGGACAAAGGCACATTTTTTAAGTTGCCATTATGGTGGTCAGTGTTTACTTTAGTTGAGCTCTTGACCCTTAAACTGTTAATGTTAGTTTTTTTGTTTGACTATTGTAACGGAGTTGAAACTGGCAGATGAACAAGAAAAGCTGGTCAGGTGGTGTTGGTTATGTTTAGATGAAATCATGTTGACCTGAAACACAGAACTCATTAAGACAAATTAACCTGATTGATTACAACAGAATATGATTATACAGTATACTATTCTGTGCATTTTCAATATAACCCAAAATAAATCTTAAAAGTTGTTTTGATCCAAAGACTTTTTTTGAAGTTTGGACACACAGACATCAAGAATCAGCCTGTGATTCTCACCAATGGTGACAATAATAAAGCATGTTGCAGTGCATTCTGGGTGCCACCAATCAAAACGCATCCATGGCTCCCATCATGCATTGCGGTATGAATAAATTATTATCTGAATTTTCTTTGTAATTTCCTTTTCCTAATTGAATATTCTGTTTGTCACCAATGTTGAGACTCATACAATGAATATTGATGTCTGTGTGTGCCTAAAACAAGGACTTGTTTTTTTTAGCAGAACAACTTTAAAGAAATTATTTAGATTATACAGAAAAATCTGGATTTTTGATTTAGAAATTCTGCAATAACCAACATGCTTTTAAGATAAGAGAGGGCTCTAAATGAGTTCAGTGACACTGATCAAATGATGATTCTGTGTACACATAATACAATCTGATCACCTTTTCTATTTTTTCATCTGGCTGTTATAACTCAATTACAGCAGTCAAACAAAAGATTAAGTCAGATACTTAAAGGTCACCTTCCCAAACAAACACTGATCTCCCAAATGGTGAATAAAAATTTAGATTTTCTCCTTCAGTGATTCTGCTTGTTATCATCAGGTGTCTTCAATAATACTCAATTCATCACTCATTTAATCACTTAATTAGCTCATTAACTTTAACACACTTGATTGTTAATTTAACACTCATATTTTAACACTTTAACAATATTGAGTCTGGAGCCAAATAATCTCCCATGAGAGTTAATTTAACACAGGAGTTTTTGCTGTGTGAGTTCATGGGTGGAATAAAAATATGGCAGGAATTTTACTTTCTGACCCTGGATTTGACACCTCTGTTCACATGTGTTTTTTTTTTTTTTTAATGTTTTTACAGGGACCAGCTGATGCCACTGAGTCCTGCTGACTTCAACATTTACCATGAGTCTCTCATGGTAAAGTGAAAAACATTGGAAATGAAAGGTATGTAAACTATGTTTCAGGAATGGCAAAGGTCTCTGTTGAACAGAGTGTGTGTGATCTAAAGATCAGTGTGTTCAATAATGTGCTTTTTTGTCATTTGTTGTGTATCTTTGGATTATGTTGTGTTGTAAATAAATCCAACAAATCAAAAAGCCATTCTTTTTTAAGGCTCTCCTCATTCTTTGTGCTCCTAATGATAGGGCCTGATAGCACCTTATAGGGCCATTATAGGAGGGGTCTTTGTCTTCCTCAGGTGTGAAAAGCATACATATTAATGAGAGATTCACAGTGGTTTACGCCTTCTCGCATAAAGCTTTCTTACTCAAAACACGTCATACAAATTTTCAAATACTTTATTGTCTTATCTAAATGAGTAGTCAGGATGATTTTCACATAGTTTTGGAGCAAATATTCAAGGCTACGTGATACAATTATCAAAAGTCTTGTGAAGAAATAATTAGTATTGGTTTTATGATCTTATTTCAGTGACAATTCTTTTTATTTTTTTCACAAGCCACGCATAAACGTCATTATCTCAAAACTACAAGCTTTTACCTACATGCTGCTGACATATTATTGTAGCAGAGTTTGTGCTGAATACAGTGTAATAAGACTTTAGCCATGAAAATGTCACAAGTAACAGAAATAAGCACAAATGTCAGAGCATGACAGAACACCTCCAGGACCCAGAAAACACCTCAGACCTCAGAGGGTTAATAAATAAACACAATATTGACCAGCGTTTTGTTTTCATGCGCCGTGCACGTTTGCGATGACGTAATCTGCACGCAAACATACCAGGGTTCGATAGAATAAAGTTGAGTGTGAAACCAAACCAACGCTCGGCACGGACCGCAGCAAACGAGCCCAGTGGAAAAGCCCCCTTAAACATTCCAGTTTTCTCCTTCAGTGATTCTGCTTGTTAACATCAGGTGTCTTCAATAATGCTCAATCTTCACTCAATTATTCACTTAATTATCTCATTAAATTTAACACTGCTTCAGTGTACATTTAACACTCTGCTTATATATAAGCAGAGTTTATATAATTCACACTCTCAGCGTTAATTTAACACTGGAGATTTTGCTGTGTTCAGGCCCATCGCTAACAGGTACATTTCAAAGGGATGTTTTCCATTGCTCCCATGGGACCGTAGGCTCGCCGGGAAGGGGCAAAAAGGGGCTTAGGGGAGATAACGAAAGCATAGGAAAATCATCGTCGCCAGTTGTTCTTTATCTGTAAATATGACTCATATTTGAGCTTATTTTACTTCTTTATTCTTCTTATCAGCTCGTTTCACATCATGGAAACTGCAAAAATGTAAGTTAAAGTCATGTTTTTGATCATGCCATTATTATCAGATACAGTTTATAAAAACAGGACAGGTTTATTTTAATCTTCATTGTTCTGCTGGGTAAACCTGGATCAGGAAAGAGTTCAACAGGAAACACTTCCTGGGCAGAAATGCATTTGAAGTTGATTCCTCTGATTAAAACTCAACAGTGTGACAAACACTGTATACACCCTGGACTGTTTGTTTCACATCAGGTTTGAGTTTTACAAATTATTCAGAATATTATTAAAAAGATTAACAACACATAAGTTCAGATTCCTTGAGCACAGCTGAAGAAGCTTTAAAGTGATTCTTGGGCGATCAAGAACATATATATATATATATATATATATATATATATATATATATATATATATATATATATATATATATATATATATATATATATATATATATATATATATATATGCGCAGATAAAAAAAACAAGGAAATGATGCAAGTTAAGGATATATTGTATATATATAAGTATAAAGTATATATATATGTAAGTAAATCAGGAATTTTCTGTCAGAACTCTGTTCACTTTCAGTTTCACTTTGAAAAAAAAAAAGATTAAAATGTTTATTTCTTATCATTTCCCATGTAGAAAACAGAAGAAACTCACACATAGATAAGATGACCATGTTCAGGAATGGAAACCAGGGAAAATTCCTTCAGTGGTCAAATATCATTCAGAGCAAAATCCCCAGTGTTAAATTGACACTGCTCAGGGTACATATGTGTCCACACTTCACACTACAGGGTGTTAAAAGTTACACTGAGACCTTGCCCACACTAATACGTTTTCGTTTCAAAACGAATATATGTTTCTCTCCATTTTGGCCTTCTGTCCACACCACACGTTTGTGGTTTGTGGTGATATTAGATGAACGCAAGTGTACCAGGGTTTGATATAATCAAGTTGAACCAGACCAGCGCTGCAGGGAAACCAGGAACAATCGCTCTCGGACTCGGACCGCAGCAAACGTGCCCAGTGTGAAAATGCCCTAAGAATTAGACATGATATTATGGAAGCTTTCCTCCACAGATTAAAAATAAAAAACGTATTTGCGACTTTTTATCTACCTTTAGGGCTTAAGGCGTGTTTTTTTTTTTTTTCAGTAAGTCTAACTATTTCGATATTACAGTGCAAAATCAGAAAAATATGGAATAGTTCTACAGTGTTTCAGTGAGTCTCTCGTCCATCATATTATGATTATGAAATTATGAAAAACAAACGGAGGAAGCAGGAGCTCAGACATGTTTTCCATGAACTGTAAATGTTTGCCTGCTTCTATTTCGGCTTTATATGCCTCTTTCTGTATCAAGACATTCAGATCCGCATGAAACCTTTCAAGAATGCAACTTTAACAAACCTTTAAAACTTTTTTAAATGGACAAACAAAAAGTCAAACCAATGAAATTGGACGTGTGTAACGACGAGAAACGAGTGTAACGACGAGAAAAATGGTCGGAGCGTCCCTATTCTCTCAATGAGTAATGGGTGTGTTTCACAACGTGAGATGTGGTAATGCTTTGGACTTTGTTCTTTGTTCAATGTTGATAAACTAAGAGATTTAATTTTTTTGTTGAACAAATATCGATTTTATGTTCATGTTGTTCTATTTTTCATAATTAAAATAACATTATTTCAGAGTGCAAACCAGTGGCGGATACAGAACGTGACAGATGGGTGGGCCTGGATTAAGTCGAGGTGGGCCTGAATCTAGGGTTTCTAGATTTTGTATTAGCTTTACTTCTTGATAGGCTATATTTATGGAGATAAGAAATAAAAACTGCGCTGTACAGCTATGATCAGCTGTTCTGCCGAGCTTTCGAAGTTGTTAGGAAAGGCCTAAGCTGACCAGTTGGTTTTTGTCACATGACCTGCGGTGCGCACTCTGAAAAGTTGAGATGTTTTCATCTCGCCGCGGCATGCGCGCCTGGAAAATCGAGCGCGCTGCAGCCTGCACCACATGCGTATGGCAAGCCAAAATATTCATATACGCCTGGTCAGGTGTCTGATTTCACACTGACCCGTCAAAAGCATGCGGGACGCGCGATTTGCCATAAAAGTGCGTGTTCTTAACGTGCACTTTGTGGTCACGGAAAACGCGCGTCAAAAACTCGTGGTTTATGCATACACTTTTTTTTAATAAATAATGTATAAAATCTTATTGTAAAGTGTTACCAGAATTACAACTGGAAAATTTGCGAGATGTGTCTCGAACGATTAGGGACTTTCCGAGGTGCTGAAATAAAAAACAGTGAACAGGAAGCCGAGAGTTGTTTTTCTTTTCTTGTTACAAAAACACTTCTGAGGCATAAAACGCCTGAAGACCGAAACAATCTCGTTTAAATAGCAGATCACACGTTGAGGACGCAGGTTTTGATGCAAAACCGGGCGTTTCTGACGCGCGTTTTCCATGACCACAAAGCGCACGTTAAGAACGCGAGCTTTTATGGCAAATCACGCGTCCCTTGGCTGTCAAAACTCACACGTTTGCCGAGTCAATCAGACGCCTGACCACGTCTGTCGTGACAACGTCCCTTCCATTCTGAGCGCGTACATTTGAAATGACAAACTGGAGCGCGCAAAAGAGGCGATCTGTGAACGGGGCGGGCCTATGTCTTTCCAAGACATGGTGTTCATGTGAACAATGTGCCTCGTCCGCTCTCCTTGCAAGGGTGTCTGGACAAAATATGTACAGTGACATGACATCACTGCCAGATTCAAACTGTGCGTTCGTGCGTTTGCTGGCTCTGAGCCAGAGATGGACGTGCTCAGCGCTTGTCATAGTGTTCGGCGGGCCGTATGGTCAAACTTAATTCATTATCATTATTATTAAAATTAAAAATTAAAATGTTTTTATTAATCTGTTTGGGTGGGCCACCTGTCAATCTGGGTGGGCACGTGCCCACCCAGGCCCACCCATAAATCCGCGCCTGGTGCAAACCTGATGAAAAATCAATGTTAAGTTTCAACCTTGAGTCAATGTTGGTCTGCTACACTGCACTGTAAAAAAAATCCCCGTAAAAAAACTGTAATATTCCGGCAGCTGGGGTGCCAGGAATGTACTGTTAATTTACAGCCCTTTACCGTTAATTTACAGCTCTCCTTTTTTACAGTATGTTACCGTAAAAATAACATGACAGGTAACTCATAATATTTGAAACCGATTGCTTTAAACAGTTCGAGTTCAAAAACTAGTATTTATACTGATAGTACCATAAAATTCCTTCATTAGAGTTCACTGAAAATGAAAATCTCTTTATACAAAACTGCAAACACCTAATGTGTAATAGTGAATTAATTAAAAACGTGATTTTAACTTAAGTCTTTGCAGTTCTTATAGTGAACACTAGCACACATGTATGTGTTAAAGTACTTAGCAAGGAGACTGTCACCGCATAAGCAACTACACAGTCACTGCTTTTAAATAAAGCAACAGACAGCATAACATCAGTGTTCCTCTGCTCATCTTTGACTGAGGCACAGGCTCTACTCTCCAGCACAATGGTGACTCACAAAACTAATTAATAAAACTAACAGATCTCTCCTATATCATCCTGTGCAAAACACATAAAACACTTCAGTTTAATATTTACTCTCCTTATCAGTTATTGACTTTGCATAACTTTTTTCTATGAACTTTCACTAATATTTCAGTGAAATTAACTTATTTTGTTTAATACACCTGACTGTAACATTTTACAGAAAATTACTGTTTTCCTTGATTTTACAGTAATCTTCTGGCAGCTGGGGTGCCATTATATTGCTGTTTTTCTACAGTGTTATGCCGTACATTTATTTTACAGTTGATTACTGTTAAAATACGCTTCACTCTGTTTTTTTTTTGTTTGTTCTTTTACACATTTAACCCTTTCAACCCCACTGCAAAACTTCAGTTTTAAATGAACACTTGTGTGTCCACACTACATAGTGTTGGAGTAACACTGAAGCAGTGTTGAAGTTAATGATATAATTCAGTGATTAATCAAATGATGATTGAGCATTAGTGATGCACACCTGATGTTAACAAGCAGAATCACTTAAGGACAGAGAAACAACAAGATAAAAAAGCGAAACAAGAACTACAACTGACTTCAGCCACAGAATACATTAAATCTGAAGATCTAAGCAGAGGAGGATTAAAAAACTCCACAAACAGCATTACCAGCTTCATTTATTACTAACCAGACTGACAAATTGACAGATATATCTACATAAATTCCTATTGAGGATTAACAGAGGTTTAGATGTTTTGTTTCATTTGACGTTACCATTATGGAGATCAGTGTTTGCTTTAGTTGGGGTCTTGACCCTTGACTTTAATCTTAATTTTACTTTGATTGCTCTAGATGTGTGTTTCTTTGACTCATTTGTTATGGCAAAAACAAAGCCAACAAAAATGAGATCAGGTATTAAAGATCATAACGTCATTATATAATGTTTGCATCACAGCCTGTGTCTATTCCTTATTAATAATGTGTAGATTATATTACTAGACTGTGATACTACAGCAAAAGAACAAGCATTATGCGTAATCAGTTATGAAGGATTCCTATAGTTATCATTCACTAAAAAAATTTGAACTATGGGTGTACTTCGACACACACAAACATAAATAATCAGCCAATGAATCTCAATAATGGTGACAATCAACAAAAAAGATAACATCAAATCTGAACATCACAAAACACACTATTTAAAGTAAACACAAAACCAACAGCAAAAATAAAAGCAAAAAGTAAAAATTAAAGCAAATAACGACAATTCAGCTGCATAATTTATTCATGCTGCAATGCATGCTGGGAGTCATGGCTTTTTTTGGTACCCAACATGCATTGCAGCATACACCTTAAGATTGTCACCATTGTTGAGATTCATATGCCGATTCTTGATCCCTGTGTGTGTCTGGCCGATCAAGAAGTACAAAATGTTTTGAGTGTAAACTTCTTAAAATCATTAATATTTTCAGAATGGCAAATTCACTATAAATCTCAATCTATAAAACCACAATGATATCAAAATCAAAAATATAAATAATCAATCATTATCAATGTCAGGCAACGAATGAGATTAGTGAGTAAATCAGGCCATTATATGATGATTGTGACTGGAGACAAACAGCGTCTGTCATCCTGTTTTCTTCAGCTTTGAGCCATAGCTAATGTATTTTAAAAATCACAGCTACAGCAGCTAAAGAAAGACTTATGTTTAAAAGTCAAGGGTCAAGAGCCCAACTAAAGCAATCACTGATCACCATTATGGTAACATCAAATGAAAATAAAATGGCATCTAAACCTATGTCAGCGTTTAATAAGAACTTCTGTAGACGTCTGACAGAAATAAAGTCAGTCTGGTTAGTAATAAGTGAAGCTGGTAATGTTGTTTGTGGAGTTGTTTAATCTTCCTCTGCTGAGATCTTCAGATTTAATGTCTTTTATCTTGATTCCATCTTTTTTTCTGTTCTTCTTGTTCCTCTCTCCTTTAGTGATTCTGATTGTTATCAGCAGGTGTTCACCAGGGTCTCAATTAACTTAAAAAATTAACTGAATTATTCACTCAGTCAAGTGGACCTTATTAGTGAACTAATGCAGGGAATAGTGAATGAGGGTCTGATAGTGTCGACTTCGAGTGCTGTTAATTCACAGTATACTACTGTAGGCTACTTTCTAGAAAACGACAAACATCACCCCGAATGCATTTTTTCTACGGTATATTACTGTTTTAATGGAAAACAGTATGCTAAAATTACAACTATTTTAGTATGTTTTTTTTACAGATTTTTTTTACAGTGTATCAGGGATATAGAGATTATCAGTGAACTTTCAGTGACTTGAATCAGGGGGGAAGGAAGGGAGTTTGGGAAAGGCAATGTCCTGTGCTCTTTCTTTGGGCTGCATTTTATTGTTTAATTGCAGGGGGTTTGATCTAAGCATTTGAATTAGCAGGAAAATCAAGTCTTGCATTACTAACCAGGGCCCGTATTCATAAAGAATCTTAATGCAAAGAGTAGCTAGTGACAAAATTCTAAGAAAATTCTTAGAAATGTGGGCGTTTACTCTTAAAATTAAAGAAAAAATCCTAGTAAAGAAAAAAGTAATTCAGAAAGCATCTTAACCCTTAAAAGAGGTCTTAAGGTCACAATTGTTAGGAGTATGGATGAGGACTTTTAAGAGGCTTAAGAGTTTCTTTAGAAGAGGAGAAAATGACGATGAAGAGGGAGAAGAAATGTGATGCAGACAATAGATGACAGTGAGTTAATAAGACGCTATAGATGAGATCGTGCAGGGATCATGTTTGTGACTGATCTTATTAGAGACACGCTAATATCTTAGCACAGGAATGCCATACCGCCAGAAATTGAAGTAATCACTACTTTAAGATATTTGGCAAATGGGAAAATGCAATAAAGCAGCAGTGATTTGGGTCTGTCACAACCTTCTGTAAGCAGCGATCACACAAACATTACAGCACTTTCATAACCTCTTATTGTGTCGCAGTTCATTTTGTTTCCACTGGACATTCCCACCTTGCAGGCTCAAAAAAACTGCAGTTATGAATAAAGCTGGGTTCCTTGGTGCGCACAAGCAGGAGAATGAACCGTTAATCATTTGCGCTATAAGCTCCCACGTCCGCTTCTCGCTCCATGCTGTGACACCCGTGAATTTTCCTGTAGGATGGCCTTGTATTCATCCACTAACTGGGATAACAGTAAACACTTTTCTTCTGACCAGTCGGGCTTTCTCGTCTTTTTTTGTTTTTTAATCCATGTTTGCTATATTAAAACAAACATTCATACCACCACTTAACAGTGTAATTGGAAAGAGTGGAACAATTTTTATCATTCTAAGCCAATCAAATACCTTAGGAAATTAACAGCAAGGTAAAAAAAAGGATTTGTATACATAAATATAGTGTGTGTGTGTGTGTGTGTGTGTGTGTGTGTGTGTGTGTGTGTGTGTGTGTGTGTGTGTGTGTGTGTGTGTGTGTGTGTGTGTGTGTGTGTGTGTGTGTGTGTGTGTGTGTGTGTGAGTAAACTCTATACTTAAAATGGTTCTTTTTTTTCCCTTCTTGGACAACCAACCAATCACAGTCTTCAAAAGATTGTGTCATTCATAGCAACAGGGTCAGCCCCGCCTCCTCACTAAGATGAGAGTTTTTGTCTTTTCCTTACTCAGAGTTGCTCTCAGATCGTTCCCGAATCGCTCTTAAGCTAAGACTCCTACGTAAAAAAATGTAAATTAAGAGTTTTCTGAGAGGATTCTTAGAATCTTTATGAATACAAGCCAAGATTGTCTATATTTCTGTCAGACATCTTCAGAAGCTCTTAGTGAAGGTTTAGATTTTGAAGTTTTATTGAAAATAACAGTTTTGTTCTTCATTATTGTGATCAATGCTTACATTTTTCATTATCAACATTGCCAAGATGCAGAGCAAAGAATCTATTATTTAAATTTGAAGAATAACTTGCATGAACATCTATCATCATAGTTGCCAAGTCCGCTTATAATACGCGACTTTGGGCTTTTTTTTTGTAAGTCGCGTTAAAACAGCACGGGTTGCGGGTTGCGGTTTTTTGGGCTTATTAAAAAAAACATGGTTGCTTGTTAGGAAAATCTGACAAGCAACTTTGTTTTCTTTACATCTATGGTCACGGTTGCCGTTTTCTCAATCTCCAATACATTGATTGACACTGTCTGCTCACAGCTATAGCCAATCAGTGCTTATTTGTCTCGCGAGAGTTGGCAACTGTGTCTATCATACATGCACAGACATCAAGAATCAGTGTATAAATCTCAACAATGGTAATGGTGACGATTCGTTCTGCAATGCATACTGAGAGTCCTATTATAAGAAGCATCTATGGCTCCCAGCATGCAGCATAACACCATTGTTGAGATTCATACGCTGATCCTTGATGTCTGTGTGTCCAAATAAAGCAGCATATTCATTAACAGTAGATTGTAATAACTTTGCTGAATAACAAGATGTGTATTCAAATGAACACAAGTGTGACAAAAGCACCACCAATTTAATCAAAGTGTTAATTCTGGATAAAGTCAGAGAATTCGGACACTGCATGATCTTTACCATCAAAAAGAAGCCGGCATCATTTGGCCACATTTTATTTTTCTTTACTTGACAAACACCGTAACAGAAGAGAGACTAGCCTAACTGACATCAAACTAAACTATAATTTTCAATAAAACATCATCATCTAAAGCTCTGTTAATTCTCAATAAGAACTTCTGTAGACGTCTGACAGAAATAAAGTCAGTCTGGTTAACTAAGTGAAGCTGGTAATGCTGTTTGTGGAGTTGTTTAATCCTCCTCTGCTGAGATCTTCAGATTTAATGTATTCTTTTCTCTTCAGTTGATTTCCTCTATTTGGTCTTGTCCAAACTTATACATTTTTGTTTGAAAACACATCTTTTCTCTCTGTTGTGGCCTTCCGTCCACACTGAGACAGCGTTTTTATTAATGAATACAAAGCTTTTTAAAAACGCTCTCCAAAGTGGATACATTTGAAAACGCTGTTTTCGCGTTGTAGTGTGGCCTGTCAAAACTGCGGCATTTGAAAACAATTATGTAAGATTAGTCATGTGAGGTATTTTGTACCAATAGATATTCATGTTTATACCGGCATTGTGCCTTTTATGTGTAATTCACTGTCATACTGTTGTTAAAATATGTTACTCTGCTCACTCTTCATATCACAATCCTGCAAAGATGACAGAATTTACTCAGTAAACTAAATGAAGGTGAATTTAGCATTTTCAGGCATTTTCCAAACGGTTTTCATCCACACTGAAACATCAGAAAGTGCCTGAAAACACTAGTGTGGACAGAGAGCATTTTTTTAAACGAAAACGCTGTTTTCAAATATATCCAGATTAATGTAGATGCAGCCTAAGGCCCTGTTTACACGAGAACGATTACGAGTGAAAACGTAAAAATATTTTTACGGATATGCCTTTCGTTTACACGGCGACGGCGTTTTGGGGGCTTAAAAACGCAAAAAAGTGAAACCACCCTTCAGAGTGTAAATCTCAAAAACGCTCCACCGTCGCGCTCCCGTCTAAACGGTAAAAAACGCAAATCTGCTCACGTTGGCTCTTGTCGTGTACGCGTTTACGTCACAGGCATGCGCTAGTACAGGAAAATAACAACCAACATGTCGAATTATTTCCATACGTCAGACCTTCAAGTTGCCCTAGCAGCTCTGATAAACGAACTAGAGTCTTTTCAGCAGTTGTACAAAATATTCTCAGACATTGGTTTGTTGTGTTGCAGTGCTTCACATTGCCACCTAGCCGCCTGGAGTGCATACTACATCGTATTTCACACACTTTTGCGTCACCATATGCACGCATATTTCCCTTCCATAACGCTCGTCTAAACGCAGAATAAAAAGTGACAACGCAACGCCACTTTTGCGTTTTCTCTTCAGCTCGTTTCCGTGTAAACATAGCCTAAGACTGTGGCTGGAAGACAGTTATGTTGTGTTTCTCTTTTTTCTGTTCTTGTGACTCTTTCCTTCAGTGATTCTGCTTGTTAACATCAGGTGTCTTCAATAATGCTCAATCATCACTCTTAATTATCTCATTAACTTCAACACTGTTTCAGTGTTACTTTTAACACTGTCGTGTGGACACGTGCGCTGAGGGGTGTTTATTTAACACTGGGGATTTTATTATGTTTACATTAGCAATTATTAAGTTATTATTTATTCACTTAATAAACTGTTTAAGTTTTAGGAGCTACAGACTTATATCAGTTTTGTATTGAGTCACTGATGTTAAAGCAACAGGTCAAAAACACTGCTGTTTTCAAAGCAAGATAGTTTCAGTTTGGGAGTTTATAGCGTTGAATTGTTCTCACAGCTATTGTGTAATTGTTCCAGAATTTCCACGTGTACGCCTCTGCTTTTCCTGGCTTCTGTTTTAATGTCATTGTTTTCTATGTGAAGGAGAGAGGCCGAAATGAAGCAGGTAGGAGTTAATAAGGAAAATTTCTCCTGTTTCCTCAGTTGGATCTGTTTTCATCACTTCACCTCCGATAGACGAGAGACTCACTGAAACACGGTCACTCAAAAAAAAATGAATTGTTGAATGAACGTGATTTAATCAAATAAATTGTTGAATGAACGTGATTTAATCGTAGCACCCATTATGCATCAAGTAAACTTGAACTACTTTGAATATTTTATATGAACACAATATACATTTGTAGATTCAACACGATTGTAATATGTCAATGTAACTTCTTCACAACTAATTGAATCAAAATGTTTGTATTGTGTTAGTCCAATCAAATTTATTCTTATCCACTGAATGTCAGTAAAGCACTTCAATTCAACAAGATTCTGCCTTGTTACATAAATAGTTAATGTCTTGTTTTGGTAGTTGATTGAGCATTATTAAAGACACTTGATGTTAACAACCAGAATCACTGAAGGAAGAAAAACATCATTTTTAATTCACCGTTATGGATATGAGTGTTTGCTTTAGTTGGGCTCTTGACCCTTAAAACATTAACTTTAGATGGTGAACTTTAGAATTTGTTTGACTGCTGTTACTGAGTTATAACAGTTAGATGAACAAATGATCGGGGTTCAAAGAACAACATAGTACAGAATCTGCATTATTAAAAGTATTTAATGTTTTTATGGCCACAGACGTTGGTGACCTAACCTTACGTCTGCTATTAGATCTTACAGCAGTGTTTGACACAATTGACCATACTATTTTAATTTCACGCCTAGAAAACTATGTAGGTATTCGAGGTAATGTCTTAAATTGGATTAAGTCTTATTTCCAAACAGAAGTTTTGCAGTACAAATGGGAGAATGTATCTCGAGCTGTCTTTATCATGCGGTATTCCACAAGGATCTATTTTAGCACCAGTCCTCTTCTCACTTTATATGCTTCCTTTAGGTCAGATCACGAGTAAATATGAGGTTTCTTTTCACTGTTATGCAGATGACACCCAGTTGTATCTACCCTTAAAACCAACTGTCCCTGCAGCTGTTGAAAGGCTGGTAGAGTGTCTTGGGGAGATTAAAAGCTGGATGTCCGCAAATTTTTTGTGTCTAAATGAATCAAAAACAGAACTGATTTTATTTGGCCCTTCAGAGTCTGCAGGTACATCGAAAATTGAATTGGGTAAGCTATCCCCTTATCTGATGCATCAAGTAAAAAACTTAGGTATAATTTGCGATAGTGCACTGAAATTTTTGATAAACAAATAAATCAAGTAGTCAAAATGAGTTTCTTTCAGTTAAGATTAGTTGCTAAAATTAAGCCCTTTGTAACACGGAAGGACCTGGAAAAGCTAGTCCATGCGTTTATTTTCTCAAGATTGGACTATGGTAATGCACTGTATATGGTGTTCAACACAAAAGCTTAAATAGACTGCAGCTAGTCCAAAATGCGGCTGCAAGACTCTTGACAGGCACTCGAAGAAATGAGCATATTACTCCTGTATTAAGAGAACTACACTGGCTGCCGGTTTTCTACAGGATCAATTTTAAAATACTTTTATTTGTTTTTAAAGCACTACATGGCATTGCTCCGACATATATAGCTGGTCTAATTCAGGTGAATAAACCAAAGAGAGCACTGCGCTCCGAATCACTAAATCTCTTGGTAGTCCCGCGCACATACAGGAAAATGAGACGAGACCGCTCCTTTGCAGCGGCTGCTCCCAGGCTGTGGAATAGTTTACCCCATTATATCAGGGAATGTTCCTCTTTTATTGAGTTTAAAAGAGATTTAAAAACTTCTTTTTTTCAGTCTGGCGTTTGATCATTCATGAGTGCTGTGCTAGTGGAGTAATAGGTTATTATCAGAGGTGGGAAATCCAGGGCCCAATGAGTAGAAGTCCTGCCATATGTTTATTCCACCCATAAACTCAGTCATCTGATTTTACTAATTAGTTCTCTCTCCTGTCTGAATGAGCAAATCCAGGTGATTGGAACAAAATACTGAGGAGGACTTTTACTTTCTGAACCTGGACTTTACACCTCTGCATAGCAATGCCACATGACAGCCAAGAGCAAAGAAATAAACCCGAACTGGACCTTATCGTAGCCAAAAAATCTGTGTAATATGAAGTAATTTCAGCCACAACCTCAGATGAAATCCAAGAGAAAAGAAGACATTAAATCTGTGAAGATCTCAGCAGAGGAGGATAAACAACTCCACAAACAGCATTACTAACCAGACTGACTTTATTTCTGTCAGACGTCTACAAAAGTTTTATTGAGAATTAACAGAGGTTTAACTCTAATGCGTTTCATTTGAAGTCACCATATCAGTGATTAGTGTTTCCATTAGTTGGGCTCTTAACTCATATTATATTTTTTGTCTTTTTTGTCTGCTGTGACAGTGTGTTAGTCAAACACTTTTGCAGCAGCAAAGAAAGCTGAAGTGAAGTGAGATCAGGTGATCATAGTTAGCTGTTGATGGTTTTATAATCATCATGAAACAAACTGATTCACTGAGGTACTTTAATTTAACAATTATATTGTGCCACAAATATATTCACATCACAAACCATGTGTTACTGCAGCATGAGATAGCAATCGTTTTAAATCTTTTAACAAACTTGAAATAAAATGTTGGTCTATGCAGACACACACAGATATCACCAATCAGCGTATGGATCTCAACAATGGTGACATCCACAAATATTTAGATAAACAGAATAATTCAGAACATCACTGAAAAGCTATTAATTCACAACAAAAACAACAGCAAAAAATAAAAGCAAATATTTAGAATCAAACTAAATAATAGGACAATTCAGCTTTTTTATTCATGTTGCAATGCATGCTGGGAGTTATGTACTATGTTGGTACCCAGCATGCATTGCCGCAAAGTACTTTTGATTGTCACCATTGTTGAGATTCATACGCTGATTGTTGATGTCTGTGTGTGTCACTTCTAACTTATTGTTATAATATTGCTGGATCTCATGCTGCAGTAACACAGGGTTTGTTTTGTGAAAAGTTATTAATGTGACACCATAACTGGTAGACTAAAATACCTCAGTGAATCAGGTTGTTTCATGACCATTATAAAGCCATCAATAGGAAACCATCATCACCTGACCTCATTTCACTTTAGCTTTCTTTGCTGCTGCAAATGTGTTTGACAAACACAATGTCTCAGCAGACAAAAATACAAAAGATATAATAAGAGTTAAGAGCCCAGCTAATGGAAATACTAATCACTGATATGGTGACTTCAAACGCATTAGAGTTAAACCTCTGTTAATTCTCAATAAAACTTCTGTAGACGTCTGACAGAAATAAAGTCAGTCTGGTTAGTAATAAGTGAAGCTCTTAATGCTGTTTGTGGAGTTGTTTATTCCTCCTCTGCAAAGATCTTCACAGATTTAATGTCTTCTTTTCTCTTAGATTTCATCTGAGGCTGTGGCTGAAATTACTCTTTTGGCTACGATAAGGTCCAGTTCGGGTTTATTTTTTTGCTCTTGGCTGTCATGTGGCAAGAGGTGTAAAGTCCAGGTTCAGAAAGTAAAAGTCCTCCTCAGTATTTTGTTCCAATCACCTGGATTTGCTAATTCGGACAGGAGAGAGAACTAATTAGTGAAATCAGCTGACTGAGTTTATGGGTGGAATAAACATATGGCAGGACTTCTACTCATTGGGCCCTGGATTTCCCACCTCTGGTTATTATTGACGCCGCTTAGATTTTGAGGTATCTGTGGCAATGTTTAGAATTTAATTTGTGATTTTATGAATGTTATTTTATCCTTTGTACAGCACTGTGGTCAACTTTTGTTGTATTATTAAGTGCTTTAGAAATAAATTGAACATTGAACAGTAATGAGAAGAAATCATAATTGTCAATTATTTCACATGATACTTTATTAGTCATTTCGATAGATGGAACTTGCATGGTTCGGGGTGAAGTTAAAAGCTTGTGGTGATGACCTGGACGGCGCTTGCATAAATGCAAAACTACGTTGAGGCGTTGCTAGAGCTGGCCTTTCACCCCCGTGGACCTCGTAATGCCCCCTGTCATCCAAATCGACACTGCAAAAATCGCCATTGTCCAGTGGAAACAAAGCTATGTTGGCCGAGTCAGTTAGATACAGATTTGCCGTATCCACCTATAAAATGTAAATCAAACATGGTCAAATTAAGTAGGCCTCAACAAACGTCCCACGTGGCGTGGCACATTTATCGTTAATAGCCTCGGATATCATTACCAACCAATTAAACTCATTGGCTTATTGAACACACCTGGAAAATCCTTGCGATTTTCTCAGCCCGCATGTCCTCCAGTTTCAAAGACACTCTTTTATTACCTTTAAACAAAAGATCATTCATATTTGCAAGTAAGTAACCTTCTTTGGCAGATCCAATCTAGCAATGATTGGCGATGGCACTTTTCCAAATGGAAGGGAGGGGCGGATGGATCTTTATATGGACCATACATGGATACCTCCGAAAATGACAAGTGCAGACAATAGGCCTAACGTGAAGTTCGTTTTTAAATTATTTGTTTATTTATTTTGTGTAGACAAGCACTTTCAAGTTCAAATAAACCATTAAAAAAAAAAAAACCTTAAGAGTTTTTTATTTTATGGTTATAGCCTATTGCTTTACGTATCCCAGGCAGTAATAAGCTAAAGTAGTTAGCTATAGTTCCAGAAATCGAGTATAACAGTAAAATTTTTGAAAGTGGACATCGAAGACACTGACACTGCTTTTGAATATAAGTTGCATTGAAGAAATATAAATTGATAGCCTATATGTTAAATTCACATTCCTAGAGTTTCCGTAGAATATATAAATAGAACTGCAGATTTAGGCTATTTATCTGTTACAAGATCACATGTTAATAAATTAAATGTGTACCCTATAAGTGATGCAGGTTTGTGTTTACTTATAGTGGCACAAAATAAACGAACCCTTAAGAATCAAAAAACAAAATCACCCTTACTAAAATAACCTACAGATTATTTTATATTTATTTTTCTGCAGGATATTTGCAGGTATCCGAATGAAGAAATCTTGCATGCCATATTGACAACATGCAGGACATTACATTATATATTTTTCACTTGTGCTGCAAGGACAAGGAACTGGAAATGGGACAGTAAATGGTAAACCAAACGAGGAGTAACAAGTTAATTAACAAGGGACAGGTGAATGAGAAAGAAACACATGGAAAAACTGAGTGAGCTGAAAATGAGCAAACAGAAGGTGAATACAATGGAAACAAAGACAAAACAGAACAGTCTTGGCATTATTTCCTGCAAATGAAAAATAACAATAAGAAACAAATAAACCAACAGGTTTTGGATTGAATAATGTAAAGACAATAAAAGTCTGATATTTTGCAGTTTTACAATTTTTGTTTAATTAGATTCAAGTACAACTATTTTATATATATATAATAGCTGTTGGTAGCAATAAAACCCTTGGTTTTCAAGACTTCACAATGTCTTAACAAACGATTAAAGAAAATAGTTTCTGTCTTTTATCTTGGCCCACACCACAAACTGCCAGGAATAACATGCTTTGCCCTCAGATTAGGGAGTAGCTTGTTGATTGTGACTTGATGTGGCCAGATGTGAAAAGATTTTAAAATTGAAACACATTCAACATTTCATGACACTGGAATATTCATCAATTTGGGGTCATTTAGGCCCCATTTACTCGAAGGAAAGACACAGATATTTCCCTGTGGTTTGGCCTCTCATTTACACGAAAACTACGTTTTTATCACAGAAAAGATTTGTAAATATAGTGCCACCAAATATGTTTTTAACATTTTGTGAGTTGCACTTTGTCATTGAACATTTGTAATCTGGTCTTTAAAACTGTCACAGTGAAAGGATTTCATGAACTTGTATAAATTATCTGGAACATCATTGGTTGAATCAGGACAGTGGAGATTGATAAGATCAAACAAGTCACTCAGTAGGATGTTTGGATGTCTGAGGCTGGCAAGTATGCACAGTATTGATTCTTCATTAGTGTTTTTGGCATTTGAATATATTTTTTCCTCACTGATAACACTACTCTTTCTCATGTGCTTCCCTCACAAACGGCACTGTGGTTTCTGCAATCTAAGTATTGCACTAATTGAGACATAAGAAGTGTGCTTCAAAAGAAGAGACTAGATAGACTACATACAATTATTAAACTGTATTCTCACATGAGTCTCTGGAAAGTTCTCCTCATAAGCAGAAAAGCGTTCCTGTCAGAAATGGTGCATTTATTCCACATTAAAACAGAATCCACACACATATTTACAAATGTATGCATAAAATAGCATGTTTTTTAGACATCATTTGGGTTAGTTTTAAGTACTTTTAGTACTTAAAACTAAACGTTGCTCAGACTCGCTCTCCCAGTTTAAAACTAGACTAAAGACGCATCTATTTAGCCAGGCATTCATATAAATTTTTATCTTACAGTTACTGTAAATTCGGCCTCTAGTTCATAAACGCCAGAGGAGAACTGGCCCCGACTGAGCCTGGGTTCTCCCAAGGTTTTTTTTTCTCCATTGGGTGATCTGATGGAGTTTTAGGACACCATTGGGTCACTTGATGGAGTTTTTCGGTTCCTTGCCACTGTTGCCTTTGGCTTGCTCAGTTGGGGATATTCAAATTAATTAAACAATCATACCATTGATCAGCTCTACCAAACTTGGATGTCCTTTTTGGATGTCCAGTAATAAACAAACATTGTTGAGTTGTTTTGATTGATACTGTAAAGCAGCTTTGATACAATCTGTATTGTGAAAAGCGCTATATAAATATATTTGACTTGACTTGACTTGACTTACTTTTCACGTTTTAACTTTTATATTAGCTGAAAAAGGAACATCTGCACATGGCAATTAATACGCACAATTTTAAGAAGAGTAACTTTTGAAAAACAAAACTGTATTCTTCTCACATGATCAGAAGAGTTCTTGTTAGATTTTCTGACATTGTCACCACTATCATCATTAAAAAATGTTTTCTTATAAGTATGAAATAATGAGCATACGAGGAAATGTTAGACATTGCTTCTTGACAGCATCTGGACATGAATTTATAACCGAAAATGATTTTAGGCCAACATAAAAACCTGGATTACTTAAATTATATCTATAAGCCACACTGTAAAAAAAATCCTAATTTTACAGAAAATAACTGTGATTTTTTGACGATCATTTTCTTTCATTTTAAATCGTACTCAAAACACTGTAAAATTACAAATAATATCTGTAATATAAAAATTCAGCTGTTATTTTAGGTATTGTGACATTAATGACAAATTGCAGTAATTCACATTTTTTATACAGGAAATTGATTGTATTTTTCATACAGTATTTTTTCTGTTTTCTTAAATGACATAAAAATGTATGTAAAATTACAAATATAATCTGTAATTAAACAGTAACAAAACAGTTAAATGATAAAACGGTCAAATGACTGGCAGCCCTCAAAAAACTGTAACATTAAAGTAAAACATCCTAAATTAAATAAACTGAAAAACACTGATAATTCAGGATATACCTGTAAAATAACAATCAAATACCTTCAGTGAAAAAAAATCGTAAAAAAAAGGTCAAATGACTGGCAGCTACGGCTGCCAAACAAATACCATAAAATTAAAGTAAAATCTTCTAATTCAAATAAAACAAAAAAAAAACTGTTATTTCACAGGTATTTCCTGCATTATTATGATCAAATACCTTCATTGTAAAAAAATCATAAAAAAAGGGTCAAATGACTGGCAGCTGCGGCTGCCAAACAAATACCATATAATTAAAGTAAAATATCCTAATTTAAATAAAGTGTAAAAAACTTTAACAGAAATGTGATGTCACCATGATTGAGATCAGTGTTTGCTTTAGTTGGGCTCATGACTCTTGAGTTTTAACTTTTTTTAATTGTGTTTTGATGCACATTTATTATTGCAATGATTGCAAGAGAAAATGTCAGATGATCTTGGTCATTTATTGATGATTTTACAGTCATCAAATGATTATCTGATTTACTGATATGACCGTCTAATCTCTATTAGCTGTGAATACATTATATATAGATGGACTTAAGTGTTATACAAAGGCAATTATTAATATCATACTTTTTTTCACACGATTTGTTGAAATATTGTGGCATCAGAATTATAGCAATCTCAAAAAAATAAATATTCTACATAAAATGTTTTGAGTTGGTTTATTTTGTTAGGAGTACAGATACATCAAGAATCAACATATGAATCTCAACAATGGTGACAGTCAACAAAGCCTTTTTGTGACTTTATAATAGGTCAGAATTTTTTTTTAATTGTCATCATTGCTGAGATGCATACGCTTATTCTTGATGTCTGAGTCAATCTTGTATGATCCTGTCAAAACATTTTCTGCATAATGACAGCATTGCAGAATCTTCTATATCAATACTTGCATTCTATAATAACAAATAATATCTCTCAATTTAATCAGTCATTAATAAGTCATACCAATCAGGTGGTATCAATAAAGTAGACAACTGCTTGATTTATTTTATCATTTATAAGTGATTAACATTATCTGAGTTTCTCTCAGCTTTCTACTATAACTAATTTGTATCAGGGACACACAGCTAAAGCAGCCAGAGTACACTAATGTTGTTATCAGAAGGTTCAAGAGCCCAACTAAAGCCAACACTGATCTCTATCATGGTGACATCAAACTTTATTATTTTCAATAAAATATCAACTTCTAAACCTCTGTTATTTCTCAATAAGAATGTTAGTATGAAAGAAGTCTGGATTGTAATAAGTGAAGATGCTGAGATCTTGAGAGATCTTTTTGTGTTTAGTGTCTACTGCTCTGTTGGGATGTAAAGTGTTTCTGTATGGTATGTTTTGTGTGTCACCATTGTGTTGAAGAGTAAAGTCTGTGCTTGAGTTCAGGATGAGCAGAGAAACGCTGATTAAATGTTGTGTGTTGCTTTATTTAACAGGCAGTAACTGTGTAGTTGCTGATGTATAATCACAGTAAATCATGCATGTAGGTCATAGCAAGATATTTACTTCTTACAGTGAATATGTTTTTTAGAAAAATTCAGTAAATATATATATATATATATATACACTCACCGGCCACTTTATTAGGTACACCTGTCCAACTGCTCGTTAACACTTAATTTCTGAGCAGCCAATCACATGGCGGCAACTCAGTGCATTTAGGCATGTAGACATGGTCAAGACAATCTCCTGCAGTTCAAACCGAGCATCAGTATGGGGAAGAAAGGTGATTTGAGTGACTTTGAACGTGGCATGATTGTTGGTGCCAGAAGGGCTGGTCTGAGTATTTCAGAAACTGCTAATCTACTGGGATTTTCACGCACAACCATCTCTAGGGTTTACAGAGAATGGTCCGAAAAAGAAAAAACATCCAGTGAGCGGCAGTTCTGTGGGCGGAAATGCCTTGTTGATGCCAGAGGTCAGAGGAGAATGGCCAGACTGGTTCGAGCTGATAGAAGGGCAACAGTGACTCAAATAACCACCCGTTACAACCAAGGTGGGCAGAAGAGCATCTCTGAACGCACAGTACGTCGAACTTTGAGGCAGATGGGCTACAGCAGCAGAAGACCCCACCGGGTGCCACTCCTTTCAGCTAAGAACAGGAAACTGAGGCTACAATTTGCACAAGCTCATCGAAATTGGACAATAGAAGATTGGAAAAACGTTGCCTGGTCTGATGAGTCTCGATTTCTGCTGCGACATTCGGATGGTAGGGTCAGAATTTGGCGTCTACAACATGAAAGCATGGATCCATCCTGCCTTGTATCAACGGTTCAGGCTGGTGGTGGTGGTGTCATGATGTGGGGAATATTTTCTTGGCACTCTTTGGGCCCCTTGGTACCAATTGACCATCGTTGCAACGCCACAGCCTACCTGAGTATTGTTGCTGACCATGTCCATCCCTTTATGACCACAATGTACCCAACTTCTGATGGCTACTTTCAGCAGGATAATGCGCCATGTCATAAAGCTGGAATCATCTCAGACTGGTTTCTTGAACATGACAATGAGTTCGCTGTACTCAAATGGCCTCCACAGTCACCAGATCTCAATCCAATAGAGCATCTTTGGGATGTGGTGGAACGGGAGATTCGCATCATGGATGTGCAGCCGACAAATCTGCGGCAACTGTGTGATGCCATCATGTCAATATGGACCAAACTCCCTGAGGAATGCTTCCAGCACCTTGTTGAACCTATGCCACGAAGAATTGAGGCAGTTCTGAAGGCAAAAGGGGGTCCAACCCGTTACTAGCATGGGGTACCTAATAAAGTGGCCGGTGAGTGTATATGAAATAACTGTGTTTCTGTTAAAAAGCTTAATGAAGATTTCTGCAATAGTATTTATTATTTAAATTAGGATTTTAAATTTTTTAGGATCATTTTATGTTTTTTGAATGGCAGCCATTGCTGACAATCATTTGACCTTTTTTTCACAGTGAAAGTGTTTGATCATAATAATTCAGGAAATAACTGTAAAATAACAGTGTTTTTCTGTAAAACATTTAAGGACAAAGTTTGGAAAAGTTTTTTGCACTCAATTTAAATTAGGATATTTTACTTTATTTTTATGGTTTTTGTTTGGCAGTGAAGGATTACAAATTTGTCAAATGTTTAATTTAGTTTCTATTATAGATAGTATTTTTTAACTGAGAAAGTGCACACAGTTTTCTCCATTTTAAGGCATATGATGACATTAACCTTTTGGTCACTTCTGAGTACAGCCAGGGTCTTTTTTGTCTCTATGATAGTGTTAATGTTTGAGTGATTTAATCAGGCTGATTGGATCACCATCAATGCCTGACACTGTCATCCTGATGAACTCAGGTAATCAGCTGAATCATTTACATGCATTGTTCAGTGACTCCTCCTTCAAATAATCCCGCCCTCTTTGAAAAGTATAAACTAAGAATGTAAAATTATCTTAGTCAGACGATGTTGGAATGAATGCAGCTACCAGCAATAAAGAACTTCTGCTTGGAAAACGTCCATTGTCTCCTGGTCTTCTGAGCTTATAACTTTTCTGCAAGGAAAAAAGTTCACAACAGCAGCCTCTGCTGCCAGTCATTTGACCGTTTTTTTTTTTACGATTTTATTATTTACAGTGCATGACTTCAGTCACAGTAAGATGTTTACAAGCAAAACTCTTTACTTCCAAAACATGCACATTTCACCATTCTGATTGTTCACTAAGAATAATCTTATCTTTTTTGTGCCTGAAGAAAGAGCAGACTAAAGCCTGGTTCACACGGGACGATTTTAAAATTGTCGGCCGATTTTCCAAACCTGGGAGACCCCACACACAGCGATAAAAAATCACGGGTCTAACAGTTTTGGTCGTGCCGTGTGTGGTGCGCAGCCACACGGCAAAATCAACACATCACACACGAACCGATTTGACTCCCGAGCATTCCCAGGTCAGACGGAAAATCTCGCGAAATCCCTCGAGATCAAACGTGACTTCAGAGTAAACTATTATGGCGGACAAAGAGGATCCAGTGGCGATAGTTTAAACTATTAGAGAAAACATCCACCGGACTCTCTGGTGCGCCATGCCGCCGGCTGTTTTGATTTTGTTTGTTTGTCTTCCTCTGCGCCTCGTCACCTCGCTTTCTGATTGGCTACACGCCACAGTCCACAGGCTGCGTGCTCGTTCGTCCTCGGGGGACACCACACACGAGGAGAAATCGGGCCAAAACAATCCAACATGTTGAATATCCCCGATTTGAGATCAGAGCGGTCCAGACGTCCTTCCAAGCAGACGAGAGCAGTCTTAACACACGACACACGGAAGGAATATCTGATGAGATTATTTTACGATAATCAGGCTTTGTGTGGATATGTAATTCTCTCTCACCCTCTCTCTCTCTCTCTCTCTCTTTTGGTTTTGAATGTCACATTTCACTTCTGAAGGCGGGGTTGGTCTTAACGTCACACTCAACGTAAGTAGCCTATAGGCTACCTGACCCTAATTAGGTGTTCAAGCATGAAGTGATGAAATGAAACCCTATTGTAATTGTACTGATTTTTATTATTATTAGGGGTTCAAGTACGAAGTGCTGAAAACCTATTGTAATTGTTAGGATTTTTTGGAAAAAAAAAAATCCCCTAAAACGCATCGTGCAGCCCAAACCGTAAGGCCTAGAGACTTGAAACTCGGCCAGATGGTAAGGCCTCAATTTGGGGCGAACCTATCAGAGTATGACCCCGACTGGCCCATAGGCATAACTCCTACCTCGACCGTTTGACTAAGAATCAAGGTCTTTACACCGCTGTGATCCTTGGCTCAAATCGGACAAGTTGTATATCTCCAATTTCAAAAAAATGTCTGCTATGGCGAATTTTGTCGAAAACCTACTGAAGCGAACTAGTCCCTGGTTTTTCGCCCAATCGGAACCAAACCAGTCTAGGGCAAGTCTCTGGACTCTCTAGATCAATAATTATCGGAAAAAAAGTTGAACTTTTGCATTTGGGGTGGCTGTAACAGGGTAATTTACAAAACGGGCATGACAAAATACACTCAAAAGCCTATAAATCCTAAAGGAAAACTCAGAACTTCACAAAAATTGATGAGCATATGTGTCATAATATCCTCAACAAGCATGAAGAATTCCAGACAGATCGGACAAAATATCCCTCTATAACAGTTAAAAAGGAAAATTAAATGAACATAATGGCATATTAAGCCAACAAGTGGTATTCTACTGCCCCTGCTGTTTAAAATAGTCATTTTGTCATGCTGCTAACTAATATTATTCTATAATTCTTATTTAAACTATATAAAATCACTATTTTAACATTTACACTCATATTTAGTCAAAATTCATCTATTGATGTATTGCTACTGACTATTGTAGCACATTCAGAAATGTGAATCCTGAAGGAGACTTGCAGTAAACATTTTGTTTTTCCATCACATAGTTCAAATGTCTGTATGTACAACAGAATATGTGTGTAGTCCTAGGTTTCTGAATAAATGCTGAATAATCTGATTAATAGTTTACAAAGACATTATGTGAAATGCTTATAGACCATTAAAGTATATTTTCATAATGACACTAAAATAGTACAATAATTTAAAAAAAAAAAAACTTGCATATACTATAATCAAACTAATAAGACGGGTGACATAAAATACCCATATTATAACAAATAAATAAAATATATTTGGAAATCGCCCTTTAAAACGAAGGCTCGGTTTGTGGTTCACAATTATTTGATTAAAGACAACAAAAACAATAATACAAAGACAAAGTCACTTATATTAAACACTTTTTTAATTGTGTTTTTGTTAACTGAAGTTATATTGTGCTTTTAATTGCCTCCGCTATCGTCCAGTCAATCATTCTCGCGGGTCGCGGCTATGATTACAGTTTCAGTAAAAATTTATTTCACCATCATCGGTACCCACCCTCAGCCTGATTGGCATTACAGTATTTGCAATCACAATTCCGTGTCAAAACGGAGCGTATACTGTCTAAAAGAAAAGTTCTGACTGCTGACTGAACATTGGTCAGTGAGCCTCTCCCGCTCGCCGCTGTCAAGCGCAGCTTCACCAAACAGATTTAATAACAGCTCAATAAAACGGGCTAGTGGCAGACTAATATTTAATATTTCTGATGTAAAGATTTCTGTGAAACGCGTAAAGTTGCACAGAAGAAAGCCCAATAGGACCTGCCCTGTACAGTTTAAGAATCAGTAGCCATAGTAGCTAGAGGACTATTATTTTGTTGAACAGACCTGAGCGACGACTGATGACGTCACATGCTCAGATTTGCTTGATCAATCGGCGGAAGGGGGCGTCTCAGGACCGCCCACATGTGGAAAACGAATTTTGAAGTCATTTATTCGTTTTTTGCCTGTGAACTAAAAAACGAAAAATCGAGCCGAAATCTCGTTTTTTTTTTCGTTTTTTTTAAAAAATGAAAAAATGAATAAAGGCGCCGTTTTCTCGTTTCTGCTTATTTCGTTTCAAATTGGAAAACAAACTATCAAAACGTACACGGACCATAAATGCAGACTTGGAGGAGTTCCGTTTTCACACACACGCAAGCACGTGCGCATGCACACACACACACACACACACACACACACACACACACACACACACACACACACACACACACACACACACACACACACACACACACACACACACACACACACACACACACACACACACACACACAAACACACCACACACACACACGAACGACTTGTTTTAATTAGGGCCGGGACTCGATTAAAAAAATTAATCTAATTAATTAGAGGCTTTGTAATTAATTAATCGAAATTAATCGCATTTTAATCGCATAAATTTTTGACCTAAGAACAGTGAGAAGTCATTTTTTTCACATGGATTTTTAGTATACCATTAAATAATGACTGAATACATCAGCTTAAGCAACAACATATTGTTTATTTTTGTTCAACCAAGTCCAGCAGATCAGTGCAATTTTTGGCATTAAGTGTAGCAATAGCATATTGCAACACTACACTAATAGCAATAGCGAATTCCTTGTTGCATAGCTTGCACACAACCATGCTCTTATCGACGCTTCCATCCGTTCGTTTTTTATAACAAAATTTCACATCCACGGGGCCAACCAAAGCGATCCAGTCAATCTATTTTTTTTTTTGCAGAACTTATACATAACTACCAACTCAGGGAAGTTAAGCAAGGTGTACAAACAAACAAACAAACAAACAAACAAAGGTACCTAACAGAAAATAAATATCCTGGGTTTGCATACATCAAATTACATAAAAAAGAAAGAAAAGCATAATAATAAGGTCAAGTCATGTCTTTGAATAAATCATCATAATGCAGATTCAAAACATTTTCACTTTTCTTGTTATTTAGTTATAAGTCTAAGGGACGAAATAAAAGAGTCAAAATCAGCCAGAAAAAGAGGAAAGCTCAAAGGAGATTTAAGCCATTTTTGCTTGTGGATTAAGAATTTTGCATACAAGATAAAGAAGTTAACAACATACTCAAGGGAAAGCAACTTATGATTTTCATAATAAAAAATAAACTCTTTGAGAGTGAAGGTGTGAGTCACATTTGTAGGGCTAAAAACAAAAGAACTTAATTTAGTCCGACTGAGGCGATCTATGAAGCGCGATCCCGTCAGCTCTTCTGACGCTAGTTGGTGCTCCAGTATAATCGGTCCGCCGAAACTCATCCAGTGAGAAACGTTCCGCGGTGCAAAGTCTAAAGTCTGTAATTAATTAATCTTAATTAACGCGTTAAAGTCTGTAATTAATTAATCTTAATTAACGCGTTAAAGTCCCGGCCCTAGTTTTAATACATTTATGTTGTTAATAAATAACAATAAATTGTTGTTGTACCAGCAATATCACCAAGTTTTGTTTTTCACTGTAGAAATTTCAAATGTCATGATTTGCCAATGCAAGAGAGTACCGGCACCTTTATTTCCCCACTTCAAGCACTGCTTATACTCATGTTACTCAAGTCTTCTAACTTGTTGTTATAATATTGCTGGATCTCATTCTTCAGTAACACATGGTTTATGATGTGAAAAATGTTTTAATTTGACAAAATAATTGTGAATTTAAGATGTTTATTCAATGAGGTTATTTCATGATGATTATAAAACCATCAACAGGTAACCATCATCACTTTAACTTTCTTTGCTGCTGCAATTGTGTTTGACAAACACACTGTCACAGCAGTCAAATAAATAGAATAAGAGTTAAGAGCACAACTAATGGCCACACTAATCACTGTTATGGTGACTTAACCTCTGTTAATTCTCAATAATAAAAAAAAACTTTTGTAGACGTCTGACAGAAATAGTCAGTCTGGTTAGTAATAAGTGAAGCTGGTAATGCTGTTTGTGGAGTTGTTCAATCCTTGTGTCTGAAGTCAGTTGTAGTTCTTGTGTTTCTCTTTCACTTTATTATCTCATTAACTTTAACTCTACTTTAACACTCTGTAGAGTGGGAGCATATGTGCTCTGAGGGATTGTGCTGTGAAGAAACGTCACAGCACTGGGTGGGAGTTTCCTGGTTACATATTTCCAAATAATACTTTCCTGTTTTTTTTTTTGTGTGTTTTTTTTTTTTTTTTTGGGAAATGAGCCATGAATAACAGATTGAAGAGACACCACCCAAAAATATGAATAAAATTCGTCTAAGTTTTTTAATCTTGAACACACTTCATCTGTGAACACATAGGCTACTGTATTGTAAGTCTGTGAGAGCAAATAATGAAATCAGGCAGGTATATTGTAAACAAAGTTACTAATGGAGCAAATGGATCACAAACTGAGAGTCTCTGGCAGGATGAAGAAAAAGCTCCAATGTGCAGTAAGTAGAAGTTTTATTCTGAAGTTTATAGAGATGGAGTTGGTAATGGAACAATGATGTTTGAGTAACTGAAAAATGTAACATAAAAAAAATGCTGTAAAATCCAACAGTTGTTCTAACTAACACTTTTAAGTTAACTTTTTAATTGTAAAAATCTAGTAATCTGTACTATTCACATACTATGGTTATTCAGAAAAAAACAAGTTAAGATTAATTGACTGGTTTGAGGGCTGGTTTTTATTTATTTGTATAAAAAATACAAATAAATAAATGGTTTTAATAAATATAAAGTGGCGTAGCTGGTGTTGTTAAATGTGTCACTAATGTTTGGGGAAATGTCAGATGCAAGTTCAAATTGTGTTTCTAAGAACAATGTCAATGTTTCTGGTTTTATATTGAATATATTAACATTAGGGGTGGAACGCTACACAGAAGTAACTGTTCGGTTCATACCTCGGTTCAGACATCACGGTTCGGTACGATTTCGGTACAATGGAGTGAAAAGCAAAACAAAAATGCAGAAGGAATTTTTATAAATGTCTTAAGCCTTGTATTTTTAAAAAAAGTTGTATTAATAAAGGCGTATAACCAGTTTATTTGTAGTGCACTGATAATAGTTTTATATAATTTAATTAGTTTATTAATTAAATTAATAAAAAGACAAAAAGACCTTGTGATATGTTTGGTAATTGTACCTGAATGAATTTAAAATTAATTTGCTATATTTCAGATCAATATATTTGTTTTTCTTAATTTTAATTAAGCCTAACTTTATTCTCATCTGATTTGATTTCCATATAAAATAATACTACCATTAAAAACCACATTTGATTTTCTTGTTTAATCAATGTAGAATGTGTAACTTAAAAATAAAACTGTGTGTGTGTGTGTGTGTGTGTGTGTGTGTGTGTGTGTGTGTGTGTGTGTGTGTGTGTGTGTGTGTGTGTGTGTGTGTGTGTGTGTGAGTGATTTTGGTTCGGTGACAGTTGTAGGTTACAGTTTGACAAGAGTTTAGAGTTTGACAAAAGCACAATGTTGTGTTTTATTGCGAGTGTACACAAATATGTAAACACTTTGCAGTTTGAATGATGTCCTGTATGACGTACGTTTTTGTTTTCACTGTTCGATTGCGCCCGCGCCTCTCTCTCTCACCACACACACACACACACACACACACACACACACACACACACACACACACACACACACCACACACACACATACTTGTTTGGGGTGCCTCGTGGGGGCACCAGTTATTTACCACATTTTGGGGACACCACTTTCCTGACATCCTAGAGACTAGATAAACACATCAAAAAATCTAAAAAAAAACAGTTTAATAAATACCTCTCTTAAAATGTAATTAATTCATTAAAATAAGGGTAGGTGGTAATCTGGGGACAGGTCAGGTTAACACATGTGGGGACACGGGGACAACTCCTTATATGGACATTGGGACACGGGGACAACTCCTTATATGGGCATTAACAGGAAGTCCCATCTGGGGACAAAACCCTGACCAACTAGTGTATCAATAAGTACACATGGATGTCCAAACTGGGGACAAACCAGTGTAATCTACAGACAAAGAAAGGTTATAATATGGCCAGCTGGCCAATTCATAATGGTATTTCCAGAAGTTATATTGGTTTGTTAAAAGTAGGGTGGTTTAATAAGTTAGTTCAGCTTAACTAAAAATGAACTTGAACAACATGCAATCTTCAACTGCAAGTCATTTCAGTCCTCAAAGACTGCCACAATCATATACTGCATTTAACTCATTCTTACACAATTAAGTTGCTACATTTACTGATTATGACCCATGAGAGCCGTACGTTGAATGTGATTTTGCTGCTCTTATCAAAGTCAAATCTAATTTATATTATAAAGCCCTTTAAAACAAAGTTGTCACAGAGTGCTTTTACAAACACCCACCCTAAACCCGACAGAGCACACAAGTAGATACACAAAAAAATATTAAAATTACCAAACCAATTAAACGTATACATGGTAAGCTTACTGTTAAAAGTATGTATTATGTTAGAGGTAAAGTTAAGAATCCTGTAGTTAACCAGTAATAACACATTTGGGAAGGTTAGTAGATAAGAGCTACAATTCTTAGATTGTCTAAAATTATGAACATTATCAGTGGAATGGAGTTTTTTTGTCTTGTTTTGAAATGCTCTAAGAATTGAATCTTTAAGTCATTAAAAAAATCCAAGAGAAATAAAAACGACCTTGATACAAATTGAATCAACAGCAAATTTAATCAGTACAGTATGGGTTCCGTGCTTGCCACCAGATATTACAACATATATTTTTTATGATGCGTTTTGTCTAGTGTGCCATCAGAAAATTAATTTTAAATTGATTAATTTAATCCACAACACTATTCAGGACCCTTTACGTTTCACACTTTTAATTAAGGCATTGAAAACTATAGGCACTCATATGTCATATGGCTACTGTACAGTAAAACTAGCACCAAATTTACAACCAACATCGAGCCGTTTTAACTCTTAAAGGGATACTCCACCGGTTTTTCATATTAAACTATGTTATTCCCTTAACTAAGACGAGTTGATGCATACCTCTCTCGTCTCAGTGCGTCGACTATATCTCTCTGTATTGCCGCAAAACTATGTTAGCACTTAGCTAGCACAGTGCATTAAATATGGGCCAAAAAGAGAAGCGACCAAACACTTCCTCGTTTTCCCTATTTAAACACAGTTACTCGAGTAGTGTAACTCGACCTAGGCTGGTGACACAAAATAAAATGTTGTGATTTTCTAAGCGTTTAAAATTGATGACTATATTGCCCCCTGTTATTTACATCAATTTTAAACGCTTAGAAAAGCGCAACGTTTTATTTTGTGTCACCAGCCTAGGTCGAGTTACACTACTCGAGTAACTGTGTTTAAATAGGGAAAACGAGGAAGTGTTTGGTCGCTTCTCTTTTTGGCCCATATTTAATGCACTGTGCTAGCTAAGTGCTAACATAGTTTTGCGGCAATACAGAGAGATATAGTCGACGCACTGAGACGAGAGAGGTATGTATCAACTCGTCTTAGTTAAGGGAATAACATAGTTTAATATGAAAAACCAGTGGAGTATCCCTTTAATACCATGGTTGGAAACATTATAATGTAACTTGAGACAAAAAAAAACAGGTAATATAATTACACTAAAACAAAATCAACAACCAAAATCCACCTTACTTTTTAGTGGTAATCCTCTCATATGCTGTGATTCTGTTTTTTATGTAATACTTCACTGCCTGCCAGTCTCGTTCACCAAGGGCTTTGGGGGCTGCTGTAATGCATGCAATGCAGTCGACTTTTCCAGGAGTAACTCCCGAGTGAATAAATTTCATCATTTTGTCTTCTACAGCCGCAATCTCCACCTCACTCCACTTTCTCTTCCTAGGAACTAATGACAAGAAAATTACATTAATTGCACTGCATGTGTTGTAGGTGCAAGACTGGATTATTTTTATACTATTCTTTATGATGTTGTTGACCTTTTATAAATAAAGCAAATAAAAACTATTACTGGACAGGTTCCCTTACCTGATGTTACTTTCATGACCTCCCGTGTCCTCTCTGGAGATCCTTTAGAAACACAATCATATACATTTCTAAATCAAACTAGTAATTACTGATAGGCTGTTTGGGGGGAATTCTTGATATTCTAATTGCATTAAACATTTAACTGCCTGTTCATACATCTTACCTTCATTCGTGTTTACTGGCCTGCTGCTATTCACTCCTGAAGTGCCTGCTTGAAGGCATGATTTAATAATTATTTAACTAATGGAAATGACAAACATCTTTAAAAAAAAGTGTTTACAAATCTTTACCTGGCTCACTTGACATCTCATCATGAGAATGATCTGACAGTTCCGTTTCACTCTCCATCCCAGCATCAGGCTCAACGCACTCTGAAATATAGTCTTCGTATTCAGAGATATGCACAGATTCTTCCAAAGTCACTAGGACACGCTTGACAGGTAGTTTAAACTCAATTAATAGCTTACGTACCAGTTGGATTGATGCTGATCTGGTCAAGACCTTTCCCTCTGAATTCGTTAAGCCTTCCCTGCTCCATTGCCATCAAGACTTTGGTGATTTTTGCCAGCTGGAGTGTTCCCTCTGGTAATCTGTAATATTTCCTGTGGATACGAATATCGTGTCCCAGGAAATCAGCAAGTTGGTCCATTTCGGTGTCGTTCATGTTAAGAACTCTGGACATTGTAGAGATGTGTTTGCGCAACTTGGTGGACGATAGGGCTTTTGGACATTTAGCACCACACTCGACGGCAAAGCAGCGCAGGCAGTCTGATCCACGAAATGATGTCTCACAGCCTGGGATTGCAAACATGTAGATGTTCTCCTTCAGAACACCGCAAACTTCACGTGTTTTAACCAGCAACTCCATTGATTTTATCATTTCCGGTGCCAAAAGTACCGCAATTTTCCTTCCACGCTTTCCACGGATTTCCACACGACTAAAGTACTTGCATAGTGCTTGTTCAACTTCTGAGAGAGAGTCAGCAATATCAGTATTTAAAGTAGATTTGTCTCGAGACTCGAATGATTGTACTGGCATCAGACAGGCTTCCCCTTGCCTTTTTCTGTTGAAGATGATCATTTGTGCAAGAGTGACTTTAGCCAGTTTTGCCCAGGTCTTTGTGTTCGGTGCATTAAAAAGTGTGCTGTAGTATTCTTGCTGTTTCTCCTTTAAATATATATGGAGTTTCTTGACATCATCTGCAAATGGCAAGATCAGTGGAGCGTTGTACCTTTTTTCTTCCAGGGTATTGTGAGCATGACATGAGATCATCTCCCTCCAGCGTGTCTGATAGATGTGTTTGAAGTCCTCTGCTTTTTGAACTTTTGTTGCATCACCGCAGATCCTTGCATCACAACTTACAATGTCGGCAACCTTCATGAGGCTCTGACCAAGTTTGTTGGCTAGCGTTGGCACTGCTATCTTATTTGTCTCACACTGAAATCCTGTAACAGCTTTAACTGCATTAACTGTGTGTTGGAAGTTGGCTGGATCAATGTATTCCTCAAGTGATTTGAGAGGGGACACCTGCCTTCCTTTCAAAACCAGTCTCCCTAACTCACGCATTTTCTGACGGATCAGTTCATGATCAGAACGCCGGTGTCCCATGATGTTGTATTTCTGCTCGCCATACTTGAGGATACAATGGTCACTCTTTATGACATCTACCACTTCACCGTGTTTCATATCACTGAGAAGTTTCCACAGTCCCTTGCTAACTCCTTCCTGCACAGGTTGCGCAAAGGCGCAAATCGATTGGGCTCGAGTTCTACCAGGTTTTGGAAGTAAACCTCGAAGTGGGCACCTTTTCATATGTTTCCAAAGAAATCTTTTTTTGAAAAGTCCTTGGCAATTTGCACAATGTAAGAATTTATTTGGATTGACATTTGGAGAACTCGCTTGTTTACATGGAACAATGACACCTTTTCCCTTTCTAATGACATCTACATTGTGTGCTCTGTCCCCCTGTTTCCTTAGTATAGTCAGTTGGAGCCTTCTTTCCTTGGAGTTCTTTGGAGATGAAATGGCCTTAGCGACTTCAGATTGATCTTTATGAACGAGTTCCAGATGCCTGGCAATTTTGGATTGTGGTTTCTCACAAAAGAGACAGTAATGTTTTTTGGTGTATCTTCTAGATCCATCGTCAGTCTTTTGACTGTGCATGACTGTAAGTGAAGTTATGGAGCTTTCCCCAGATGTGTCTGATTCAGAGTTCCGGTTTCTAGGTCCCTTGTATGTTTTTCTTGTTCCAGCTTTAACAGCAGGACTGGCCATGGTGGCAGCATTTTTCTTTAATATACTGCCTCCCTCTGAGCTGGTCTCACTTTCACAATCTGACCCTGGCACATATTCATCCTCTGTTATTTCCATGCTGCTTAGTGAGTCTTCAGAATCATATCCAAGCATTTGTTTTTTAAACTGAAATTAATCAGAATTCAGCAAATTAAATTTCCTAAATAAAAGGTCTGTCACTGAAACAGAACTACAATATCTCCCAATGTCTGTAGAATAAAAGTATTTCCTTCTAACATCCACAAAAAAAAAACTGTTAAAAAAAATAAAAAATAAAAAAAAGTAAAAGCAAGAATTTGTTACATGCACGCAATTACTCTAGTTTAATATCTAATTGCATGAATAAATGCAAAATTAAAAGCAAGTTATCAAGTATGAATGGGTCTAAAGCAGGGATAGGCAACTTCGGTCCTGGAGGGCCACTGTCCTGCAGAGTTTAGCTTCAGCCCTGATAAAAACCTCACCTGCCTGCATCAAATCCTGAAAACATTGATTGCCTTGTTCAGGTGTGTTTAATTAGGGTTGGAGCTAAACTCTGCAGGACAGTGGCCCTCCAGGAACGAAGTTGCCTATCCCTGGTCTAAAGTATCAAACATTGAACGGGTTGCCTTTTAAACTGTTACGAAAATCAGTCAAGATAAAATTTACGAATTATTCAAACTTTTATGAACTGTGGCCATAATACTTTCTTTAAATACTTTCTTACTTTGGGATTGGAGTGGGACACATTCCCATCTTCTGCAGAGCTGGAATCTGTGTCCATGTGGTTTTGGACGGCAACCTGTAATCAGTCAAACATGACACATAAAAAGGTAGAAGGTATTGAGAATTTTACACAAATTATATTAGCAATAAAGGTGTCCCCATAAGGACAGTTAAAATACAGGTCAATGTCCCCAAAAGCTATAATAAATACTCATTACTACCCATGAGGTTAAAGTGCCAACCAAACTTTCAGGTTTGTTTAGAGGGTGTTTGTATCCATCGTTTGTGGGAAGTCGTTTAAAATGTAGAAATCAATATAATTATATTACAATTTGTCATTCATAACTCACAAATGTAGATAGGTATCGTAAATGTGCAAAAAATCCAGTATGCCCTATCAGGGTTGGGACAAAGCCTGTAATAATGCCATCCTCGCATCATTCTTTCAAACACATTATGATAAACATTGTTGCTGGGAAATAATTATTACTACAATATAATGTATACTGTGCGGCTCTGAAACTAAATGGTTCTAAAACAACTTGTCTTATTACCTGTGTGTCTGTTGGTGAGGGTATCACAGAATCTTCTGCTGGTTGAGTGACTGGATGCGATTCTGGACCCAGCTAAAAATCAAATAAATTCAATGCTACAGAAAGAGTGTAGAATGATTTTTTAACTAAAGTACATACAATTGTAAACTGCAAAAAAAAAATTTTAAGTGATCATTTATGTGCATCATTTATGTGCATGCAATGATTTTCTGTTCTCTACATTTATTAGTAGTCACTTCTCTAAAGTAATGATCCGACTTATTTGAATTGCGATGTGATTGTATTAGAATTTAGGCATGGACCAGAACAGATTAATAATCTAGTTTAATATCTAATTGCAAAAATAAATGCAAGTTATCAAGTATGAATGGGTCTAAATTATCAAACAAACATTGAAAGGGTTGCCTTTTAAACCGTTACGAAAATCAGTCAAGATAAAATTAATGAATTCTCCAAACTTTTATGAACTGTGGCCATCATCTATACTTTCTTACCTTGGGATTGGAGTGGAACACATTCCCATCTTCTGCAGAGCTGGAATCTGTGTCCATGTGGTTTTGGACGGCAACCTGTAATCAGTCAAACATGACAAATATAAAAGGTATTGAGAATTCTACACAAATTATATTATGCATATAATGCAATCCCCACTTAAACAAGGTGTCCCCATAAAGACAGTTAAAATATAGGTCAATGTCCCCAGAAGGTATCATGCATACAATGCAATCCACCCTTAAACAAGGTGTCCCCATAAAGACAGTTAAAATACAGGTCAATGTCCCCAGAAGGTATCATGCATACAATGCAATCCCGACTTAAACAAGGTGTCCCCATAAAGACAGTTAAAATATAGGTCAATGTCCCCAGAAGGTATCATGCATACAATGCAATCCCCACTTAAACAAGGTGTCCCCATAAAGACAGTTAAAATATAGGTCAATGTCCCCAGAAGGTATCAAATAACATCACACATCGCTTGTTCGTTCTATCCTCAATTTATACATGAGCGCAACCGCAAAAATACCCTACAATTTCATGTTGGCTGAGCGCGAGTTGGGGCAATTTCTCGTATAATGCACTCTCATCATGACATTTCGATAAATAATCTTACTGTGGTTGTCTCTTTCAAAGAGGTCATTAGAGACATATTGATTTAACGTTTAGACATTATACAGTTGTATGCAGAGCAGTACAATCTAAATATTTCTTGGTGAGTCGTATACCTTTTAAACCCTGTCACAGTTAAATGTGATCTTCAGACCACAAACTTAAGAATAGTGACTTAAAGGTAGATATTATCTAACCCTAATCGACAGACTTAGGCAAGTAATTAATGTTGTTACTTACAAATACACTCTCTGTTCTTTCCAGTGGTGGTACACATTCGCTGGTTGAAGGAGATGAATGGTCAATTTCTGACCATACCTGCAATAAAAAAATAATTATCATTTGAGGCTATGAAATTACAAAACAGATTAGGCACTTTGAGACTGAATAACAGTCTTACAAAAAACAAGGGGAAACAAAGCTTTTCCTTTTGCTAGAGTGACGTGTTAACTGGTTCCCGGATTTGAATTTCTGTGTCACATATCTACAGTGCACTCTGTAAGTATTGGGGCCAACACATATTTGATTGTTTTTGCTCTGTACACAAGCACAGGGGATTTGAAATAAAGACCTGAGGTTTTTACCAACTTCTGTTTAGAGAATCTTTCTATCCATCTTCTATGGACAGTGTATGAGGGTAGCCATTTAAATACATGGTCTCCAAATTTCAGCGGACAATTAGACAAACAATATTTTAGGATTTATAATGGTTTTTACTGACGGATGTACTCAATGAACTATATAGGAAACCTGCTACGGTGCACCGTATAGTTTGCAAAAAACAGTAGCAGGATCATAATAGTTTTTAGTTGTATAAATATACAAAAATTATATCAGCAAGAAATTACATATCAGTTCCAATGGTTATCCTTAAGAGGACTAGGATTCCATCCTCACTAAGCCAAAGTGTCCCCATAAGGACAGTTAAAATACAGGTCAATGTCCCCAAAAGCTATCATAAATACTCATTACTACCTGTGAGGTTAGTGTCAACCAAACTTTCAGGTTTGTTTAGAGGGTGTTTGTATCCATCGTTTGTGGTAAGTTGTTTAAAATGTAGAAATCGATATAATTATATTACAATTTGTCATTCATAACTGTAAATGCGTATCATAAATGTGCAAAAAATCCAGTATGCCCTAACAGGGTTGGGACAAAGCCTGTAATAATGCCATCCTCGCATCGTTCTGTCAAACACATTATGATAAACATTGTGGCTGGGAAATAATTATTACTACAATATAATGTATACTGTGCGGCTCTGAAACTAAATGGTTATAAAAAAAATAAAAAAAACAGTGTCTTATTACCTGTGTGTCTGTTGGTGAGGGTATCACAGAATCTTCTGCTGGTTGAGTGACTGGATGCGATTCTGGACCCAGCTAAAAATCAAATAAAAAATTCAATGCTACAGAAAGAGTGTAGAATGATTTTTTAACTAAAGTACATACAATTATAAAATCACTGTTGTTCCCTATCACTTATGCCTATTAATTACAAACAGTAATGTTTAAAATGTTTTCCATCAAATATATAAATAGCAGTAGGTAAATCTTATTTTCAATTCATGCAAATCCTGGTTTACCTTAGCCTGGGTGTTCCCAGGCTGCCTTGCGCGCGATTTGATTCACGCTGCTAAGGCAGCCTGGACACTATGGACTAAATTTTCCCCTGAAAAAGGGAACTATCACAGAACGGGGAGGGATCAGCAAGACAATGACGACATCTATGCGACACATCGAAGAAGTTTCTATGGATCCAACATGGCATCAGACGCGAAATTACCTTTCGATGCAGCTTTAGATAGTGTTTTAAGTAGTTTAGAACGCAAGTTTGTTTTGAAAAAAGAGCAACTGTTAAACAATTTCATAAGCAAGAGCATTTGATAGACATTCGTAGCGCCCAATAAACGGCTCTGGGCATTCGTAAACCACGCCTGAACCAGTGGTTCCCAGACCAAGTCTCGAATGAGAATTGGTCTGACGTTAGCCAGGCTAGGTTTACTTGCTACATTTTTTAGAACAGAAAATATTTTACCTAAGTTCTGTCAACGTATAATAAAATGACTCACCATTTTATCCAAGTTTGCCAATTGTAGTAGGAGTAAGACTCGCTGTCTTTGAAGAGCGTTTCGCTTCTCTGCCGTAGATTCATACCGAGTTTCACACCTATTGTGGTGTTCTTTTAATTTGTCAATCCTGGCCTGCAATTGTTGAACCAAATATAACAATCAGTGTCCCAGAAATTATTGTTTAAAAAAAAAAAAAAGTGAAATGCAATACTACAAAAAGGTTGATAAATTAATTTGGATTTAAGTAACATGGAATGGTCTATTACTTCAGACAGACTGACACTAGTGATAAGATTTATGTTGAAAATGAATTTCTTTTGTTCAGTACACCAGTACTTTGAAACAATATAATGAAAACACATCACAAACCTTTTAAAATGTAAATATGACAGGGTGCCAGCAAAGAAATGCAGGTTTGGAAACCAGACTTGTCTTTGTTACGGTCATGCGGTATGGATTAGTTATTTGACTAAAGTCAGAGTTATCAAGTCAGCCTCAAACCATCATGCTCATGCTACCAACATAAGATATGTGTATTAACCTCTTTATAGTTTGTTAAGTAATTACCTTACTCTACTTTATAGCACTGTTTTGATGAGAAACAAATGTGGAAGTCTTTCCAACTTGCATCAAAACACCATGTATCCACATTGTCATCGTGTAATTTCAAATTTAAAGTACAGAACATGAGAAATGCTTTAGTGTCCATACTTATGTGGGCCAATATTATGCTTGAAGTATTAGAATAGCAAACAAATAGATGTGGAAGTGACGTTTTTGGGCTATGCAAGAGTATAATTGGGGTGGTGATGGCGCAGTGGATAAGACACATGCCTTTGGTGTGAGAGACCCGGGTTCTAATCCACTGTGAGACACCAATGTGTCCCTGAGCAAGACACTTAACCCCTAGTTGCTCCAGAGGCGTGCGGCCTCTGACATATATAGCAATTGTAAGTCGCTTTGGATAAAAGCGTCAGCTAAATGAATAAATGTAAATGAATAATTCAATGTTCATTTGACTTTGGAACCAGACACTGGAAACTTTGACAATCATGAATACATAGTGCAGATCGACAAACTGACCCAACAAACTGTCTGGGGCACTTATGCGCTTACCTTCGAGCGCTCACTCTGCAAATTATCATCTGCAAGAACAACAATTTGTTAGTCCTTATTTATACTTTTCACATCCCTTACACAATAACTAATCAATCAGTCTAGAGTTTGAGACCTGCAACAGTGATATGTGTGATGGGGTAGGGGGGCAGTTGCTTTTACCTGATACGGGCATGTTGGACAGGGTGTCTGTGCCAGTGAAGTGTGTTTTGGGGGCTAGGAGAGGAAACACAGATGGCAACAAAAGTGAAATATAGTAAGAGGGCATTTACACTGAGAAAAACATGGGACATCCTTGCAGAGGATGATAGGTATTGATCAGACAGCACCACTGCATTTATTCTGCATACGTGGTTCTAATCTTTGTAATAGGCATGTAATTCAATCATTTTTAATGGATGCATAAGTGCAACAGAAGTGAAATTAACTTTTTGCTACAACTTTGTATGTTCTAATTGTGTGTACACAATGGGTGCCTACAATAGATAAATCCAAAACAAAATCCACTGTGACATCTAAACTAATGCAATTCATTAAAACTGTGGAAATAAAAGGCATTTCCATAAATAAAAACCAGTTGGTGTGATCAAACCTTTGGCATAGGAAATGTATCTCATAAAAACAAATTGGCCTGAACAATTAAAGAGCAGCGTTCCAGTAAAGGGTTTTAGAGTTGTAGTGGTCTACTCTATACCTGTGTCAGCAGGCTGTGAGTCTGCAGTTGTGACTGTGGTGAGTTCAGTCCCTACTGAATCAGCATGTACTATAGCAGCAGCAGACTTTATACTCCCAATCTACAAAGGGAAAATGTTACAAGTTGAATGGGCAATTGCATAGGCCACACCTAAAAGTTCAACAGCTGCTCCACAACAACTCACATGTGGGCCAATATTATGCTTGAAGTATTAGTATAGCAACAAATAGATGTGGAAGTGGCGGTTTTGGGCTATGCAAGAGTATAATTCAATGTTCATTTGACTTTGGAACAAGACACTGGAAACTTTGACAATCATGAATAAATAGTGCAGATCCACAAACTGACCCAGTCTGGGGCACTTATGCGCTTACCTTCGAGCGCTCACTCTGCAAATTATCATCTGCAAGAACAACAATTTGTTAGTCCTTATTTATACTTTTCACATCCCTTACACAATAACTAATCAATCAGTCTAGAGTTTGAGACCTGCAACAGTGATATGTGTGATGGGGTAGGGGGGCAGTTGCTTTTACCTGATACGGGCATGTTGGACAGGGTGTCTGTGCCAGTGAAGTGTGTTTTGGGGCTAGGAGAGGAAACACAGATGGCAACAAAAGTGAAATATAGTAAGAGGGCATTTACACTGAGAAAAACATGGGACATCCTTGCAGAGGATGATAGGTATTGATCAGACAGCACCACTGCATTTATTCTGCATACGTGGTTCTAATCTTTGTAATAGGCATGTAATTCAATCATTTTTAATGGATGCATAAGTGCAACAGAAGTGAAATTAACTTTTTGCTACAACTTTGTATGTTCTAATTGTGTGTACACTAGAGATGTCCCGATCCGATCACGCGTTCGGAAATCGGGCCCGATCACGTGGTTTCAGACTCCATCGGAATTGGACGTTACCTCCCGATCAGGACTCAGATATATGTAAATTAGGGGTGTAACGGTACATGTATTCGTAATTATTATACCGTTTCGGTACGAGGCTTCCGGTTCGGTACGCATACAAACCGAACGATTCCTTGGACCATTTTTCCTGCAGACAAAATCCGCGCTGGCGCGATCACCACAACGTTGTGCAACATCAAATGGCAAACGTAATGAAAGCGGAACGAAACTGCGCTACTCATTATATTGTGCTTGACGGACCATTTATCAGTTCGGACCAGCAACATCTGTGCAGCGCGAGGTCAAGCGACACTGTGCTGAGAGATCCAGTGAAGAAAACATTTGAATTCGCCACTGAAGTAATAACATTGCTGAGAGATCTAGTGATAAGCATTCAAATTTCTCCGTTATTAACCGTAGATCTCTATTAGATCAAACAGCGCTGACGTGGAAACCAGGAGAAACATTGTGCCGTGAACATGGATTTAATGTTGCACTTCAAAACTCAAATATTATATAAATATATATTTAAATGATATTTTTAATGTTATTACCAAAACATTATTTGTTCATCCTTCAAAGATTACCCCATTTATAAACCTGAAAGTTTCAAGATGTAGGAAAACTCAAACTTATTTAAAAATAGTTTCTTTTAATAAATAGGAAATTTCTCTGGCATTTCTTTCTTTTTGCTGTATCGTACCGCAAATTTTGTGAACTGTTACACCCCTAATGTTATTTATATTTATATATATATATTTATTTATTTAATACACTTTTAAAACATTTTTATTTTTTGTTTACATGCCTGCCGGGTATTTTAAGTTGAGGTGCTATTTGTTTTTATATTAGAAGTGAAGATTTTATGTTATTTATTACTTGATTGTTCAAGCAACCTCACAGAAGTGCTCTGTTTGTTAACAGTTGTTGAGTGTTAAAATAAGGTGAATTAAATAAAAAAAAGGAATATCCTGGATCTGTTTTTCTCTCTTTATTCTTTTTTTTTTGTATTATACAAGTATCGGATCGGGACTCGCTATCGGTAGATAATCAAATGACTCGGAGGCAAAAAAACCTGATCAGGACATCCCTAGTGTACACAATGGGTGCCTACAATAGATAAATCCAAAACAGAAACCACTGTGACATCTGAACGAATGCAATTCATTAAAACTGTTGAAATAAAAGGTATTTCCATAAATAAAAACCAGTTGGTGTGATCAAACCTTTGGCATAGGAAATGTATCTCAAAAACAAATTGGCCTGAACAATTAAAGAGCAGCGTTCCAGTAAAGGGTTTTAGAGTTGTAGTGGTCTACTCTATACCTGTGTCAGCAGGCTGTGAGTCTGCAGTTGTGACTGTGGTGAGTTCAGTCCCTACTGAATCAGCATGTACTATAGCAGCAGCAGACTTTATACTCCCAATCTACAAAGGGAAAATGTTACAAGTTGAATGGGCAATTGCATAGGCCACACCTAAAAGTTCAACAGCTGCTCCACAACAACTCATGTATTTTTGCATTTGATAAGATTTAAACAGTATGCGCTTAAATTCCTACCTCAGGTTTTACGCTAGGTAGTACATCCTTGTTAACCTGCCAAGTAAACCAAGATAGAAACAAATTCAACTACCGCTTTCTTGTTTGGAGTGTCTGCAACACATTGCATGAAATATAAACTCTTCTCCAGGTAGGTGGCATATTGGATATAGAAATAAAAAGGTAACTCACCTGTGCTCTCCATGCCCAGTTTGAGTCACCGTAGTTGTAAGTCACTTCTTCTCCAGCTGTAATCTCTCGAATCGCGAAGAGACACAAGTGTGGTTTCTCATTTACTTTTATGGTTTTCATTTTGCAATTAGGTCTTCTGTGGTCGTCATTAACAAGTCTCCCGAGGGAGGAGTCCTCTTCACATGCATCAATGCTGTATAGAAACACTTGTTTCATTAATATGTATTAGCACAGAGGTTCGACTATGAAGAGGCAGTATTTAGTTAATTTAAATTATTTGAGCAGGATGTACCAATGAACAATTCTATAAGTAGGGCTGGGTATCGTTCAAAAAAATTGATACCAATACCGATACCTTGATTTCGATACCGGTTCCTGAAAGATACTTTTTTCGAGACCAATTTTATGAAATCCATTTTAACAAGATAACACATTACCTAAGAAAACCTTTGGTTTTATTTTTTCAGTTTGACTCATGCTCCTTTAAAAAAAATTTTTTTTAGCTCATGCTCACCCAAGTTGAATTTGTTTGATCAAAAATACAGTAAAACTTGTAACATTGTGAAATAGTGTTACAATTTAAAATCTTATTTGAATAATTTTTTTTCTGAAAATAGGGTTTAACATGAGCCTAACTGTTTTTAATACAAATGACTAGTTCAAGTAACCAGGCAATTTACAGAGATATGCACATCTCTCACTCATTCCCAGATATGCAGCTTAATAGAACGGTGTGCCTCAAACTTAAAAATCAGTTTATTTGCAATTCTGTAACGCTTTGGTCTGCAGGTGGCAATGATTTGGAAAAATTAAAGCACTTTTGCATTGTTACATTGAGATGTTACACATACTTGAGGTAAGTAACATTTTTATGGAGCCCTTTGTAGGGAAGAGTATGAAACTGTCACTGAAGGTTCACTGAAGGGTAGAAAACTGTTACTGTGAAGGTTTACTGTCACTGTGAAGGTGTACTGAAGGGTAGAAAACAGTCACTGTGAAGGTGTACTGAAGGGTAGAAAACAGTCACTGTGAAGGTGTACTGAAGGGTAGAAAACAGTCACTGTGAAGGTGTACTGAAGGGTAGAAAACAGTCACTGTGAAGGTGTACTGAAGGGTAGAAAACAGTTACTGTGAAGGTGTACTGAAGGGTAGAAAACAGTCACTGTGAAGGTGTACTGAAGGGTAGAAAACAGTTACTGTGAAGGTGTACTGATGGGTAGAAAACAGTTACTGTGAAGGTGTGTACTGAAGGGTAGAAAACAGTTACTGTGAAGGTGTACTGAAGGGTAGAAAACAGTTACTGTGAAGGTGTACTGAAGGGTAGAAAACAGTCACTGTGAAGGTGTACTGAAGGGTAGAAAACAGTTACTGTGAAGGTGTACTGATGGGTAGAAAACAGTCACTGTGAAGGTGTACTGAAGGGTAGAAAACAGTCACTGTGAAGGTGTACTGAAGGGTAGAAAACAGTTACTGTGAAGGTGTACTGAAGGGTAGAAAACAGTCACTGTGAAGGTGTACTGAAGGGTAGAAAACAGTCACTGTGAAGGTGTACTGAAGGGTAGAAAACAGTCACTGTGAAGGTGTACTGAAGGGTAGAAAACAGTTACTGTGAAGGTGTACTGAAGGGTAGAAAACAGTCACTGTGAAGGTGTACCTGAAGGGTAGAAAAACAGTCACTGTGAAGGTGTACTGAAGGGTAGAAAACAGTTACTGTGAAGGTGTACTGATGGGTAGAAAACAGTTACTGTGAAGGTGTACTGAAGGGTAGAAAACAGTTACTGTGAAGGTGTACTGAAGGGTAGAAAACAGTTACTGTGAAGGTGTACTGAAGGGTAGAAAACAGTTCACTGTGAAGGTGTACTGAAGGGTAGAAAAACTGTCACTGTGAAGGTGTACTGAAGGGTAGAAAACTGTCACTGTGAAGGTGTACTGAAGGGTAGAAAACAGTTACTGTGAAGGTGTACTGAAGGGTAGAAAACAGTTACTGTGAAGGTGTACTGAAGGGTAGAAAACAGTTACTGTGAAGGTGTACTGATGGGTAGAAAACAGTCACTGTGAAGGTGTACTGAAGGGTAGAAAACAGTCACTGTGAAGGTGTACTGAAGGGTAGAAAACAGTTACTGTGAAGGTGTACTGATGGGTAGAGAACTGTGGAAGGTGTACTGAGGGTAGAAAACAGTCACTGTGAAGGTGTACTGAAGGGTAGAAAACTGTCACTGTGAAGGTGTACTGAAGGAGTAGAAAACAGTTACTGTGAAGGTGTACTGAAGGGTAGAAAACAGTCTACTGTGAAGGTGTACTGAAGGGTAGAAAACAGTTACTGTGAAGGTGTACTGAAGGGTAGAAAACAGTCACTGTGAAGGTGTACTGAAGGGTAGAAAACAGTTACTGTGAAGGTGTACTGAAGGGTAGAAAACAGTCACTGTGAAGGTGTACTGAAGGGTAGAAAACAGTCACTGTGAAGGTGTACTGAAGGGTAGAAAACAGTTACTGTGAAGGTGTACTGATGGGTAGAGAAACATGTCACTGTGAAGGTGTACTGAAGGGTAGAAAACAGTCACTGTGAAGGTGTACTGAAGGGTAGAAAACAGTTACTGTGAAGGTGTACTGAAGGGTAGAAAACAGTCACTGTGAAGGTGTACTGAAGGGTAGAAAACAGTTACTGTGAAGGTGTACTGAAGGGTAGAAAACAGTTACTGTGAAGGTGTACTGAAGGGTAGAAAACAGTCACTGTGAAGGTGTACTGATGGGTAGAAAACAGTTACTGTGAAGGTGTACTGAAGGGTAGAAAACAGTTACTGTGAAGGTGTACTGAAGGGTAGAAAACTGTCACTGTGAAGGTGTACTGAAGGGTAGAAAACTGTCACTGTGAAGGTGTACTGATGGGTAGAAAACTGTCACTGTGAAGGTGTACTGAAGGGTAGAAAACTGTCACTGTGAAGGTGTACTGAAGGGTAGAAAACTGTCACTGTGAAGGTGTACTGAAGGGTAGAAAACTGTCACTGTGAAGGTGTACTGAAGGGTAGAAAACTGTCACTGTGAAGGTGTACTGAAGGGTAGCACTGATGGGTAGAAAACTGTCACTGAAGTAGTATTGACAAAGGCACTAACATAAAGAGAACAACTCTAGATTTTAGACATGGCCCTTACATTGTAACGTTGCTACATAGCCACTTCATCTACTTACCACCATGTTTTACTCTTCCACTGAAAATCAAAAAGAAAAACCTTTGCAGACTCATTGTACTCATAGTTTGGAGCTCTGCCTGCTGCTGTGACAGTAGTTTCCCTCGGTACTCCACAACAAAGTCGCCTTTGAATATGAGTTCAGTGGCAAAAACACCTCGGCCTAAGACAAAAGAAAAAGATGATTAAATTAGCAGTTGGTAGCTCAGTGGTAGAGTGCATGCTTTGTGTGTACGACGTCCTGGGTTCAAATCCCAGCTGCTCCCCAGGTCGCTGTTGCAAATGAGAAATTGTTCTCAATCGGCCTACCTGGTTAAATAAAAGGTTAAAAAAAATGTGTCTTTACAGGGAATAATCCCTGTCAAACCCTTAGATTACTGCAATCAGACTGGGCACAGAAGCAAAATTGTTTAAAGCACTGTGCTGAAGGAAAAAAATGGTGTATCAAATGTCTAAAAGCTGTTGAATTGTCAGTTTTATTATCCCTGTGTACAGAGCCGGATTAACGCAAAGGCAAACTAGGCACGTGCCTAGGGCCCGGTTGGCGGGATGGGGCCCAGACAGAGGGACAAAAATAAAAAAAATTACAAATGTCCTATCTACAATTTATTTCAATATTTATTAACTAAAAATAGTGACGATGTTTATCTTAACCATAGACTGTTACATTACGTCACATTAACGCCAGCCCATCAGGTGCTGCGAAGCAAAAGCCTAAATAGGCACGCAAAGAAGCACAGCTCGTAATGCAGGTGTGTGCGTTGACGTCATCTATTTTGGAGTGATTGCAATGTATTCTAAATATAAACTTGTACTGTAGAATAGATCAGCGTCATTTCTTGAAAAATCATTCACCGCTTTATTACGAGTTTAAAAGAGCGCGAGCGTCATTAACGTGCCCAGACGCGACTCTTTGAATTTGCGCGTACAATGAATAACATCGCGTCGGGAGATGACTAAAAACGCTACAAAAGTAAAAGACAAGACGTTTGTATTCAAAGTTAAAAAGCCAACACACTACAACATTTTTTAACGTTTAAAATAAAGGATCTCGGGTCTATCTCCTAAATTCTGCTGATGATTAGTCTGACATCAGCCTACTTACGGCAATAATATCAGTTTAGATTTTTTTTTCTAATCAGTAGCGATCGTGTCTTTCTCTTCCACTTGATTAGTGTATAGCATATCTAAGATAGCAATGCAATGCATAATATCATATTTCTTATATTAATAATATGACAATATCTGCAGTCAATATTGATTAAATGGGAGGGAAAAATCCTGCCCATACCAGCTATGAAAAAAATGATAAAAGCATACATCACTGAAGTGGTATTCTGGAACTGTGAATTAATTGAATAAAACAGCAAAATAACAATAACATCTTCATTAAACAAAAGAGATTACCTTAGATGAAGTTTGATTAATATGTACATACAGTAGCCTACTGGTAAAAAGTCTGGACCAATTACTATTTTTAATGTTTTTGAAAGAAGTTTTTTTATTACAGTATGCTCTACAAGCCTGCATTTATTTGATCAAAAATACAAAAAAATGTTTTAATAATCAAAAAAAAAATCCTGAAAAAAAGTATCACAGGTTATAAAATAAATATTAAGCACCATTTCTAACATTTGATAATAAATCAGAATATTATAAAGTTTTCTGAAGGATCACATGAAACTAAATTCAGCTTTGCATCACAGAAATATATTTTAAAGTGTAGTAAAATAGGAAAACCATTATTTTAATAAATCCAGGCTTGAGCATAAGAGATTTCTTTCAAAAACATTAAAAATAGTAATGTGTCCAAACTTATGTACTGTGTAAGCAAAAATATACAACATTTAAAATTAAATGTTGTATAAATTAAAAGGTTAGGAATCATATTTGTTTCAAGAGTTTTTTATTGGGGGTGGGGGGCCTCCAACATGAATATTGCCTAGGGCAGTGGTCTCAAACTCGCGGCCTGCGGGGTGATATTTTGTGGCCCCCTACTTGACATTAAAGTTTAATGTTAGTGCGGCCCGTCGTTGCGTGTGCCGCGTTTAAAAAAAAAATGTATCCCTTATGGGCTACCATAGATAGTCTCGTGACAGCTTACGGTGGGCTTGTTGTCAATAGTTGTCATAGACAACCGCGAAGTACAAACATACTGCACGCGTCGCTTCAATTATGAGCGCGCTTGCCGCGCGCCTACATTTGAAATAATGAACTTGAGCGCGAAAAATATGTGAGCGCGATATGTGAACAGGCCTCTTGGCGAGTTACCACCAATTAGGCCACGAGCTACTGGTAGCTCAATGTGAGAATAATCATTTTGAGCTTGTAATATGTGTCCAACAGGTTGATAAGAAGGTTTGCTTTGATTTGTGCAAAGTCAGTAATTTGAGACACTATACATGTGTAGAAAGAAATTAATAAGACGGGCAGACATGACTGCAAAATTTGTATTTCAAAAGCAATAATTGTTTTTCTAAGTATAATAAAAGGAAATGTGCCTTCCAAAAAAATAAAAACATTCAATATCATTAATGTGTTGTATAAAGAAAATAAAAAGGACATAAGCAAATATAAATATCACAAATATGTGTTATAGGGAAAAGACAAAGAAAGTTTGTAAAAATGAACTTCAACTGTCAGAAGGACAGCTCATGAAGAACCAATCATGTTCAAATTCAGAGGAACAGTTCAGAAGAAACGTTAATAATAAATATTGAGAAGATTGGATCAGTTGTGCTCCTTTTTTATAATACTTGAATACTATTTTTTGTGGAATACTTAATGCGGCCCAGCCTGACCCAGACTATACCTCCAGCGGCCCCCGGTTAAGTTGAGTTTGAGACCCCTGGCCTAGGGCCTCCAAATGTCTAGAACCGGCCCTGCCTGTGTACTAGCAACCACCATTGTGCAGTGTGCCCTTGAGCAATAGACTTGATCACTGCAGGCATTTCACTGATTCCAACTAAATCATATTCATGAGTTTAACATTTACCTTTAAAAGTATTGATAAAACGCTGCTGGAGACATGGTTTATCAATCCCCGCTTGGATATGGTACTCTGCATCTTGCATTGGTCGAAGTCGTCGTCTTCTCTCCATGAGTGAAAATCTAAGTAGCAACCATTAACCTAAGTAGCAAGAGACATAAGTTTAAATGCAGAAAATAACCCATTGCCAATTGTTTGACAAAGTAATTCTTAGCCTGTCAGATATAACAAGAATAATCTTTATTGTCTAATTGGGATTGTGTTGCCTACATTGCAGTCAAGTGTTTTCTTAAAACTACCAGTGAAATCAATGATTTCAAGCATTTAACGATGTTTGAAGTTGTTCTACGACATAAAACACCTATACAGTAGGTCCAATATAATGTTTAAATAGTTTAAATGAACATTCAGATATTTAAAAATGGTCTAATTAGTTTTACTACAGATAATTAATGTACCTATTAATGTCTGCCAGCTTTTCTCCCGCCATACAACCTAACCACGCTGTAGTGCAGTGCAATGACAACATATCCTATACTCTATTAACTTGCTAATTGTCATAGTAGTCCATCCTAACGTAAGCTAACTACTGTAGTGTGCATATCATATAAAACACACATTTATCGATTATCAATCACATTTGTGATTAAACACGCAAAAAAAAGGATTTATGGCATGCATTAATTTTTAGTCGTGCCTAGCTAAGACGTCGGTTAGCTTGGTAGTGGTAGTTAGCTAAATAGTTTCCATTTACATTGCACATGTATAGGCGCGTTAGCAAACTACCTAGCAGCTAACATGATAACGTTACTGACTTAACCCGACTGAAAACTGCAAAGTTAAAATTATCGCTAGCAGGGCCTGCTTTGTTAACCTTCTCCATAATATATGGTTGTCGAAATACAGTGGCATTTGTTATGCAGTTACATGAATTACATTTGAAATAAAAGTGTTTAGCTTACCTTGGAGATGAACACGTTGATTGATGCAGCATTTGCACCTGCTCGTCCAGTGAGTCACGAGATGCAATCATTAGCTCCAGACGAGAGTCGCGCGCGCGAGTATAGGTGTGGGGGAGGGGTTGACTATGTGGGGACTCGGATAGTCTTAACCAGGACATACGCCGGTCTCGAGTGTGTGTGTATAAGATGGAAAAACTCACAACAATCAACCAACATACGCTCTTGATATTGGTTAACTTATGTACCCTCCTTTATCCAACTGAAATGTAGGTCTCTACAGTTAAGCTCTGTATTATATATAAAAAAGACAATATTTTGTCATGTTGATAAAAGAAAAAATCACGTTAGTAAAATAAACTCCTGCCTGGCAATTCAAGTGTGAGGCAAGGGTTTTGATTACAGATAATATGAAAGTTATTTTAAATTAATAACTGGAAAGAATATAGTTTTGCTTTAGAGTTGGTACCAGATGAAGTATCTATGGGATTGTTTGCAGTCATTTGAACTCAGTGTTGCAACTCCAAAACAGTGTCAACATGGCACTTTAAAAAATAAGTGTTCCCCTCAGTTATCTACAGTGGGGAGAAAAAGCATTTGATACACCGGGGATTGTGCAGGTTCCCACTCACAAACCATGTAAGAGCCTGTCATTTTTTATCATAGGTGTACTATTTTAGTGACAAAATCTAAAACAAAAATCCAGAAAATCATTGTATTTAAAAAAACAATCTTTTTGCAGTTTATTGTTTATGACATAAGTATTGATCACCTACCAACCAGTAAGAATTCCTGCTCTCACAGACCTGTTAGTCTTTAGGAAGCCCTCGATCCTTTTCTCCACTTTTTATTAACTGCACCTGTTTGAACTCGTTACTTCTATTAACTGCACCTGTTTGAACTCGTTACCTGTATAAAAGACACTTGTCCACACACTCATTCATACAGACAGGGGGAATGGGCGAAAGTCATGTGGGCTGATGAGATGAAAATGGAGCTTTTTTTTTTTTTGGTCTAAACTCTACTTGCTGTGTTTGGAGGAAAAAGGATGAGTGCAACCTCAAGAACACCATCCCAGCCGTGAAGCATGGAGGTGGAAACATCATTCTTTATGCATGCTTTTCTGCAAAGGGGACAGGACGACTGCACCGTATTGAGGGGAGGATGGATGGGGACATGTATTGCAAAATCTTGGCCAACAACCTCCTTCCCTCAGTAAGAGCATTGAAGATGGGTTGTTACTGGGTCTTCCAGCATGACCCGAAACACACTGCCAGGGCAACTAAGGAGTGGCTCTGTGAGAAGCATCTCAAGGTCCTGGAGTGGCCTAGCCAGTCTCCAGACCTGAACCCAACAGAGCATGTTTGGAGGGAGCTGAAGATCCTTGCAGTGTGTACAAACCTGGTCAAGAACTACAGGAAATGTATGATGTCTGTAATTGCAAACAAAGGTTTCTGCACCAAAAATTAAGTTTGGCTTTTCTGGTGTATCAAATACTTATATCATGCAATAAACTGCAAAATAATTTTTTTTAGATCCTACAATGTGATTTTCTGGATTTTTGTTTTAGATTCCGTCACTCAGAGTTTAAGAGTACCTATGATTAAAAATAGACTCCTATATACTTTGTGGGAAACACTGGCGATTTTGCAGGTTATCAAGTAGGCTACTTGTTCTCCCCACTGTATATGACTTAATAAACTAAAAAAAATGTAAAAGCCAATGAAAGAAATCCATGTGATTAATATGCTCACCTAAATATAATCCAAACATAAAACTAATTTTAAGTGTGTATTCATTACAATTATTTTTTTGTAACTATTTTTAGTTAGAGTTTGCGAAGTCCATGACAGTCTCAAGAAGAGTTTCTGCCTTCGGAAATTGCATAGCCTACTGTACGTTAACCTGAAGTCGACATTGTAATTGTAAATTTACTGAAATCAAATGTTTTTAGATAAGTGCAGATTTCGTAATTAATTTGCACTTAATTGTTTTTTAATCTATTTTTACAGTTAAAAAGAATCTGAAAGCACAGAATAAAAAGTGAAACTAGCTGCAGCAATATCAAAAGCAAAATGTTGGTGATATAAAAAATACAGCCTATGAGCATTTTTAGCACGCGTTCAAATGAAATATGGGGCTTGAGTGTTCGTAAAAACAACAAAAATATTTAAATTATTTTTCAAAAAGCCACAATTGTCCCACTATCACGTCACGTGCAGTAGTGGTAATTGCACCCATGAATGGGTCATAGAACTTCAAAATGAGTTTTAAATTCATAATTTTATAAACTGATTTTTATTCAAGTAAGGTTCTTATTCTAAATGTTTGTTTGTAAATGCTGTGTGACTGACGCGTGCGCGTGAACACTCGAGCTGCCTTCAAACACTGGAGCAGAGGAGTTGCCATGGAAACGGCGCAGGACCGCACTACTGCAACTGTCAGCAAAACTCCGTCTCTCGCTGTTGTTTTCACAGTTTTCAGGTGAGTTTAGCCTCTAAAATAACACACATAGTACACACAACGGTTCTTGACACTTATCTTACTTGTAATTGACACGTTTCTGTTGAATATTTGCTTTATAGAAATGGTTTAGGGTCTTCGAAAAAGTCCTTGGACGTAAGCTAATTTATTTAAAGTAAACGTACTGTTAATCGGTGACGTCACTTACATGGAGTGCTTAAAAATGGCTGAAACTAGCTCAACTGTTAACAAATATTGATAAAAAAAAGGTTCTGTGATTTCAGCAGCAACACAAATAATCCCTCTACAACAGAGGAAAGCTCCAAAATGTCTACATTTCTGAAGAAAGCTGCTGCCAGAGAAGTGGAAAACACAAGACAGAGGTGAGGAAGTAAATTAAATAACAGAGAAGATTTGATTTTTTCCCGAAAATACAAGTTAAATGTTATCTCATTGGTATTTTTGTCAACTTGTTCTCTTTCAATTAGTACTGGTTTTATATTTCTATTTCCATTTTATTAATCGTGGGCCTCATTTAACAGAGTAGGCATTTATGAATAATTTTGGAAATATTAAATAAAATATGAAAAACATTGCACTGTTGATCAAACTAGTCTAATGTTTCAAAAGGAAGTTTAATTTGTTTTGTGTGTATCAATGTCAGATGGATAAATGAATATTAGATTCAGTTCAGGGTAGGATCAAGTTTCTATCTGTGAAAAATAGTGTGTGTAATACTCAAAATAGTTTCTGTGTTTTAATGTGTGTGTGTGTTTGGGTAGTGCGTATGCATGTATCCACACATGCTCAGGTCCAAGGGCTGGATGTTTGCAAGCACACATGCACATGTGTACATGAACATAATGAACATGTTCATATTTTACTTAATATTTCCAAAATTATTCATAAATGCCTCTCAGAAAAATGAGGCCCACGATTAATCAGATGCAAATATAAATATAAAAAACAGTGGTAACTGAAAGAAAACAAGTTGACAAAAAGATTGAATCCAGAATTGGGTGATAATATAGCATAACAAGTGATTTATAAGCTATTTTTTTGTAGACCAGTTATTTTTGACCGGGAACACCACAAGTGTTATAGGGTTTTGAACACAACACAATGAAAAAGTAAACCTAAAAACATACATTTTGTTATCCTAATTAAGAAATCATTGTCTGTTCTTTCTCTTTTCTGCATTTCACTTCTGCTGTAGCTTCTGTCCTTTTAATAAACCTGTCATTGTATAATATGTTGGCTCTGTGACAAATGGTTTGTTGTGTTCCTAGATCCTTCCATGCTGATGCCCTGCTCCGTAGCAGAGTTGAGCTGATCATCATCTCTAAAGCACTATCACCCATATGACTAGTAAGTAAAATACACATTTCCACTTGTGGACAATAAAGAAACTAAATTAAAACTTCAAACATACTCTAATGTTGTTGGTAAAAAAGATGTTTTGAAAGAAGTCTCTTATGCTCACCAAGACTGCATTTATTTAATTAAAAATACAGTAAAAACAATATTGTGAAATAATATTAAAACATTTAAATAACTGTTTTCTATGGAGAAGCATCACATTATCCTTCAGAAATCATTCTAAATCACCAGCCATGTGCTCACACAAAACGAGACATGAACACGCAGCCAATGAAAACACTCATAAGCCACGTGTTCACACAAAACATGACAACATGAAAGCACACAGCTAGTGTAAAACACAAGCTGTGTGCAGCACAAGACAAGAAATGAAAGCACACAAAACAAAGACAAAACAGGAGTGTCAGGGCTCTGTCACAAAACCAAGAAATAGACTACAGAAGTGACAGAACCCTGACACTACCATTTATATATGTTATTATAACAATTCTATTATAACAGGTCTATTTAACAATTAATCCTGGAGAGAGAAAAAAGAAAGTGGATTAAACTGTTACACTGGTTTATAAAAACATATTAATCAGCACAACTGTTTTCAACATTGATAATACTCAGAAATGTTTAGGATGTTTGCATTGTGAGAAGGTATAGTATTCAAATATAAAAATTCTGACTCGTTAGATCATGTTTCTCATTAAAATCTGACGATTTCCTATTAATTGAATAGAATGTAAGGGAATTACTCTAGAATAACCTTCCTGATATGTTTGGGGCCCAGAAACATGATCCTAATTTAAATCTAGATTAAATACACATCTCTGTAGCCAAGCATTCAATTTACACATCTCATAATCTTGCACTTCAGTTATATGTGACGAAATAATAAAAAGTGCACATGATCATCTTTTGCCTGAAATTATATGACAGCAGCAATGCTAATCTTTCTCCTGTTGCTTCCCTGTTTCTATCTCAGGATGCTCAGCAAGTTCACTAGAGATTACGGCAGCTCCTGTGTGGATCCAGCCTCACTCGTGAAGACTTCAGATGACACCAACACTCACAAAGATTTCAGATGATGACAACTATAGATGGACACAAAACTGCCAGATATTATCCTTACATTGCATTGGCCCGGTTTCACACACAGGGTTTAGATTAAGCCAGGATTAGGCCTTAGTTAAATTAGAATATTTAAGTAGCTTTTTAAAATGTACTTCAGAAAAAAAGAAGGAACATTAGAAGGAACAGAAGAAAACATTACTGGTGTGCATCTTGAGACAAACCAGTGACACTGAAATATTTTAACATATTCAGTGCAAGTTGCTTCCAGTTAAGACAGTTCAAAAATGCATTTTAGTCTGGGACTATCTTAAGCCTTTTCTGTGGAACCGGGGAAGGGAAGGGAAGGTTTGCATGACAGTTTTGCTGACAAATAAACAGGAATATCTTAGTACACGTAACTAAGAGAAAGAGTAAACATTGTTCTAACATATTACCAACATTGTAAGAATAGCGGGTTGAAAATCTGCAACCCTTTAAAAATGTTGAAGGATAGCAATTAGGACTTTAAACTCATGACTTGTATTATCTTATAGACATTACTTTGTTGCCAAAAGATGCTCTTCCAGTGAGTAGCAGTCGCCTCTGGCTGATTAAAGGATATTTTGCGATTGTATAACCTTGAACATGCATTTTTTGTAAAGCTGCTATGAAACAATTTGTATTGTGAAAAGCACTATATGGTTTTACTATGGTACAACTGTACCAACCATGTTATTTATTTATTTATTTTTCAAACCATGGTTCAACTAGTAATATTGCTGTTATAATTGCTGTAAAATTATGGTAATCATGACTATAAATGTATGTTTTTAAACCTTGGTTGTTGTGAAACCATGGTTCATTTAGTTAGCAACTATGGTTTTACTGCAAATGCTGTGGTAAAACCATGGTTAATTTTCATAAAGATACAACTTATCCTATAATGTACTTGACTAATAGTCACATTGGATAAAATAATCTGATAAATGTAATGCAAAAAATGTATCCATTTCATCTGTTCACTGAAAATTAATTTAATAAAAAATACATTTGCAACTGCTATAGAGACTGGTGTACATTGCTTTTTTTTTAATCCATTATAGTGAATTTTGGTTAGCATGAGTAACTGATGAACCGTGGTCCGCCAGAAAACTCTTATTATAAACCAGCAGCACGATAGCGGCTGCCCGCTGGAGGTCCGCTAGAATAACGATGAGCAAAATGTCAGTGACGCCGCCGGCGGACCGCCAACTTTGCCATCGGTGGCCCGCTGGACTCATGTTAGCTGGGCTGTGTTTGTTTACCTACTATCTCATCTACTGCGCGAAACCGGATCATCACCGTTTGCCAAGCTAAATCTAGCTGTCAGTGGAGTTATGCTGCAGAGTAAATAGATTTGACATGATGAGTTTGGACATTATCTTCGCCGACAACATGTCTAAGGTAGGATAACAATAATTACATAATCTACGTTGTTTCATAGCTTTATCATTACTTTGTATTGGCCGCTATACAAATGTGTGGGGTTACTGTGTTGCGTGGACAGGCTGTACCTATAATCACGTAGGCTATGCTATCTTGTTAGCTAGCCTAAGCTATCAGCAACGCGATCTACTAACATGATACTAACATAACATGAATTACAACATGGGTTTCTGATTTCAGTACTAGTAATTGACTATGTTTAGCAGGTGTTTGTTTTTCAACGTTTTGGTAAAACAATTTGATATTTTATGGCTGCTTGTAGAACAAGATCTAAATCCTACTAGGCTATAGCATACAAAGTGTCTGAAAATTATATTAATTTTTATATACAAAGCGTAGGATAGTCTATATTCATCATACTTTATTAATTTACTATAATACATGATTGATTTCCATCAAAAGCTGAGCAGTTAACTTGAGATAACTTCCTTGTGTCCAAATATGGCATTTATTGATGTAATATCTGGCATTTATTTATTATGCACAATGCTGTACCAGGACTGAACTGTAGGGGAAACACGTCTTCTTAGTTTCCCGCCATACATGTAAATATGAGGCGGAGATTTATTAAATATGCACACTGCAGTACCAAGACCCGGCTCCAGGGGGCAAATCCGAATACACACCCTCACACTCCAACACTGGTAAAACCACCTTCTGGGGTCACAAGTAAGGAACTAAGAAATTTGCATAGGCTATATTAGCATGCTATTTTCTATCAGTTCCAATGGTCATCCTTATGGGGACACAGATTTTGTCCCCAGTTGGTCATCGTGTCCCCAGATGGAAGGTACAAAAACACATCCATGTCCCCAAGAGGTAGCATAAACACACCCACACACACACACACACACACACACACACACACACACACACACAACACAGTTCGATCGCGCCCGCGCCTCTCTCTCTCACTCACACACACACAAACACACACACACACGGTTCGATCGCGCCCGCTCCTCTCCCTCCCTCTCTCTCGCGCACACACACACACAGTTCGATCGCGCTCGCGCCTCTCTCTCTCACACACACACACACAGTTCGATCGCGCCCGCGCCTCATCCTCTCTCTCGCGCGCACACACACACTTTAGCATTGCAATATTGACTTCGCTGTTCATTATGCTGCGTTCAGACCAACCGCGAATTGAGCGAAATTTATCGCTATTTAGAGTTTTATTTATTTTTATACCGTGTATTCTCCGTCTAATTTCGTGCCCCGAACCGTGACGCCCGTACCGATTCGGTTCAATACTGTGATGAATGCTGGGGATTTGTTTTTCTGTTTTGCCCATCTGAACCTGTCTGTAGCACATTTCGTTGATGGCCTGAAGGCAGAGATAATTGATCTCACCTGGAGTGAGGACATTTAAGAAAAGTGAGAGAAGAGAACGGGAGGAACGTGTCTGGCTTGTCGCGCTCGGGAAGGAAACGGGGACGCTTTGTGTTGCTCGAGACCGTTAGGGTTTGTCCGGCAACGAAGATAGCTAGTTAGATCAATTGCATCTGTGTAGTTATATTATAGTGGGACTGGGGTTAAAAGCCGTCGACGCCCAAAGAGACATTGTGATTCCTAACAAGAGCTGTGATGCCCAAAGAGGACTAATTAAAGCCAGAACCAGTGATTAATTGCCGTGACTGCGGGGACGAGAATAACGCGGAGAAGAGCGCGTGCTTTCTTTGTGGACGACTCGGCACGGCTGATTCCTTTCCCTAGACCCCGGGATGGGGTCTTGTTTCATGGAAATGGGGAAGTGTTTTATATTTCAATTATTTCATGTGTGGTGTGCATGTGTGAGTGTGTATGTGTACTTTGAGTTTTAGAGGTTGTATGGACATTATAATTAGTGCGCTGGACTGGGGACGTGCCGATTTCTTTCCACTTGATGAATTGATTGCTGTGTGACCACGATTTCTATTGCGCTGTGCTGGCCTGAGGATAACCACTAGAGTGCAGTGGAGTGACGTTTTGGGAGTTTCACTTGTGTATCGCCGTTTTGTCCTAGTGAGCGTACTGAGTAAATGTTTGTGAACTTCAAATGCAGTTTATATAATGGTGATATTTTTCTAAATGAAAGTTTCAATTAAGTAATAATTTTCCATAAAGCTTGTGGTATGATGTACCCTCTGTCCTCCATAAAATTTAGCTAAACCTCTTTAAATAAATTAACCAGAGGTTTATTACAATACTAATACATGTACCGTTCCACCCCTAATTAACATACACAGTACTTTTTCAATATGCTCATCTTTAGATATTTAGAAACAAGTCTTGTAAAATAATATACTGTAAAAGCATATTTTCTAAAGACAAATGTAGATTAAAAGGTTGATTTTAACCCTTTTTTGGAATAATAGGAAGGGTATTCACTGATATGTGTGTGTTTTGTCTCTGTTTGTCAGGAGGAAGCAGGTGTTTGGTGTTGATGAAAGTGTGTCTCGGGCTCATTTGTGTTCTTCTGCTGGTCTTCATCACACTGTACATCACCATCACAGCAGAGAGAGACCTGTTAAAGAGTTACAAGACCACAGTTGAAGAGTTCAATCACACTATCAACAGCTTACAGGACAATTACACTGATCTAATGACTGAAAAAGACCAACTGAAGAACAACTTCAGCTCTTTGAAACAGAAGAAAATGGAGCTGGAGACCAGAGTCAATGATCTCAATGTTGAGAAAAGTCAGTTACAGAGAAGGTTTGATGCTTTGAATCAGAAGAAACTGGAGTTAGAGACCAGAGTCAATGATCTCAGTGCTGAGAAAAGTCAGTTACAGGGAAGTTTTGACTCTTTGAGTCAGAAGAAACTGGAGCTGGAGAACAGAGTCAATGATCTCAGTGCTGAGAAAAGTCAGTTACAAAGAAGTTTTGACTCTTTGAGTCAGAAGAAACTGGAGCTGGAGAACAGAGTCAATGATCTCAGTGCTGAGAAAAGTCAGTTACAGAGAAGTTTTGATGCTTTGAGTCAGAAGAAACTGGAACTGGAGAACAGAGTCAATGATCTCAGTGCTGAGAAAAGTCAGTTACAAAGAAGTTTTGACTCTTTGAGTCAGAAGAAACTGGAGCTGGAGAACAGAGTCAATGATCTCAGTGTTGAGAAAAGTCAGTTGCAGGGACGTTTTGATGCTTTGAGTCAGAAGAAACTGGAACTGGAGACCAGAGTCAATGATCTCAGTGCTGAGAAAAGTCAGTTACAAAGAACTTTTGACTCTTTGAGTCAGAAGAAACTGGAGCTGGAGACCAGAGTCAATGATCTCAGTGCTGAGAAAGGTCAGTTACAGAGAAGTTTTGACTCTTTGAGTCAGAAGAAACTGGAACTGGAGACCAGAGTCAATGATCTCAGTGCTGAGAAAAGTCAGTTACAGAGAAGTTTTGACTCTTTGAGTCAGAAGAAACTGGAGCTGGAGACCAGAGTCAATGATCTCAGTGCTGAGAAAAGTCAGTTACAGAAAAGTTTTAACTCTTTGAGTCAGAAGAAACTGGAACTGGAGACTGAACTAGGGAAGATATCTACACAAGGTTTGTACACAGCATAATCCCCAGTGTTAAATTAACACTCCTCAGTGTACATGTGTCCACACTACAGCTGCGTTTACATGGTTCAATCGGAATTAAATCAATCCGATTGATGAATCCGAACACGGTGTTTACATGAACGATAAATAAAGTAATAGGGTTGATGTGCGCGTTTATATGTCACAAGATTCAAATCGGAATTGATTTTTTGACATGCGCACACTGCACGAGTATACTGCCGCTGTTCACGCATAACTATTCTCCTCTATTGGTTCTTTATTTGTTTTAAACAACAGACTTAATATTTATCTGTCTCTGCCCACTAAACAATTTAATGTCCAAAAGACGTCTTTTCAACGTCTTTGTCACAAAGTCGGACGTTGAATAGACGTCCCCTGAGGAGCCAGAATGTAACGTTTTATGACGTCTTATTGTTGACGCGTTCTGCACGTCTGATATAGACGTTCATGGACCCTTCTTACAAGGTTAAACTAGTTCAAATGTGGCCATTGTGGACATATTTTCAACATCATTTATGGTCTCATTTAGACAATTTATACTGTTTCTGGACCAAATAAAAACTGTCAGGATGCATTAAATTAAAACTCATGTTTATCTCAATGTAATTGAAAAGCAACTCAGTTTGTGTTTGTCCAAAAATCATGAACATAAAAGACACTTCTGTAAATCACACATCTCTGGATCATGAGAGAAACCAGATCTGAAGGAAAGACTTTCTGGCTCAGACACTTGTGCTGAACGTAATCACAGACATAACATACAGATTTAACTATTTCTGTCAGACGTCTACAGAAGATCTTAGTGAGAATTAGCAGAGGTTTAGATGCTGATATTTGTGTCATTTGGAGTGTCACCAGTGTAGTGATCAGTGTTTGCTTTAGTTGGGCTCTTGGTCCCAGTTCTTCTTACTTTAGCTTTTCTTTGGCTGCTGTAACTCTGTGTTTGTAAGACATGATTGTTATGGCAGAAAAAGCCAAGATAAAGTAAAATCGAGTGTTATCATCTTCGCGTTGATGATATTAATTTGTCAAAACGAGCATCTAAGTTTGTGATTATAAAGTTTAGTATTTGGCATGTATAACTGCCAACCTTGTGGAACTGCATTATTGCACCAATAGCATTAAAACGATGACTTATTTGAAGGTGGAAAAAAAAGGCATGTGCACATTACGTTTTGAGCCAATGTATCATGTAGTCACACACAGACATCAAGATTTTACATATGAATCACAACAACGGTGACAATCAAAACAAAAAAACTTGGGAATCAAGGATGAGTTTTGTCCTATGAAAGCTACCCATCATGCATTGCATCATGATGCTTTTTTTTATTGTCACCATTATTGTGAATCATATGCAAAATCTTGATGTCTGTGTGTGACTACATGCTACATTTGCTCAAAACATCGTGTACGCATCCTATTTATACACCTCTAAATAAGTGAACTATTAAATGCTATTGGTGCAATATTGCAGTTCAACAGGGTGAGCAGCTATACATGCCAAAGCATCTGACAACATTGTATGCTTGCTTTATGAAGACTTTTGCTGATATCAGCTGATCTCACTTTATCTTGGCTTTTTCTGCCATAGCAATATTGCACAAAGATACAGCAACCAATGAAAGGCGGAAGTAAGAAGAACTGGGACCAAGAGCCCAACTAAAGCAAACACTGATCACTACACTGGTGACACTCCAAATGACACAAATATCAGCATCTAAACCTCTGTTAATTCTCACTAAGATCTTCTGTAGACGTCTGACAGAAATAGTTAAATCTGTATGTTATGTCTGTGATTAAGTTCAGCACAAGTGTCTGATACAGAAAGTCTTTCCTTCAGATCTGGTTTCTCTCATGATCCAGAGATGTGTGTTTTACAGAAGTGTCTTTTATGTTCATGATTTTTGGACAAACACAAACTGAGTTGCTTTTCAATTACATTGAGATAAACATGAGTTTTAATTTAATGCATCCTGAGAGTGTTTATTTGGTCCAGAAACAGTATAAATTGTCTAAATGAGACCATAAATGATGTTGAAAATATGTCCACAATGGCCACATTTGAACTAGTTTAACCTTGTAAGAAGGGTCCATGAACGTCTATATCAGACGTGCAGAACACGTCAACAATAAGACGTCATAAAACGTTACATTCTGGCTCCTCAGGGGACGTCTATTCAACGTCCGACTTTGTGACAAAGACGTTGAAAAGACGTCTTTTGGACATTAAATAGTTTAGTGGGTGGTCATGATTTGGAGACGATGAGCATGAACCGTTTTGCCGTGCTGCTTATATTTATCACGCAGTAAAACCCCGCGCCCAAAACCAGTCGTCTGTGGATGAGAGTCTGAAGCAAGAACTGGTGGGACGTTGTCCTGCTCCACTTCACAGATGCTGAGTGAAATGAGAATTTTTTAATAACAGAACACTCATTTATATGAAACTTTATTCAACAGGAAGAACAGCTTGTTTCGAGCGTCATACGGCATTACGCTATTTCAACGTCATTGCACATGTGCAGTCCTTTTAGCTTCGGTTTTCAATCCGATCAAGTGTTTACATGTTATCTCGATCGGGTCTTTTCCTATTAAAGTCAAAGCCTGTCCAGGTAATTATTATGTCTATGTGCTGGTCAGTACAACTGTGTACTGTTCAGGTAATTATATTCACATGAGCTCTTTCTACATGTAACCGTGGCCCGATAAATTTAGCAAGATCAGTCTGAAACTATCAAATTAAGGAATAATGCCTGACTACGCCACCTTGGGAATTTCACCCAAGGAATCAAAGCATAAAGCTTTACACAGGTTCCCTACCCCGTGGCAAGCAAAGCATGGAGACACAGGTATCGGTCGTATACAAAAGTTTTATTATAGAGGCATAAAAACCATAAAGGTTTAAGCTAGACAAAACCACACATAAAATGTAATACAAACCTACACTCTTAGAACAGATGTGTTAAAAACAACACATAATGTGTTAAATTTTAACACATGTGCTGAATCAGCTCAGGGACAACACATATTGTGTCAAATTTGACACAACTTATGTGTCCCTTTCTTTAACACATCTATTGTGTCAACTAGGTCAACACAAAGATGTGTTATTTTTACACAAAGATGTGTTAACTTGTGTTTTGATGGATTAATGTGGAATTAAAAATGTACACTCTAAAAAGAGATGTGTTGTGTCAGTTTTAACACATATAGTGAGTGTGCTCAGGGATAACACATGTTGTGTCAAATTTAACACAATAAATGTACAAGTCATTTTAATACACACATTGTACTGACTCACTGTACTGGACATTATTCAGTTATTCATGCTTCAACTCATAATTGATAATGCTGCTTTTGACAAAAGTTGATGAGAAATAACAGTTAACAGAGTTTGCACTTTGAATTTAATTCAAATGTAGCAACTGACTAAATATTGTATATAAATAACGTGTATTTACACTGGCCTGTTTGTTTGAGAACGTAGCAAACACTTTATACCAATCACAGTGATGGTGAGTGTCGGTGCGCTCTTATAAAACTATTACACATGTTGTGTAGATTTTAACACATGTGCTGAATCAGCTCAGGGACAACACATGTTGTGTAGATTTTAACACATGTGATGTGTGTACTCAGGGACAACACATGTTGTGTCGATTTTAACACATGTAGTGTTGTCGCTCACGGACAACACATGTTGTGTAGATTTTAACACATGTAGTGTGTGTGCTCAGGGACAACACATGTTGTGTCAAATTTAACACACAACCTGTGTTATATCTTAACACACCTCTGTGTTTATAAGGACTACACATTTTGCATTACCTTTAACACAACTAATGTGTTATTCCTCTTACACAGAAGTGTGTTGAAACCTTTTACACACTAATGTGTTATAGTTACACAACTTGTGTCAGATATGTGTCACATGTGACTGTAGGTGTGTATTTGCCAGAGTTACTTCCTGTGTTTTTACAACTGAGTGTTTGGATGAACACTGAAACTTGGGTGAGTGTTTGGGCGATCGACTGATTTATCCGCCTCGCTGTCTGCCGTGAGTCTGCGTCGTGGCTGTCTAAGCCTCATATTAGGTTCGTATTTCCTTGTGTTTTTCCGTATTTCCTCCTTTTATTCTGTTTTGAACCATCATTTAACACATAATTATAACTAGGACTGTTGAACAGACGCGTCTCAAGCCGTTACCCAACACCACTAACCACTAAGTTGCTAACTTACTGTCCATCTGTTAAAATGGCGAATATATCAGGTGTATGTTATCTACCTTTTTGTGCAGATGAGAACAAATCTGAGTTGCTCGCGGTGCAGTCTGAATTAGAAGCTGTAGAAAAGCAGATCCGTGACCTTCTAGAGAGACAAACTGAGCTGAGAGACCGGCGTTTAGCTCTTGAAACATCACGCGCTGATGCACACGGATCAGTGATTAACGTTAGTAACCCGCTGACGCCGACCTCGTCCACTCCGTCCGTTTCTCAGCACTGGTCCCGAACGTCCAGGTCACGATCAGCCATGGTTTCATTCACTCCGGCTTCAACACACCACCACGAAGCCTGGGTGGTTCCGCGGAAGCCGCGAGCCAGGACAAGAATCTTTTCGCCCCTCCCGGTTTTCGAGATCTCCACTCAGAACCGCTTCTCCCCTCTTCGTGAAACGGAACGCGATGCTGTGATCATCGGCGATTCCACCGTCCGACACGTCCATGCTACGTTAGGTAAAAGTAAGGTGCACAGTCACTGCTTTCCTGGTGCTCGTGTTCTCGATATCACTGCGCGGGTAACTGAGATCTTGAACGGTGACGAGCGCGTCGGAGCTGTTGTGCTGCACGCGGGATCTAACGACACTAGGCTGCGACAGACGGAGGTTCTGAAGAAAGACTTCAGGAGCCTTATCGATACGGTACGCAGCACATCGCCTGAAATAGCGATTATTGTGTCTGGACCGCTTCCTACGTACCGACGAGGGCATGAAAAGTTCAGTAGATTATTCGCGCTTAATGAATGGTTATTGTCATGGTGCAATGAGCAGAAACTGCTCTTTGTAAATAATTGGAATCTGTTTTGGGAGCGACCGAGGCTCTTCCGCGCTGATGGCTTACACCCAAGTAGAATAGGGGCAGATCTTCTGTCAGATAACATCTCCAAGATGTTAAATACCATTTGACTAGTAACCAAAAATCCAAATCACAGTCTCTACTGCACCAATTTAATTGATATTAATACTAGTGTAGAACATTGCATAGAAACTGTGTCTATCCCTCGTTTACTAAGATCAAATAATAAATCTACTGCGGGATCTAGAAAAAATCTAATTGTTATTAAAACAAAAACTCTCGCTATTAGTGAACAAAAACAATTTCTAAAGCTAGGTCTTCTAAACATTAGATCACTCACACCTAAGGCGGTTATTGTAAATGAAATGGTCACAGATAATAATTTCGATGTTCTGTGCCTTACTGAAACCTGGCTTAAACCAAATGATTATTTCGGTCTAAATGAATCTACTCCGCCAGGATACTGTTCTAAGCATGAGCCCCGTCTGATCGGTCGTGGCGGCGGTGTTGCAACAATCTATAGAGATATTCTCAATGTTACTCAGAAAACTTGTCATAGGTTTAATTCGTTTGAAGTACTTGTGCTAAATGTTACGCTGTTAGATGTAAGAAAAAAATCCCTATTATCTCTAGCATTGGCTACCGTATATCGACCTCCAGGGCCTTACGCCGATTTTCTAAAAGAGTTTGCTGACTTTCTATCAGATCTTTTGGTCAACGTCGATAAAGCATTAATTGTTGGAGATTTTATACACGTAGATAATTTAAATGATGCGTTAGGGGCTGCGTTTGCAGATCTATTAAACTCCTTCGGGGTCAAGCAAAACGTCACCGGACCAACTCATCGTCTTAATCATACACTCGATTTAATTATATCATATGGAACCGATCCAACCGATATAGATATCATTCCACTAAGTGATGATGTCACTGACCATTACATGGTAACTTGCATACTACGTACTGCTGTATTATGTCATGCTGCGCCACGTTATCGACCAGGTAGAACAATTCTTCCATCCACCATAGATAATTTCTCAAATAGCTTATCTGATCTGTCTCAGCTGCTGCCTGAACCCAAACAAACAGATGAACTAGACGAATTAACTAGCACTATGAGCACCATTCTCTCTAGAACATTGGATATGGTTGCACCCATTCGATTAAAAAAGGTCAGAGAAAAAAGTATAGCACCATGGTACAATAATACTACGTATGTTTTAAAGAGAGAAACCCGTAATTTAGAGCGTAAATGGAAAAAAACTAATTTAGAGGTCTTTAGAATCGCGTGGAAAGACAGTATGTCACGTTATAAAAAGGCCCTTAAAACGGCCAGGGCTGAGCACCTCAGCAAATTAATAGAAAACAACCAAAATAATCCAAGGTTTTTATTTAATACCGTGGCTAGACTAACAAATAAACAGAAGTCGTCTGAACAAAATACCTTGTTACAGTTCAGTAATGATTTCATGAACTTTTTCACCGAGAAAATTGAAAGCATCAGAATCAAAATCGTAAACGTTCAATCTTTGCTCGCGCCTTATAATTCTGCCGCAATTATCACCCCGCAAGAACAATTACAATGCTTTACAACCATAGAACAAAAAGAGTTAAATAAACTTATCACTTCATCTAAAACAACAACATGTTTATTAGATCCTATACCAACTAAACTACTGAAAGAAGTATTACCTATAGTGGAAGAGCCTCTTCTCAATATTATTAATTCGTCTTTATCTTTAGGTCATGTTCCAAGAGCATTCAAGCTGGCAGTTATAAAACCTCTTATTAAGAAACCACAATTAGATCCAAATAACCTAGCAAATTACAGACCCATTTTGAATCTTCCATTTATGTCAAAAATACTAGAAAAAGTTGTGTCCGCTCAACTCGGCTCTTTCTTGCAAGAAAACGACATCTATGAAAAGTTTCAGTCTGGATTCAGGCCACATCATAGCACTGAAACTGCGCTTGTTAGAATCATAAATGATCTACTTTTAGCTTCGGACCAAGGCAGTATCTCAGTACTAGTTTTACTTGATCTTAGTGCTGCGTTCGATACTATAGATCACACAATACTCTTAGATCGACTACAAAATTACACTGGTGTTCAAGGACAAGCATTAAGCTGGTTCAGGTCATACTTATCTGATCGCTACCATTTCGTCTACTTAAATGGAGAAAAATCGATCATGACTTCGGCAAACCATGGAGTGCCGCAGGGATCTGTGTTAGGCCCTTTATTATTCTCAATATATATGCTGCCACTTGGTAATATTCTAAGGAAACATGGAATTAGTTTCCATTGCTATGCTGATGACACTCAAATATATATTTCATCACGGCCAGATGAATACGCTAAATTATCCAAATTGACTGATTGTGTTAAAGATATAAAAGATTGGATGACGCGTAACTTTCTTTTATTAAATCCAGATAAGACAGAGGTAATACTTATCGGTTCTAAAAACCGTCTACAAAACCTCTCACAACACAACTTTAACATAGTAGGATGCCCTGTTACTTTATCCGCTACAGTAAAAGACCTGGGCGTTATATTAGACTGCAACCTGTCTTTTGAAAAGCATATTTCATATGTTACAAAAACTGCCTTTTTCCACCTTAGAAACATTGCTAAGCTACGTAATATGCTATCTGTTTCTGATGCAGAAAAGTTAGTTCATGCATTCATGACCTCGAGACTAGATTACTGTAATGCTTTATTAGCTGGCTGTCCTGCATCCTCAATAAACAAGCTACAGTTAGTCCAAAATGCAGCCGCTAGAGTTCTTACTAGATCAAGAAAATATGATCATATAACACCAATTTTATCATCACTTCATTGGTTACCTATAAAGTTCCGTATTAATTACAAGGTATTGCTTTTGACCTATAAAGCTCTAAATGGTTTAGCTCCAGTCTATTTAACGGATCTTCTATCGCCTTACAATCCATCACGCTCTTTAAGATCACTAAATTCGAGGCTTCTGGTCATTCCTAGGATATCCAGATCCACCAAAGGAGGGAGAGCATTTTCACATATAGCTCCGAAGCTCTGGAATAGCCTTCCTGATATTGTTCGTTGCTCAGACTCGCTCTCCCAGTTTAAAACTAGACTAAAGACGCATCTATTTAGCCAGGCATTCATATAAATTTTTATCTTACAGTTACTCTAAATTCGGCCTCTAGTTCATAAACGCCAGAGGAGAACTGGCCCCGACTGAGCCTGGGTTCTCCCAAGGTTTTTTTTTTCTCCATTGGGTGATCTGATGGAGTTTTAGGACACCATTGGGTCACTTGATGGAGTTTTTCGGTTCCTTGCCACTGTTGCCTTTGGCTTGCTCAGTTGGGGATATTCAAATTAATTAAACAATCATACCATTGATCAGCTCTACCAAACTTGGATGTCCTTTTTGGATGTCCAGTAATAAACAAACATTGTTGAGTTGTTTTGATTGATACTGTAAAGCAGCTTTGATACAATCTGTATTGTGAAAAGCGCTATATAAATATATTTGACTTGACTTGACTTGACTTGAAACGTATTGTTAACTTGTGTTTATGTAGTCCAGTGACTTTAATAAAGAGTTTGTTTGAACATTTGGATGGTTTAGACATCATGGATCTACATAGACAAGCTCTTATTGAGAATTAACTGAGCTTTAGATGTTGATGTTACATTGAATGTTTTATTTGAAGTCACCAGAATCGTGATTAATGGCTCCTTTATTTGAGCTCTTGACCCTTCACTCTTCTTTTAGTTTTTCTCTGGCTGCTTTAACAGTATTGTCATATATTACAATTCGTTGTAGTGAGAGAAAATATGATCAGATGTCGCTTGATGATGTCATAATCAGCAAGTATTGATCAGATTGAGTATATGGATGGTGCACATTCATTATTTTATGTGCTGTTAGTTATAACACTCTTGTCACACTACACCATGCTATCCAATAGTGCAGAATAAAAATAAAAAAGTTTTCTGATAATTTTAATCTGCAGCAAAAAGAAGTCAAACACAGACCTCAAGAATCAGCATATTAATCTCAACAATGGTGACAAAAAAAAGCTTCATGCTGCAATGCATGCTGGGAGTCATGGATGAGATTTGTACTATGGTGGCATCCAGAATGCATTGCAGCATGAAGCTTTTCATTTGTCACCATTGTTGAGATTCATATGCTGATTCTTGAAGTCTGTCTGATACCTTAGACTGTAAGGCTCTCTATGAAATGTGTTTTAAAAATTAATTAAAAGTTAATTACAATACGCTTATCGTTTTAAAAATCATCTCATAAATATTACACTCCTCTTTCAAATATGAAACTCTTGCTGAGCTTAATAGTCTTACATGTCCATGATGATAATATTATCACCTGAGCATGTTATTCCCTTGATTATTTCAGCTATTTCATATGTGTTTAAATAAACTCACATTTATAGCAACCAGAGAAAACTTATGTTAAAGAGTCCAGGGTCAAGAGCCCAATTAAAGCTGACACTAATCACGATTCTGGTGACTTTAAATTAAACATTCAATGAATCGTCAACACCAAAACCTGTTAATTCTCAATAAGAGCTTCTGACAGAAATAAAGTTAATCTGGTTATTAATAACAAGTGAAAGCAGCATTTGAAAAAGACATTGAAAAAGAGGCATGATGTGATTGGCTGCAAAAAAAAAAAAAAAAAAACACCCATTAATCTTTATGTTTTCATGAATGAAGATTTCATTTATTTATATGAATGTATTGCTTTATTTATTTTAGAGCATTTTATGGGATACCATATAAAATATACCTATAATTTTTTCATAAACACAAACTCTCCTCCACCCAGTGCTATTCTATCCAGAGTTACATTTTAACACACATTGTGTGTTAAAAATATACACAACATGTGTCAAAATACCATCAACAAATCCTGTGTGTTGTTTTTAACACATCTTTTGTTAGAGTGTACACAACATGTGTCAAAATACCATCAACACATCCTGTGTGTTGTTTTTAACACATCTTTTGTTAGAGTGTACACAACATGTGTCAAAATACCATCAACACATCCTGTGTGTTGTTTTTTAACACATCTTTTTTTAGAGTGTACATAAATCAAGTCCAATGTCATGGAGCTGCGGCCAAATTACCGGGAGAATGCTCCAATAATAAGGGATCTCCAAATCTGCACAGCACACTCACATACAAGTTAAAGAACCCCAGAGCACGTCACAGACCACAGCACACAATGAAGAAACACCACCACTATCTACAGAGGATTGGAATGGTCGCCCTGGTCAATGAGGCCAGCAGCTCCTAGACGGAAATAACTCCCCAACACACACACACACACACACACACACACACACACACACACACACACACACATTAATACTATATACTTTAGGAAAAGTATGTTGTAAATGAATGAAACAAAACCCAAAGTTTACAAAACAATGTTTCACAATATTAAACAAAATACATAAATTCAAACTAAACAATAAACTCAAGACTCAAATTAAGACAGAGAAAGAAAAGCTAAATCAAATAAACTAAATCCAAATAATAAACCAATTTCACATTAATAAGAAAACTCAATTATAATACACAAAAACAAAAACAATAGAAAAGATTTAACGAAACCACGATCAACCAAAAAGAATTCAAAATAACTGATACACAAAATAAACTGATTTGAATTAAATTAACAGGGAGAAATGAGTAGGAAGTCCCAAACAAATTTAAAAAGACTAAATACAACACAAATAAGGATACTCAACGCAGTTTTAGACACAAAATATGTAGGCTACACAAGACAATGTTCGTTGGCACGGGTCCACCTCAACCGTGACCGAAAACACACACAGACACTGCAGGTCGTCCTAGAACGAGACAGCGGTGCTGCCACTGCAAGGATGTTATCCACCCAAACGACAGCTGCGGGAACCGGGATGTAGCTTGAGGTTTAACTCAGCCTTTGCAACAGTCGTCACCCGTACACACGCATTAACTGGAAGAGGACAGATGCACACTCATATCCATCAGCCGATTTAACCCTCTGGGGTCTAAGGGATTTTTGGGGTCCTTGAGATGTTCTGACATGCCCTGACATTTGTGCTTTTTTCAGTTGCTTATAAACATATTAATGGCAAACATGTACTTACACTCTATTTAGCACAAACAGGGCTACCATAATATGTGAGCAACATGTATGTACAATAAATTATACAATATTGTTTATGCTTGGTTATTGAAAAAAAATAAAAATAAAGTTTCTGAAATAAGGCCACAAAACACATACTAAATATGTGTCCACAAGACTTTTGACTAATGTATGTCGTTGCCTAGAGTTTTTGGAAACACTTTATTTTGATGGTCCCTTTTGAACATTATGTTGACTATAAGTAACTTTGCAACAACATGTCAACCAACTCTCATTAGAGTATTAGTAGACTGTCTGGTTAATATCTGCTAACTCTTTATTGTGATGCTCCCCCAACAGACATTCTACTGACTATAAGTAACTTTGCAACTACATGTCAACTTATTATATCCCTAACCCTACCAGTCTACTAATACTCTACTAACACTCTAATGAGAGTTAGTAGACGTGTAGGTGCAACGTTACTTATAGTCAACTGAATGTGTTAAAGGGACCATCCAATTAAAGTGAAACCGAGTTTTTTCTTCAAAATGATGTGAAAATCATCCTGCCTAATCATTCACATAAAACAATACATTGATTTAAATTTTGTAAGACACTTTTTGTTTGGAAAGGCAATATGCGCAAGGGGCGTCAACGATTTCAACACCATCATGCATATTTAGTGGTTCACACCTGAGGAGACAATGGGGCCCGCATACTTAATGAGCCATTCATTCAGGTGTGTCACTGAGCCACAAGAAAGAACGTAAGAGCAATATATATGTGTGTGTGTGTGTGTGTGTGTTATATATATATATATATATATATATATATATATATATATATATATATATATATATATATATATATATATATATATATTCTACCAAATTGGTAAATTGGTTCACAGTTGGAAGGATCTCATTTTTTTTATATTTTTCCATGTCTAGTAATTGTGCAGTTAATTCTCATACTGAATATTGGAACAAACACTATAATAACATCTTAGTTGATAATTCAATATACCTACTTTATTTTTGACAAAACATCATACTATAGTATATTTAACTATGAGCAGATATTGGTGAACAAAAGCATACCTATTTAATGTGACAGTAGTCTTTTTTACAGTATTTATATAAACTTTATAATCTATCCAAAACTAATCACAAAATCTTGTCTAAACATTCATATTTAGTCTGTAACATATTGTGTATGATATATTAGCATATACATGTGAATTTGCAGTTTGTTGCTTATACAGACATTTTATTTCAACATATTTCAGTCTATTTTACTCATCTTAGTAGGCTATAGCAATATAGTTTGGATGTGTTCATGTAAATTTAATAACATGTTTACTAATGCAGATGCGAGAGTGAATGAACGGCACAGACACGCGCTGTATAACTGTAGTAAACAAAGCGCGCGCGCCTGTGCCGTTCATTCATCATTTAGCCTACACACAGACACGCAATTCATATTTAAACAGTCTTTTTGCGGTTTATAAACACTATTCAATATCGCGATTAGAACAAAGCACCTAAGAATAAATGACTTACTACATCAGCTGGATCCATTGCTCCTCGAAATGAAACTACCAGCACTTCTGGTACATTTTCCAGGGTTATTAGATAGTATTATTCCTCACAGCGTAGGGATTCGCTGTGTTCACAGCGGTAGTAAGAAACTTACTAAACATGATTTTATAATCCAGCTGGTGGGCGTTGGCATGTTTGCATGGCTTGCCCTAGATCATTTGCGTTTGAATACCGCGCGCTCTCCGTGGGCGTGGCACATTAACGCGTAATGAGGTATAATGAGCTGGAAAGAAAAAGACTGACATCTCTCTCTTTTCATACATTTTACATTTAGTCATTTAGCAGATGCTTTTATCCAAAGCGACTTACATCTGAAGACTAAACCAAACGAGTCATCGTGAAGAGACAATAGCAACCCAAGAAGTGCTCAAAATACCAAGTTCAAACATTGCTCAGAGTAGCATAAACCAAACAAGTGAGGATATTTTTTTTTTTTTTTTTTTTTTATGTTAAGTGCTCACGGAAGAGATGAGTTTTCAGTTGTCTTTTGAATGCTGTCAGGGATTCTGCATTCCGAATGAGGGTGGGCAGATCATTCCACCAGCATGGAACCGTGAATGAGAATGTTCTGGAGAGTGATTTTGTGGCTCTTTGTGAAGGTACCACGAGCCGTCGCTCATTGATTGATCGTAGGCTTCTGGTAGGGATGTAGACTCGTAGGAGCGAGTGAAAGTAGGAGGGAGCTGAGCCTGTGGTCAATCTGTAAGCAAGTGTCAATGCCTTGAACTTGATGCGAGCAGCGAGTGGTAGCCAGTGCAGAGAGATGAACAGAGGACTGACGTGGGCCCTTTTGGGCTCGTTGAAGACCAGACAAGCTGCAGCATTCTGGATCATTTGTAGAGGTTTAGTTGCACATGATGGAAGTCCAGCCAGAAGAGCATTGCAGTAATCAAGCCTAGAAATGACCAGGGCCTGGACGAGAAGCTGTGTTGCATGCTCAGTTAGGAAAGGCCTGATCTTCCTGATGTTGTGCATTGCAAACCTGCATGATCGAGCTGTCTTTGTAATGTGGTCTGAGAAGGTTAGTTGGTCATTAAAGATTACTCCAAGAATTCTGACCGACCTTGATGGGGTGATTGAGGAAGAATCTAGCTGGATAGTGAAGTCGTGCTGTGGAGACAGATTAGCAGGGAGGACGAGAAGCTCAGTCTTTGTCAGGTTGAGCTGCAGGTGATGTTCCTTCATCCATGCCGAGATGTCAGCCAAACAGCTTGAGATTCGAGCAGCTACTGTGGGATCATCTGGTTGAAATGAGAGGTAGAGCTGAGTGTCATCAGCATAGCAATGGTAAGAGAAACCATGTGCCTGTATGATGGGTCCCAGTGATGTGGTGTAAATGGAGAAGAGGAGGGGTCCAATCACTGAACCCTGGGGAACCCCTGTAGTCAGTTGATGTGCTTTGGATACCTCACCTCTCCATGTGACCCTCAAGGACCTACCTGTGAGATAGGACTCAAACCAGTGGAGGGCGGTTCCAGTGATGCCCAGTGATGAGAGAGTGGACAGAAGGATCTGATGATTCACAGTGTCGAAGGCAGCAGACAGGTCCAAGAGAATGAGAACTGATGATTTGGAAGCAGCTTTTGCGGTCCGCAGGGCTTCTGTGACTGACAGTAATGCGGTCTCGGTCGAATGCCCTTTCTTGAAGCCAGATTGGTTGACATCCAGCTGGTTGTTCAGACACAGGAAGGATGATACTTGGTTGAAAGCAACTCGTTCAAGTGTTTTCACAATGAATGGTAGGAGAGAGATAGGTCTGTAATGTGTTTAAGAGTGATGTGTTTAATGTTGGTTTTTAAGCAGTGGAGTTACCCGAGCCTGCTTAAATGCTGTAGGAAAAATGCCAGTGTGTAGGGAAGAGTTGATAATGTGTGTGAGAGCAGGTAGAAGTGTGGGAGAGATGGCTTGTAGAAGGTGTGAGGGGATGGGGTCTAGAGGGCAGGTGGTAGGGTGACTGGAGAGGAGAAGTTTAGATACTTCTTCCTCGGTTAGTGGAGAGAAGGAGGAGAGAAGGTTATTGGCTGTGGGAGTGGTTGGTCTAGGTTCCTGTGTGTGTGGATTAGAGAACTGACTGCTGATAGTTGTTGTTTTGTTAGTCAAGAAGTTATCAAAATCATCAGCAGTTAGTGAGGAGGTGTGTGGTGGTGGTGGTGGACAGAGGAGAGAGTTGAATGTCTTGAAAAGTGTTCGTGTGTTAGGGGCGGTGTTGATCTTGTTGTGGAGGTATGAATATTTTGCAGCGTGAACCTCAACAGAAAAAGCAGAGAGCAGAGATTGATACATACTCAGGTCAGATGTATCATTCGTTTTGCGCCATTTTCTCTCCGCTGCTCTGAGTTTGGTCCGATGTTCACGAAGAACCTCAGATAACCAGGGGTTAGAGGGAGTGGTGCGTGATGGCCTGGAGGAGAGAGGGCAGATAGGGCACCACCACCCACCTCCTCACTAACTGCTGATGATTTTGATAACTTCTTCACTAACAAAACAACAACTATCAGCAGTCAGTTCTCTAATCCACACACAGTGTCTAAAGAAGAAGTTAAAGTGGAGCATAAAGTATCCGTTGCGGTATTCACATCCAGAGATGAGAATTTTGAGGGTGAGGGAAGAGAAGATGACACAGTAGAGGAAAGATGGGAGGGAGAAAGTGAGCGGAGGTTTCTTCTGAAAGTAACTAGTAGGGGAGTTGGTGGAGTGTGGATAGTGAATTGTAGATTGAAAGTAATGAGGAAGTGATCTGAAACATGGAGAGGTTTCACCAAAATGTTGTCTGTGATACAGTTGCGTGTGTAAACCCGGTCCAGTTGGTTGCCTGACTTGTGAGTACCTGTGGTGATGAGCCGTTTGAGATCGAAAGAGGCTAGAAGAGAGATGAAGTCTGTAGCATACGGCTTCTCTAGATGAATGTTGAAGTCACCAAAGACTACCAGTGGAGTGCCATCCTCAGGGAAAGAGGACAGCAGCACATCTAGTTCCTCTACAAAGCTTCCCAGTTGACCTGGGGGGCGATAAATGAGTACAATCTGGATCTTAATGGGAGTTGTAAGTGTAATAGCATGATATTCAAATGAGTTGTTATTGCATAGAGAAGAGAGAGTTGAGTATTTCCAATTGTTAGAAATGAGAAGACCAGTGCCCCCGACTGGCGAGGGGTGTGAGAGAAAGAGTAGTTGTTAGAGAGAGCAGCAGGTGTTGCTGAGTCTTCTGGACCGATCCAGGTCTCAGTTAAGCCTAAGATATTAAGAGTAGAACGAGATGCAAAGGCTGGAATGAAGTCAGCTTTATTGACTGCTGATTGGCAGTTCCATAGACCCATAGAAAGAGTGAGAGGTGAGTGTGAGGATAAGAGAATAGGACGCAGATTATCAGTATTGCGCTGCCTTCTGTACGTGATGAGTGAGCGTTGTCGAGAGACAACAGGAATGTATTGAAAGCACATGTTGGTTAGGGAAAATAGGATAAGAGTAGGAAAGGAAAGTGCTTAGCTGATGTCGTTGCTCGGTGGAGTCGCACAGGGAGAGTCGATGGTCTTTACCCGAGTCGGTCTTCACACGAGGAGGCTGAAACGCTTCCGCTGATGCTTCCGCGACAGCGCACACACTACATAGATATGTGCTCAATTACTGAGTGAGGACAGCTGTCTCGGCCCAGCAATTAACACAGCACCCTCAAATAATCCGAAAATGTGACAAATTGAAACTGGCCGTTGTCCAGAGACTCACTTAAGTGCTAAGCAATTTAGACTGCAATATTATTGAAACGCGCGGCTGTTATAAAAAGAAGCAACGCATCTAGTTAAAATACAGATTTGTGAGAAAGTAGAAAATTAAAATAACCACAGAATCGAAAATAGCCCTACCTTGTGATAAATACTAAGCTGAAACAACAGGAGAACTGGATATTCAGAAAAAAATCCACTTTGCGCGCTCTTGTCGGCTCCACAGACTGAACGTTTGTCCTGGTCTGGTCCTGGATCTCCTCGAGTTTATGTCTGTTTACAGTTGCTGTCTCGGCCTAGCAATTCATCATACAGATCATACAGATTACAGATTACATACAGATACATACAGATTACATACAGATTACATAAACTGAGAATATTTGTTTTTTTTATATAAATTAATTCATTTAAAAGAATAGAGTTCAAGCTTCATTATGGAAAAACACTCGTGCCTGTATGACAAGTATTCGCGGAATTACAGTTAATTTTCGGACGCGTTTCAGAATGGACTTAACTGACAGAGAGAAGGCAGAACGCGCAACATGTTTATTTTTCTTTATTTGGCGAAAAGCACACTTTGTTTTTATTGTGAGTATACACAAAAAAAATAGACACTTATCAGGATCTAATGATGTACAACACTTAATATGTAAGATCAAAATCAACAGAGTATTTTGAGTTTCTTTTGCACTGATAAGAAAAAAAGTGAGCTGGTATCGCCCGGCGATAACGCCGACCCCAGAGGGTTAAAGCCTCTGAGACAAAACGCCGAACACGAGGGAGACCATAAACACAGCCGCTCTCCTTTACAGACCAACAGTCGCATTCAATCGCGATAGCGGAAACCACACAACATCCGGGAAATGGCGATCTGTCCAGAGGCGTTTGACAATGGCTTTATTAGCCTGCACAATTAATGACATTAAAATGGCCCCCCAACCATTTAACTCAGGAAATCATGCCACATACACATTCATGATATTTTTGTCTCTGTTCATTAATCATTATTCATCCAAACTTTCAGACACTGGCAGCATTAAAGCAGCACTATGCAGTTTTTTTAGCTTAACTGAACAGCTTCAGAGTTATTGGAATGGTTATATGACTCTTTTCGGGATGAATGGTGATCGTCTCGCCCCCCTCTGGTGCCTGTGAGTGGAAAAATCGCACTTGCAACTTTGGGCCTGTGGGCCGCCGGCCTCAGCGTCAGGAATTATCGCGTGATTTCAGACCTCGCGATGTAACGAATTGCTTTACGGCACGCACACATTACACGCATACACGCCCCATCCAGGATCCGGCTAGCTATAAGAACAACTATCGTCATGGCTAAACCTGCATATAAGAAGCAGAAAGCTAGGAAAGCATTGTCGAAGGAACAGAGAAAGAGGAAACGGCAGACTGACAGAGCGAGGAGTCAGACACGAGTAAACATCGGACCTGCGTTTTCAGAATGGAGAAAAAAATGAAGAAAGCGCGGTCGGAAGAGTCTAGAAAAAGGTAACGAGAATCTGACCACGCGAGGAACCAGACAAGAGTCCTACTCACTCAGGCTTTCACTGTTAAAGTTGATTCCTGCGATTATCATGAGTTGTATATATCTCACATAATTATCAGGACATAAATAAGCCTACACGTTGTAATTAGTGTAAATGAGCGGAATTTGCAAAGTATTATGATAAATTGCAATAATCATGTCTAACAACATAATAACGGACATTGTTATGAAATAATGCGAAGTACATGATGTAACTTTATTGATGTCATCTGGCATTTATGCTCATGTTAGCCTAACACGGTAGGCTACTTTATTATTATAAAGTGCAGAGGCCGTGAGTGCAAATCATAGACTGTCACGCTCTGCGTGAGTTGCATTTACGACAGTAACGTTAAATACAAGTACTCTACAGCGACTCTTGGGGTCGCTGTTTGACAAAAACAGAAATCCTGCATAGTGCCGCTTTAACACCAGCCCTACAACTGTCACACCAGTGACCATCTCAACTGGTAATGTAACACACTGTGTCTCTACTGGCGTATTTTCTGAATGTTTTCTAATGGCTACAGATATTCTATGGTAAATTTGAACATGGATTTTAACATGAATATTTGCCTCAAAAGTCATGGAAATGTTTTGGTAGAAATATATGAAACCTGCAGACTGTTCTCAGGTGTGTCTGTCATTCACTGTACAGTAGTTCTGAATATGCCACACTTCATAGTCAGAAACAGTCCTTGTGTTTTAAAATATAGAAATTCTGCTTCATTTAGACTGAAGAATATATATCTCTCAATCATCCTTCATTCATCCCTCATTAATCTCTAATTCATCCCTCATTCATTCCTCATCCATCTCTAATTCATCTCTCATTCATTTCTCATTCATCCCTCATTCATCTCTCATTCATCCCTCATTCATCTCTGTCATCTCTCATTTATTGCTCCTTCATTTCTCCTTCACTCTCATTCATCTCTCATTCATCCCATTCATCTCTCATTCTTCTCTCATTCATCCCTCATTCATCTCTCATTCATCCCTCATTCATCCCTCATTCATCTCTCAATTCATCTCTCATTCATCCCTCATTCATCTCTCAGTCATCTCTTATTTATTGCTCCTTCATCTCTCCTTCACTCTCATTCATCCTCATTCATCTCTCATTCATCTCTCATTCATCCCTCATTCATCCCTCATTCATCTCTCATTCATCCCTCATTAATCCGCTCTGTACGGATGACGCATGAGTTCAACTAGGCCTGTTATGATTGGCCGATTAAAAACACAAAATGTGACATCTTTTTTTCTTCTTTTCTTATAACCTTAATATTTTACACACAAATTCAGGTGATTTATAAATATGTGACAATTTGCAAATGCCAGAAATTTAGAAAAAAAAAATGACAAGAAAAGTTTTGAATTTGGAAATAAAATGTTGTGAATATCAATTTGTTATTGGCATTTGGGAATTGGATTTTTTGAATATATTTATATTGAGACTATAATTTTGTACTGGTGTTTTCATAATATAGAATTTAATTATAAATTAAAGATATTATAAATATATGTATAATACAGTATACCTGTATATAATGTGTTTAGACTGTGACTCTTTGAAACTTTTCATAAGTTTATCTCTCTACAGACCCCTGCTTCAACTACACTGTGCTGGACGATCCATGGAGATCCATCAATAATACACTTAACTCCTCCTCCTCCTCCTACAAGCGTGACACGTCTGTCTCCTGGAGCGGCTGGTATCGTCTCTTCATTAACAACACTAGCGCTCATATCCCAGACACGTGTGTTGCTCAGTACAGCTGTGGCACTAATTACCCGCTCTGGATACGTGGTGGACACCCAACAGTAACAGATGGAGTCGTCACTCGAGATGTTTGCGGTTACGCTGGAAGTTACTGCTGCTTTTTCGGGTCTTTTCCCATTAAAGTCAAAGCCTGTCCAGACAATTATTATGTCTATGAGCTGGTGAGACCAACTGTGTACTATTCAGCATACTGTGCAGGTAATTATATTCACATGAGCTCTTTCTACACATTGTGGTACTCTGTACTAATATGCATATGACAATAAACTTGAACTGAACTGAACTGAACATTAATGATATTTGTGTTTCTGTTGATTAATCATTATTCATCCAAACTTTCAGACACTGGCAGCATTAACACCAGCCCTACAACTGTCACACCAGTGACCATCTCACCTGGTAATGTAACACACTGTGTCTCTACTGGCTTATTTTCTGAATGTTTTCTAATGGCTACAGTCAGATATGCTATGGTAAAGTTGAACATGGATTTTAACATGAATATTTTCCTCAAAAGTCATAGAAATGTTTTGGTAGAGATATATGAAACCTGTAGATTGTTCTCAGGTGTGTCTGTCATTCACTGTACAGTAGTTCTGAATATGCCACATAGTCAGAAACATTCCTTGTGTTTTTAATGATAAAGAACTATAAAATATAGAAATTCTGCTTCATTTAGAGTGAAGAATATATATCTCTCTCATTCATCCTTCATTCATCCCTCATTCATCTCTCATTCATCCCTCATCCATCCCTCATCCATCTCTCATTCATCCCTTATTTATCTCTCATTCATCCCTCAATCATCTCTCATTCATCTCTCATTTATTGCTCCTTCACTCTCATTAATCCCTCATTCATCCGCTCTGTACGGATGACACATGAGTTCAGGCCTGTTATGATTGGCCTGATTAAAAACACAAAATGTGGCATCTTTTTTCTTCTTTTCTTATAACCTTAAATATTTACACACAAATTCAGGGTGATTTACAAATATGTGACAATTTGCAAATGCAAGAAATTTTGTGAATATCAATTTGGTTATTGGCATTTGGGAATTGGATTTTTTGAATATATTTATATTGAGACTATCATTTTGTACTGGTGTTTTCATAATATAGAACTTAATTATAAATTAAAGATAGTATAAATATATGTATAATACAGTATACCTGTATATAATGTGTTAGACTGTGACTCTATGAAACTTTTCATAAGTTTATCTCTCTACAGACCCCTGCTACAACTACACTGTGCTGGACGATCCATGGAGATCCATCAATAATACACTTAACTCCTCCTCCTCCTCCTCCTCCAAGTGTGACACGTCTGTCTCCTGGAGCGGCTGGTATCGTCTCTTCATTAACAACACTAGCGCTCATATCCCAGACACGTGTGTTGCTCAGTACAGCTGTGGAGCTAATTACCCGCTCTGGATACGTGGTGGACACCCAACAGTAACAGATGGAGTCGTCACTCGAGATGTCTGCAGTCACACTGGCAGTTACTGCTGCTTTATCGGGTCTTTTCCCATTAAAGTCAAAGCCTGTCCAGGCGATTATTATGTCTATGAGCTGGTTAGAACAACTCTCTGTGATTCAGAATACTGCGCAGGTAATTTTAATTAACATGAGCTCTTTCTACACATTGTGGTACTCTGTACTAATATGCATATGACAATAAACTTGAACTGAACTGAACATTCAGGATATTTGTGTTTCTGTTCATTAATCATTATTCATCCAAACTTTCAGACACTGGCAGCATTAACACCAGCCAACTGTCACACCAGTGACCATCTCACCTGGTAATGTAACACACTGTGTCTCTACTGGCTTATTTTCTGAATGTTTTCTAATGGCTACAGTCAGATATGCTATGGTAAATTTGAACATGGATTTTAACATGAATAGTTTCCTCAAAAGTCATGGAAATGTTTTGGTAGAAATATATGAAACCTGTAGACTGTTCTCAGGTGTGTCTGTCATTCACTGTACAGTAGTTCTGAATATACCACACTTCATAGTCAGAAACAGTCCTTGTGTTTTTAATGATAAAGAACTATAAAATATAGAAATTCTGCTTCATTTAGAGTGAAGAATATATATCTCTCATTCATCCTTCATTCATCCCTCATTCATCTCTCATTCATCCCTCATTCATCCCTCATCCATCTCTCATTCATCCCTCATTCATCCCTCATTCATCTCTCATTCATCCCTCATTCATCCCTCATTCACTCAAAAAAAATGATGTGTTGGCTTTACTTAACTTTTTTATGTAAACAGGATCCACTGCTTCCACATAACTGGGTTTCGTTAACCCTCTGGGGTTCTTCATTTCAGAGTCACACTCAGGACCTTCGGGGACCAAATGGTCCGGGAGGCTGGGATTAATATATATAAAACAAAATCATAATTTTTTTTTTTACTTGTTTTTTATAATATTTTTTTCTTTTCTTTTTTTGGTGTTTTGAGATAATTTCATGATTATAATGAATATTTATTCAATAATTATGACCCATTTTTGACCAATTTTTTCCCTATTGAATATAATAGAAATTAATTTTTTTATTTTTTTATTTTTTTTATTTTTTTTTAAAAGCTGTATTTCATTTTAGAGTCAAGCCTAGACCTCATGAAAGCAATTTTTGAAATGAGATGGATGCCATCTGGTGGACAAACTGAGCATTTTAAAAATTCAAAAAGCATAGTTAATCTGAATTTATTAGTGTTTACATGTATAAAAATGTGTTTGTGTGTGTGTGTGTGTGTGTGGATGTGTCTGTTTTGCACTCTTGATGTTTTATAGATTCACCCCTTCACTGTTGTGTGCTTTTTTTTCTGGATTGTGGCTGATTTGTAGATTGTACGCACAAAAAAAATTGAATTTCCCATTCATTTCTTATGGGCGGACCATTTGGTCCCGAAGGTCCTGAGTGTGACTATTTTTTTTACAACCACTTAGACTATTCAAATCCTGTCGCCAATTGTTTTGGGTGTTCATATACCAAGTACCAACAAAGTCACCAAATTTCGGACCATTCCGAAAAAGCTATGATTTTTTTACATTTTTTTATTAAAACTTTTTGGGACCATTTGGTCCGAAGGACCTCAGGTAACTTCAACATCATGGAAGTCATTTTAAGCGATCCAATTAAACTCTGAGCTGAGTGTTAAATGAACACTGAAGCAGTGTTAAAGTTAATGAGATAATTAAGTGGATGATTGAGCATTATTGAAGACACCTGATGTTAACAAGCAGAATCACTGAAGGAGAAAAGTACTCGGTTACTAACGTAACCTCGGTTCTCTCTAGAGAGGGAACGAGTACTGCATAATATCTTACGCTATGGGGAAAACCTCTTTTCCACGAGATATCTAAGGCAAAAATTATCCTTAATTTTGATTTAATGTAAAACGCTGTGTGGCAGCATGCAGACATAGGCAAGACGGCTCGCGCGCCTATTGGCTGCCCTGCGGCAACAGCAGCAGCCTATCGAGAGAGGCCCTGCGGGACGGGATACCCAAGGGGGGCGCTTCGCGCCCATTTCCTCACGTCCCGCCAGAATAGGCGTGGCCTTGGCCTATAAATACACTCGACAGGCTGATACAAACTGGTTTTCATCACTGAAGCGAACCAGCGCTGTTGTATGCACGGCAAGATACGCAGTACTCGCTCCCTCTCTAGAGAGAACCGAGGTTACGTTAGTAACCGAGTACGTTCTCTTACGAGAGTATCTCTCGTACTGCGTAATATCTTGCGCTATGGGGAACACAATGCAACACGCCGTGCATACTGGGATCCGACACCAAAGTTCAAAGGGCAGTAGCCCGGGGCTCATATAGTGCATAATCACCGTAGACTCACAGAGAGTCGGAGAAGAGAGGCTACAAGCATCATTCCCCATGAAATAGCATCCCACAGGAGCTAGTTATGTTAACAGTGTTTCACGCAGACAGGGTGAACGTGTTCAGCCTGAATTGGGTATAAGTACGGGTTATTTAACACCCATGGAACTGTTCTATCGATCAGTGAGCGATGCCCAAGCAAAACTAAGCATTCTGCGCCGGCGCAGCGGGGCAGATAGTACTGAATTCTAGACCGACAGCAGCTTGGCCTGTAAGGCGGGAACCTCTAGGTCAGGTGTGCCCAACCCTGCTCCTGGCGATCGACTGTCCTGCACAGTTTATCTCTAACCCTGATCAAACACACCTGCCTTTAATTTTCAAGTAATCCTGAAGACCTTAATTGGTTGTTAAGACCTTAATTGAAGACCTTCAGGTGTGTTTGATTAGGGTTGGAGATGAACTGTGCAGGACAGTCGATCGCCAGGAGCAGGGTTTGGCACACCTGCTCTAGGTTATAAAACCTTATAAATGTAGACGGCGAGGCCCAGCCTGCCGCCATACAGATATCTTGCAAGGAAATCCCCCTAGACCACGCCCACGACGAGGCCACGCCTCTCGTGGAGTGCGCTCTGACACCCAAAGGACACTGAAGGCCCTTAGAAGTGTAAGCCAGCGCTATGGCATCGACTATCCATCCCCACATAGCAACATTGTGTCGGCCCAGATCCGGCCCAAATCTGGCACTTGTGGAATGCGGATCTGACCCACATCCAGCGAAGAATGACGGCCCTTGGGTGGCCCACTCCTGTTTGCCAGATCTGGGCCACAAGCAGGCCATAGCAATGCCACATGTCAGCCAAGAGTAAAGAAATAAACCAGAACTGGACTTTATCTGAGCCACAAAATCTGTGTATATTAAATATGAAGTAAGTTCAGCCATAATAAGCCTGTTAACAAGCAGAATCACTGAAGGAAAGAAGAGAACAGAAAAAGAGACAGAAACACAAGAACTACAACTGACTTCAGACACAGTCTTAGATGAAATCAGCTGAAGAGAAAAGAAGACATTAAATCTGTGAAGATCTCAGCAGAGGAGGAATAAACAACTCCACAAACAGCATTACCAGCTTCACTTATTACTAACCAGACTCACTTTATTTCTGTCAGACTTCTACAAAAGTTTTATTGAGAATGGACAGAGGTTTAATGAAGCAGAGGTGTATAAAGTAGAAGTAGAAGTAGAGAAAAAGTAGAAGTCCTGCCATGTGTTTATTCCAGCCATGAACTGATTGACAGTTGATTTCAGCTGATTTCTGTCTCCTGGCTGAAAAACGGATAATAAGCAAATCCAGGTGATTGGAACAAAATACTGAGGAGGATTTTTACTTTCTGAACTGGACTTTACACCTCTGCATAGCAATGCCACATGCCAGCCAAGAGTAAAGAAATAAACCAGAACTGGACCTTATCTGAGCCACAAAATCTGTGTATATTAAATATGGAGTCATTTCAGCCTTAATAAAGCCTGTTAACAAGCAGAATCACTGAAGGAGAAAATCGTAATTGGTTTGTTACCATTAAGGAGATCAGTGTTTGCTTTAGTTGGGCTCTTGACCCTTGAGTCATTAACTTCAGATTTTTGTTTGGCTGCTGTACCTGAGTTACAATAGCCAGATGAACAAAGAGAAAATGTTGTTTGATGGTGTTTGCTGTGTTTTAACATTATCATTATTTCACAATCATTTGACCTGAGTAGAGCCCATTTTCAAAGTTGAGTTTACTTTATTGATTATAGCAGCACTGTCCTTGAAAGTCATTTTATTCGTAACTTTCACAATGTAATCCAAATAATTTCTTAAAACATCACATACAAAGTATTTTTTTAAAGACATCAAGAATCAGCCTGTGAATCTCAACAATGGTGACAATTATAAAGCATTTTGCAGTGTATTCTGGATGCCACCAATCAAATCTCATTCATAGCTCCCATAATGCATTGCTGTATGAATAAATAATGAGCTAATGTTCAGAGGCAATCTTTTTGTCACCATTGTTGAGATTCATACGCTGATTGTTGATGTATGTTTATATCATCAAAATTGCTTTTTTTGTTTTCATGTTTGTTAAAGTCTACTAACTTATTGTTATAATATTGCTGGATACCATGATTCAGTAACAGGTTTGTGTCGTAAAAATACATTAATTTGACCAAATGATTCTTAAATTAAAATTTCCCAGAGAATCAGGCTATTTCATGATGATTACAAAACCATCACCAGGTAACCTTCATCACCTGATCCCATTTATTGGTAACTTACTTTGCTACTGTAAATGTGTTTGACAAACACACTGTCACAGCAGTCAAAAGAGATCAAGTATATAATAAGAGTAAAGACCCCGACTAATGGAACTACTAATCACTGTTATGGTGACTTCAAATGAAACCGAGTTAAACCTCTGTTAATTCTCAATAAGAACTTCTGTAGACGTTTGACAGAAATAAAGTCAGTCTGATTAGTAATAAGTGAAGCTGGTAATGCTGTTTGTGGAGTTGTTTAATCCTCCTCTGCTGAGATATTCAGATTTAATGTCTTCTCTTTAGTTGATTTCATCTAAGACTCTGTCTGAAGTCAGTTGTAGTTCTTATGTTTCTGCTCGTCTCTTTTTCTGTTCTCTTCAGAGGAGTAAAGTCCAGGTTCAGAAAGTAAAAGTCCTGCTCAGTATTTAGTTCCAGTCACCTGGATTTGCTTATTAGCAGTTTTTCAGTCAGGAGACAGAAATCAGCTGAACTTAACTGCCAATCAGTTCATGGCTGGAAGAAACACATGGCATGATTTCTACTTTCTACTTCTACTTTATACACCTCTGAATGCCAGTCCAGAGGAATGCCGGAAAATTGGCCACAGGACAAGTAAAGACAACTGCATTTAAAAATCAATTTCTTTAAAATTGTTCAGTTGATAAATAGTTCTCTAGGAGAGAGCAGAGACTAATTATTTCCCAAATCATAAGTCTGCTATGCTATTACATATTGATAAACCTTGTGTATTCGTTCACAGTAGCAGTTAAAATGTTAATGTAGTGCTAGTCATTTGTGCTGCATTAGTTATTGATTAGTTTTGCATGAATTACATTCCCTACTTTTTCAGTAGATCTCTGCACTCAAAAAAATGATGTGTTGGCTTTACTTAACTTTGTTTTGTAAACATGCACCACCGGTTCCACATAACTATGTTTCGTTAAACAAACTTCACCTTACGGATAATAGCAGCACTGTCATTGTAGAGCATACTATTTTTAGACTTAACGAAATTCAAATGATCAAATCAATAAACAAAAAAGAAACTTCCTAAAAAGTATTTTGAATAGGCACACACAGACATCAAGAATCAGCCTTTGAATCTCAACAATGGTGACAATTATAAAGCATGTTGCAGTGCATTATGGGTGCCTCCAATCAAAACTCATTCATGGCTCCCATCATGCATTGCTGCATGAATAAATAATGAGCTTATGTTCAGAGTTGATCTGTTTGTCACCATTGTTGAGATGCATACGCTAATTCTTGATGTCTGTGTGTGCCAACATTTAACAACATTTTTTTTAAATTGTTTTGATCCTTTGGTTTCATTAAAAGGGTTAAAAATGCTATACTATACAAGATGCTATGATCCATAAAGTAAAATTAACTCTGAAATTATGCTCTCATTGAGTGCAGTGATTCAGGCCAACCAATGATTATGTTAAAACACAACCAACACCCTCATATCACATTTTCTCTGTGTTCATCTGGCTGTTATAACAGAATTTCAGCAGCCAAGCAACTTCTAAAGTTAATAACTTAAGGTTCAAGAGCCCAAATAAAGACTAAACACTGATCTCCATAATGGTAACATACCAATTACGGTGTTCTCCTTCAGTGATTCTGCTTGTTAACATCAGGTGTCTTCAAAAGTGCTCAATCATCACTCAATTAATCACTTAATTATCTCATTAACTTTAACACTCTTCAGTGTTCATTTAACACTCTGAGAGTGTGGACTCATATAAACACTGAGCAGTGTTAATTTAACACTGGGGATTTTGCTGTGTAGATGCACTTTTACAAGTTGATTGTACTGAAATGTGTGTTGGCGGTGCCTGTACACAACCAGGGGCGGACTGGGACCAAAAAGTGGCCCTGGACTTTCTGGCCCACAGCGGCCCCCCACATCATAACACACTGGCTCATTAATGTGCAGAATAATTTTTAAATATAACAAATAATTTAAAAATATAACAATACAAGGAACGAGAAATGAACAGAAATGCTATTTAAACATTTATTTTAATTAACGCAACATATATTAGGTAATATTTGTAAAACAAAGGGATTCTTTACAGCAGAAAACCTTTTGAACCAAAGCTTTGCTTGAATTTTGTTGAGGGTGGAACTTGAAAAATGTCTAGATTTTCTGATGTCGGTACAGTGAAGAAATCAAAGCTGGGATGGCTTCCTGAATCTGACTCAGTCTATCTTCCTGAATCTGAATGAATGAATAATAATAATAATGATAATAATAAAAGGTTGTTTAAGTTTATTTACACTGTTAGCCCTTGCTGTAAAAAAAGTGGCAATGTCATACCATTTTCCATTAAAACAGTAATATACCGTAGAAAACAATGTATTCTGGGTTATATTTGCATTTTCGAGAAAGTAGCCTACAGGAATATACTGTGAGTTAACAGACACCCAGCGGCTGTGTTTCAAATCACAGCCTACACCCTCATTCACTATTCCCTACATTAGTTCACTAATATAGTCCACTTGACTGAGTGAATGAAAAGAAGTGAGTGAATTGAGACACTGATGAACACCTGATAAGCAGAATCACTGAAGGACAGAGAAACAAGAACTGAAAAAGAGAAACACAAGAACTACAACTGACTTCCAGCAACACTGAGTGTGAAAACAGTTTACAAACCAGTTTACGATTATTTCTTTCATACATGTAAAAAGGTTATTGTTGAGAATTAACAGAGATTTAGTTAATAATAAAGTTTGTTGTCACCATAATGGAGATCAGTATTTGCTTTAGTTGGTCTCTTGACACTTGACTTTATAATATTTATCTCTCTCTGACAGCTGTAACGGTGAGTTTATAAAGCACATCTGTTGTGGCAAAAAAAAGTTAAGAGGAAATGGATCAGGTGATTTTGGCATTTGTGATGTCATAATCATCCTGGAGATGTCTGATTTTCAGATCTGCTTAAGTCAGACACACACTGACAACACACACTCAACAATCAACGTATGAATCTCAACAATGGTGACAATCAAAAGTTTTATGTCGCAATGCATGCTGGGTTCCAGGATTGTATAAAACTCATGTATAAATGAAAAAATATTGCCACCATTGTTGAGATTCATGTGCTAAATTGTGATATCTCTGTGTTTCTGAAAATCAGTGTGGCTCTGTTTTTTTTTTTGTTTGTTTTTTTGGTTAATACACAATAAAAAAAGTCATTGTAATTTATTGCTGTGGTTTCAAAGTGGTGTTAATGTAACACTTTTGATTGAGAATTAAATTCTGAACAAGGGAGAATGAATTAGATTAGAGAACAGGCAATATAATGATTTTTGTTATCATAATCATTATAACCACAATCATTCATAAACTGTGTGTGCACAAAGTGTGGCTTACAAAAAACACAGTTCAAGCAGCAAAATAAACATTAAAGGTTTAGCATCAGCATCCCAACTAAAGCAAGCACTGATCTCTATAATGGTAACTTCAAACCAAACATTTTAACAACTTTTGTAGATGTATGACAGAAATAAAGCCATACTGGTTAATAATAAGTGTAATAATGCGTAATGGCTGGAAGTCAGTTGTAGTTCTTGTGTTTCTCTATTTTCTGTTCTTGTGTTCCTCTTTCCTTCAGTGATTCTGCTTGTTAACAGCAGGTTTTCATCACTAATGCTCAACAATTACTTACATATTCACTGAATTATCTCAATGCAACACTGTCAATGTTACTTTTACTCTTTGTAGTGTGGATTTTCCTGTGGGGTTGAAAGGGTTAACAGTGTGAGATAAAAAGACACACCCACGAAATGTATTTTCCAGTAATAAACTGTAAGTTATTAAACAGGTTTAACCTCCTAAGACCCGAGTTTTGGTCAGAGGTGGAAAGTCCAGGGGTCAGAAAGTAAAAGTCCTGCCACATTTTTACTCCACCCATAGCAAAAACTCCAGTGTTAAAGTTAATGAGATAATTAAGTGATTCATTGAGTGATGATTGAGCATTATTGAAGACACCTGATGATAACAAGCAGAATCGCTGAAGGAGAAAATCACAAATTGTACATCACCATTATGGAGATCAGTGTTTGATTGAGTTGGGCTCTTGACCCTTATATTTTTAACTTTGGGTTTTGTTTGTCTTTTGTATCTGAGTTAAAACTAGATGCTAGATGGACAAAGGCAAAAAGTGATAGGATGGTGTTGATTATGCTTTGACATAATCATGAAATAATCATGACATAATTATGTAAACTAAACTTATTGAGATTGTTTAACTTGTTAATTACAACTGCTTTGTGATTCCACAGCATATGACTTTCAGTGTTTTTAATACAATCCAAAATATCTAAAAAAAAACTTTCAAAAGTATTTCTTATTTAGAAATACAGACATCAATAATCCGACTGTGAATCTCAACAATGGTGACAATAATAAAGCATGTTGCAGTGCATTCTGGCAACCACCAATCACAACTCATTAATGGCTCCCATCATGCATTTCAGTGTGAATAAATTATGATCTGAATCTGAATTTCCTAATTGAAAAATCTGTTCGTCACCATTGTTGAGATGCATAGATTGAATCTTGATGTCTATGTGTGCCGTAAAGGAGACCTTTTTTTTATTTATTTTTTGAAAACAAGTCAAGAACTTTTAAGAAATCCTTTCTATTGTATTGAAAATTCTGGATCTTTGACATAGAATCAATGATCAGTCCCTCCAGAAAAACGCGGAGTTTTTTTGTGATTGTTGCGGGCAAAAATCATTGATTACGCGGCCCGTTTTCTTTAAAAATGCGATGGAATATGCGGGATGTTTATGCAATTTTTTGCGATGAAATTGCGGGAACTTGCAAAAATTGCGGGAACTTGCAAAAACTGCGGTTTGATGAAAAAGAGAAAAAAAAAGTGATTCCCCGGACACCCTGTTCTCACTAGGCTACTACCTTAATGTAAAGAGTCATTTCTTATTACTTCCTATGATAAGCAAGCATACTACATCACAGAAAGTGCTGGAAATATTTAATTTCTCATCTTGTTTTATTCCAGACTGTAACGAGTGGAAATAAGGTGTGGCCCCTTTAAGAGCTGTGCGCTCCCTGTTGAACTGTCTGCCGCCATGCGCCTCGAACAGTGTTCAGTAGACACCCCATGTTCGATGTTTGATGCTACTTCTTTTATCTTATTTTGTTTATTAAGTAACGATGTGGACGGTATAACGTGTGACAGACAGTTATACGAGATCGATTTGGGAATAAAGTGCGATCTGTGAGATGCCAATCGCCTCCGTGAGTCTGTCTGTAAATAACTTCAGTTGTGAGCTATCCCTATTTTTCTTCTTAAATATTTAAAAATAAAGTGTGCTCCTGTTTTACAGCTTTTCGATGATGTTCACGTCGCGTAATTACGTAACTTCATAACGTTCCCATGCCAACAGGGGGAAATGGCTGCTCTTGTGTGAAGCAAACGAAACATTTTTCAACTTTCTGCTAAGATATATATGTGACTTTTTGCGCCAAAAATGCGGGGATTATGATATCATGCAAGCCCCGCATATTTTGCGCGGAAATCAGCAATTTATGCGGCGAAATTACGGAGTATTTGAAAAAATGCGACCCCCGCATAAATATGCGGACTTTGGCTGATTATGCATTGAATTCAGCGATTGCATAATCGCGTTTTCTGGAGGGACTGAATGATGCTGTAATCAATAATATAAATTTAAGTCAGAAATAAGGATCTTAATGAGTTCAGTGATCAAGTTCATATGATGATTGTATCATAACATAAATCAAGAACATCAGATCACCTTTTCTCTTTGTTCATCTGCCTGATATAACTCAGTAACAACAGACAAACAAAATCTAAAGTTATCAACATAAGGGTCAAGTGCCCAACTAAATCAAACACAGATCTCCATAATGGTGATGTACAATTTGTGATTTTCTCCTTCAGTGATTCTGCTTGTTAACATCAGGTGTCTTCAATAATGCTCAATCATCACTCAATTATTCACTTAATTATCTCATTAACTTTAACACTCTTGAGTCTGGATCCAAATAAACTCCCAGTAAAGTTCATTTAACACTGGAGTTTTTGCTGTGGGTGTAATAAAAATATGGCAGGACTTTTACTTTCTGAAACCTGGACTTTGTGATGTCCACGTATGTGGACAACCAGGTCTGAGGAGGCTACACTGGCAACACTGTTGCCAGTAGTTTACTGTAAAATCTTGGGTCACCATTGTGCTGAAGAGTAGAGCCTGTGCTTTAGTCCAGGAGAAGATCTACAAACATTGATGAAATGCTGCATGTTGCTTTATTTAACAGGCGGTGACTGTGTAATTGCTGGTCCAGTGGAAATCTCTTTATTTACTAAAGTTTTTTTTTGTGGTTTCAAATGAAATAAGTTCACAGTAATACTTTGCTCACGTTATTAATGCATTGTACATTTTTTTAATACATTTAAATTGTAGTTGGTAAATTTAAAGCAGTCGGTTTCAGCAAGTGAAATTAGTTAACTCGAGTTTTAGTGCATTTTTACAGTTACATACTGTAGATTACAGTAAAGAACTGTACAATTAACAGTAAATTGCTGGCAACAGTGTTGCCAGTATTTTACTGTAAAAAACCCCGGTAAGGGCTAACAGTGTAACATAAAGGTGCAGTTCTACATAAAATAGGCTCATCTGTGTGTTGGCACATTGTTACCTAGCACTAAAATGCAAAAAGACAAATAATATTAATACTCATAAAACCTGCCCAGAAAGCCACACAGACAAAAAGGTGCAAACTTCTTGTGTAAGATGTGTTGGTCCTATCTGCAAAGATCATAGTAACGAAATCTACAAACAGTGCTCGAAGTGGGGCGGTACTCACCGGTACGCAGTACCGGCACTTCTACATTTTACTCTTAAGCGTACCTGCACTTTTTCTTGCGTACCGCTACTTCTCGCATGTAGCCGGTACTCGACCACTGACAGAAAAAGCGCCAGTGTCCGTCATGCGCTCCTGGTGCTCATGACATTTTTCATGACAAATGTCACAGAAAAAGCGTCAGTGTCACGCCCGTTGATATACTTCGTTTGCAGTGCGTATGCAGTGCGTATTTTTTCTGCACCCATGTTAACAGGTTCGAGCTTTCACATTGCACGCGCATGCGGTCCGTCAATGCGCTCCTGGTGCTGTGCGTATAGGCCTAGCAGTGCAGTGATCGTTCCGAGTCTATTTTTGCTGTGCTGCACGCGCTGAATTAAAGTGACAGCTCATGGTTCGTGGTCAAAACAGATTGACATGAAAATATAATAATCTCACCATAAATGCATTTAAATAAAATGCAGTAATCTAAATGTATTTTTGGACTTGCAGACTTGGAGGAGTTCCGTTTTCGCACGCACGTGCACACACGCACAACTTGTTTTAATACATTTATGTTGTTAATAACAATAAGTTTTGTTATAAGTTTTGTTTTTCACTGTAGAAATCTCAAATGTCATGATTTGCCAATGCAAGAGAGTACCGGCACCTTTCTTTTCCCACTTCAAGCACTGTCTACAAAGGATAGTAGCAAAGGATAACAAAGGATAGTTTAGAGCAGCGGTCCCCAACCTTTTTTGCGCCACGGACCGGTTTAATATCAGACAATATTTTCACGGCCCGGCCTTTAAGGTGTGGTGGATAAATACAACAAAATAAAATGATACGACTGGCATAACAACTGGGGCTATTTTTTAAATACAATAATAAACGTGAATCCAATGTGTAGGTCTACTCGCAACTTTATTAGCGTCTTTGTTACATCGCGGGTAACAACATAACATGAGTAACACTCTCTGGTCACTATGGTAACGTTTAAACATGCTTTCAAAATAGATACACCACAAAAACAAAATTAAGGGCACGAAAAATACAACTCACCATAACGCTGAATCAGTGGGAGCCGTGAGCCTGTTTCTCTCTAACGAGACGGTCCCATCTAGGGCTAATGGGAGACAAGGACACCCGAAGTGTGTTGCTTATGTCCAGTCTACTTCTTAGTTTTGTTTTGGTTGCTGTCACTGCCGAAAACCCTGCTTCACACAGATAGGATGTCGGAAATGGCAACAGGGTTTTCAGTGCTGTTGTGGCGATCTCAGTGTATTCTGCCATGACTTTTATCCAGAACACCGGCAATGTTGTTGTCTCAAACATACTTTTAAGGCCGCCGTCACTTGCGATCTCCAGCAGTTGATCTTCTTCTTGCACAGACATGCTGGATTCACCTGGTTTGTTTACAAATGGGTCGCGAATCCATTGCTTGGCAGTTCGTGGGTCTTTTGTGGTTGGGAAGTAGCGCTCAAACTCTTTTAAAAGCGAAGACAGGAGACGTTTGTTTTTTACTCATTTTGCTAGCTTGGGGGTTTATTTTTTAGCGGTAACGTATCACGTGACCGAGACAAGCGTTGCTATGGTTGCTATGCGCCAAGAGTGAGTCATAGACGGATGTAACGGAGATATTTTATTATTTTAAAATGTATTATTTTTCAAAATAAAACATCGTTCAGACTCAGATAATAAATAAAACGGAAATAATGTAAGTTATAAATAATTAACAATGTATAATTAATAAATAAATACATTAATTTTTTTCTGTGCGGCCCGGTATCAAATGACCCACGGACCGGTACCGGTCCGCGGCCCGGGGGTTGGGGACTGTTGGTTTAGAGCACAGTATGTGCGCGCTCTTGCTCGTTTGCTCTAGATTCCGGGAGATTTGAACTAATTTGCCAGCATCAGGGATCAGCTATCAATATGGGGGAGACTCGCGGAACTTCCGGGAGACTTGGGATGTCTGTATTCACGTAGCCTTTCGAAATCCGTGGATAAATCCGTTCGAAATTAGTGGATAAATTTTCCGGGACAGGTTATTAAAAAGAAGGACAATCCAGGTAAAACCGGGACAGGTGGCAACCCTACTTCGCGCCGATTCCGCCTAATGCATAATCAGTTAATTTGAAACATTTCACAGCATCTACCTCTAATGCTTTTTTTTTTAACGCGTAACTTTTCAGCCCCACCTTTTCTTTTCTTCCCCCTTTCATCCGTAGACAATTATTTGTTATTATCTTATCTGCTCAGAGAACTTCGCTGTACCTACCGGATCAATCGGTCTCTCTCTCTGTAAATTAGACGACGTGAAAGGGGGCGTGTTTCAAGATACGCAATGGAGTAGACCAAACTAAACAGGGAGGGAGGGCAAAACACTCACATGCGAACAAAACACACTCCTTGTCGGCCGCGGCCAAATCATCCATTTGCGTAGAAAAGAGGTGTAATATTATGATTTCATTTTTTTTTTTAAATGTATTTGTATACCAGATGGGCCAGCCCACATTGGCCAGCGGCCCACCGGGAAAAGTCCCGGTGCTCCAGATGGCCAGTCCGACCCCTGTACACAACCATCATATAATGATACAAATCCATCCAGTGTTTTTGTTTTAATCTCCTTATATGTTTTCCCCTGCCTCAAATTGAGCCGTTCGATCTTGTGACGTCACTATATCGGATGCCCCTCCCACGATTGATAATTGACAGCAGCGTTTCAACCTAGACCCGCCCTGAGCAAGCTGTCATCGTAGTCTATGGCAGCAATTCAATGTCAATAAGAACCGAGCGCACAACTGATGCTAGCGCGCGGTAAATGACTTTTGCGAGAGGATAACAGATCTACACGCGAGGAAACAGGAACTCGTGAGCTCATTCATACCCTGCGCGAGCTCATCTCCTCTGCACGCAATACAAGCCCTCGCACACGCGCATGATCATTCCACACGCCCTCTCGCGCGCGCATGATCATTTCACACCCTCTCGCGCTTGATCTACTCTCGCCTGCTGCTTTTGCTCGCTCGAACAATTTTATTTTTGACAGTCGAGTGGCGGGACTTCCTGTTTTAATAACCTCAAATGTCATTGATTACTTCCCATTTTCTGGAAGTCAGTTGTGATTGGACGCCTGTCCAATGACTCATAATTCACTTGACTTGAGACATCACTTAATTTGTTTTATTTATTGTGGTTTATTAATGTGTAATGTGATTTAATGCATTGTTAATGTAGAATATATTCTTACCAGATACTTCATTAACAGAAAGTCTTACTAGTGATTGCATTGTGTTGTTGAGAGATATTTGCAGACTGTAATGACGCATTTCCATGGTTATTAGCATTGTAAATCTACCAAAATTCTTATGTTTCCAAAAACACAGTTCAAGCGAGAGAAAAATGTATGATAATAAATTAAAGAGTCAGCATCCCAACTAAAGCTAACACTGATCTCTATAATGGTAACTTCAAACCAAACATTTCAAATTAAACATAACTTCTGTAGATGTATGACATAAATAAAGTCATATTGGTTAATAATAAGTGTAATAATGTGTAATGGCTGGAAGTCAGTTGTAGTTCTTGTCTTTCTCTATTTTCTGTTCTTGTGTTCCTCTTTCCTTCAGTGATTCTGCTTGTTAACAGCAGGTGTTCATCACTAATGCTCAACAATCACTTACATATTCCCTTAATTATCTCACTGCAACACTGTCAATGTTACTTTTTACTCTTTGTAGTGTGGATTTTCCTGTGGGGTTGAAAGGGTTAACAGTGTAAGATAAAAAGACACACCCACAAAATGTATTTTAAAGCTGCAGTCCATAGCATTTTCCCTTTTTGTCGCCATCTCTGTTCGAAATCTATAACTGCAGTGATTTGCGGAATTATCATCTTTACGTCGGTGGTAAATCGGCATAAAACAGCGCGGATGAACACAGTGTTTTGAGGCGAGTGCTGCTGTCAATCACCGCACTGTATGGATACTGTCATTCAGAATCACATATTCACTTTTTGAAAGCTTGACCAACATAAGAATTTTCACTGGAAAATGTCTTCTGAACAAGTAAGTAACATCCATTTTTGTTCTGATCAACTAAGGGGGGAATAGCATTTGACATGACAAGCGATCGTTAGATTTAATCAACGCGATTTACAGCAACCGTTCAAATCATAGCCTACTTAAATTTGTTCTCAAATTGTTCATGTTAACAACATCAGCATTGTGTGACTAACGTTATTTAATGTGTTTTATGATTACCTGTGTAGTTCGGAAATCATATTCTCCATAATAGCTAAACGAGAAAGGCACAACAAAGGAAACTACATAACTGTGTGAATTAAGAAAACGTACTGTTACACGATTGAACTATTGAAATGTCTTACTTGTTCAGCAGAAAAAGCTGTCTCTTCTTCCATTTCGAACCCCTTCGGGAGTTCACGCACCTTTCAAAAGCCCCACCGATGTGTATCCTTGTGTTCGCATGAGACGGTTTCTTTCTCTTTCCACCTTAAATCCAAAGTACAAAGTCTTTTGGGTTTTATAACTGGTTAATCTCCAGTTGACACTGATGATTGTTGTTTGGATCTTTCTGGATCCGCCATGAGTTTAATCATGTAAAGTGCTGCGAGAAAAGCCTATGTCTACATCTCCTCACGCGCAGTAGCCGGCTAGCCGAAACTCCTTCTTTATGTGTACAGATGTGACATAATGATGCAAAGACATGCTCGAATTTCCCGCGAAAACCCACCAGTACCACTGGAATTAAAATCATTATTACAAGCTAACCGTTTTGAATCTAGCTATGGCAAGCAGATAGTTTTGAACACTGACTGAAGATGTTTTTTTTTTTAAATAATTAATTTGGATTATTTTTAACTTAAAAATGTTACGGACAGCAGCTTTAACACACTGTTAGACCTTACCAGGTTTTTTTACAGTAAAATACTGGCAACACTGTTGCCAGTTATTTACTGTAAAAATGCACTAAAACTCAAGTTAGTTACTTTCACTTGCAGAAACCGACTGCATTAAACTGTCATTTAAAAGCATTAACTAAAATTTATAATGCATTAATAATGTGAGCAAAGTATTATTGTGAACTTATTTAATTAGAAACCAAAAAAAAACTTTTGTAAATAAAGAGATTTCCACTGGACCAGCAACTACACAGTCACTGTCTTTCATATAAAGCAACACACAGCATATCATCAATGTTTGTAGATCTTCTCCTGGACTGAAGCACAGGCTCTACTCTTCAGCACAATGGTGACCCAAAAAACAATATTTTACAGTAAACTACTGGCAACAGTGTTGCCAGTATAAACCTGTTTAATAACTTACAGTTTATTACTGTTAAAATACATTTTGTGGGTGTGTCTTTTTATCTTTCATTGTTAACCCTTTCAACCCCACAGGAAAATCTACACTACAAAGAGTAAAAGTAACATTGACAGTGTTGCAGTGAGATAATTAAGGGAATATGTAAGTGATAGTTGAGCATTAGTGATGAACACCTGCTGTTAACAAGCAGAATCACTGAAGGAAAGATGAACAACAAGAACAGAAAATAGAGAAACACAAGACCTACAACTGACTTCCAGCCATTACACATTATTACACTTATTATTTACCAGTATGGCTTTATTTCTGTCATACATCTACAGAAGTTGTTATTGAGATGTTTAATTGAAAATGTTTGGTTTGAAGTTACCATTATAGAGATCAGCGTTTGCTTTAGTTGGTATGCTGATGCTATAACATGTATTTTTCTTTTGCTGCTTGAACTGTGTTTTTGTAAGTCACACTTGTGCACACACACAGTTTATTAATGATTGGATTTGTCAAAATATGAAAATCATCATATTGCCTGTTCATCCACTAAAGAATTTGTTCTCACTCATTCAAAGTTTAATCCTCAAGCAAAAGTGTTACATTACCACCACTGTGAAACCACAGCAATAAATTACAATGGCTCATTTTTTTAACACATCATACATAACCCAAAAAAACTGAGCTACACTCTCTTGTAGAAACACAGAGATATCACAATTTAGCACATTAATCTCAACAATGGTGGCAATATTTTTTTTATTCATGCAGCAGTGCATGCTGGGAGTTTTATACTATCCTGGAACCCAGCATGCACTGCTGCATGAAACTTTTGATTGTTACCGTTGTTGAGATTTATATTATAATTGTTGATGTCTTTGTGTCTGACTCAATCAGGATTTTTTTAATACAATATATGATTACAACATTCTTCAGAAGACATGATTAGCCAAAATATTGATTACATGTTGAGGATTCACAGATTTATTTTATTCCCTTAAATTCATGTAAGTTTCATATCAAATACCCATATATTCAAAGAATATATGAAGAGTTCAGATGCAAAAGCCTCTAAAAGCCATCTGAAATTTTCTTCTAAAATGATAATTTTTATCAAGCTCGTATATTTAAATTCCGTAATTTCTCTTAAATGACAATTAATGGGTAATTTTTCTTGCCATTTAAGTGAAATTATTAAACTTAAATATACGAGCTGGATAAAAATGATCATTTTAGAGGAAAATTTCAGATGGCTTTTAGAGGCTTTTGCATCTGAACTCTTCATATACAGATCTGAAAATCAGATCACAAATGCCAAAATCACAAGATCAACTTTCTCTTGGCTTTTTCTTGCTACAACAGACATGCTTAGATAAACTCATAGTTACAGCAGTCAGAGAAAGATGAATATAAGAAGTCCAGGGACAAGAGACCAACTAAAGCAAATATTGATCTCCATTATGGTGACAACAAACTTTATTTTTTTTACTTTATTATCTGTTAATTCTCAACAAGAACTTTTGTACAAGTATGACAGAAATAATTATAAACTGGTTTGTAAACTGGTTTCACACTCAGTGTTGCTGGAAGTCAGTTGTATTTTTTGTGTTTCTCTTTTTCTGTTCTTGTTTCTCTGTCCTTCAGTGATTCTGCTTATCAGGTGTTCATCAATGTCTCAATTCATCAACTTCTTTTCAGTCAAGTGGACTATATTAGTGAACTACTGTAGGGAATAGTGAATGAGGGTATAGGGTGTGATTGGGAACACAGTCTCTGAGTGTCGACTTTGAGAGCTGTTAACTCACAGTATATTCCTGTAGGCTAGTTTAGTTTTCTACGGTATATTACTGTTCTCTTACGAGAGTATCTCTCGTACTGCGTAATATCTTACGCTATGGGGAAACACTCTTTCCTCGAGATATTGAAGCCAAAAATTATCCTTAATTTTTAATCATGCAAAACGCTTTTGCAGCAGCAAGCAGACAAGGGCGAGACAGCTCGCGCGCCCATTGGCTGCCTTGCTGGAAAAGCTGCAGCCTATCGAGTGAGGCACTGCGTGACGTAATGACGAATGGGGGCGCTTCGCGCCCATTTCGTCATGTCCCGCCAGTAAAGGCGTGGTCTCGCCCTATAATACCCTCGATAGCTGTATTTCCTCTGATTTTTCATTCCTCACGCGAAGCTCACGCATCGCGGGATCCAGAGTGAGAAGCCGCGCCGTTGACTTGTAGCCTTCTCAGCGGGACGTGCCATCTACTGAAGTCGCTGGCCCAGCCGCCTTCAACTGCCGTACCTGCTGCGCTTTCCGGCGTACTATATCCTTTTACTCTGCTAAGTGTGTGTGTGTTTGCTTACGTGACGCAACACCCATTTCTACTGTTCTAAAAGAGCTGCGTCTTTTTAAAGATGCCTTCCTGTGGTTCTTGCCGAGCCCCACTCAGCGACGAGGACCGCCACGTCATCTGCGTGTCCTGCCTGGGTGAGGATCACGCGGCCACCGCGCTCGCTGACGGCGGATGCCATCATTGTGAAAGCTTGCCTATGGTGACTCTGCGGACTCGCCTAGCTTCGTTCTCCGAGCCCACATCCCAGCCCGCCGTGATGCCGCGCCGCAAGAAGCGCCGCGCCCTGCGCGCGCCCGAGCTATTTCCAGCCCGCCAAAGCTCGCCGGTTCGCCCGCCAGCTTCGCCGGCTTCGCTCGAGTCGCTCCCAGACGGACAGCGGCCGCCGTCTGCCGCCGCGTCCGCACTTGAGCTCGACAAACTTACCGGAGACGGCATTGAAACTGAGCCGATGCGTCCGCTCTCTCAAGCCGTGGATTACATCGGCCTGAATGGTGAGATACATTTGTGGCTAACGCTATCCGAGATGACGGAAGCTGAGCGCTCCGTGTTCCTCGACGTTCTCGCTCTGCTGGACGCCGCCCCCCTCAGCGCGGGCCCCGGCCGAGGATTGAGATAAAGCCCGAGGTCTCAAGGCCTTCCTAGTCTCTCTAGGAAAGCGACGGTGTTCAGTTCCCGCTGCGGCCGGATTTTCACCAAAACTTCTCGCTCGTTCAGTTCCAAGCAATGTGACTGTTCCAGTGTATTTCGCAGTGAGCAAGCTGGTTCCACAGCCCGCTTGCCTGCGCACAAAGGCCGTCGTTTCGGCTAACTAGCAGCGCCGCCAGGCCCGAGATCAAACACCGCGCTCTCGCTCTGCTGGACGCCGCCCCCCTCAGCGCGGGCCCCGGCCGAGGATTGAGGTAAAGCCCGAGGTCTCAAGGCCTTCCTAGTCTCTCTAGGAAAGTGACGGTGTTCAGATCCCGCTGCGGCCGGATTTCCACCAAAACTTCTCGCTCGTTCAGTTCCATGCGTTGTGACTGTCCCAGTGTATTTCGCAGTGAAGCAGCCGGTGTCTCAGCCCGCTTGCCTGCGCACAAAAGCCGTTTCTATGGCTACCCAGATAAATCCAATAAAGAGTGCATTTTCTGGTGTTCCGGCCACGGCCGATGGTGTTACGAGTGTTGTAAGAATGCCCACGTCCCAGTGCCCATTCCCACACCCAGACACAGCCCTCCACGGTGCAGGGCTAGCACAAATAAAACCAACTCATGTTGGTTGTGCAGAAAATGTAGTGAACGCGCCCATACAATGCCCGCTTACACTACACGATGCGTGTCCCTTGGTTTCTGTAAAAACGAAACTAACACACATTTAGTCGGCGCGAGCCGACAGTGTTCTCAGTGCAGTAAATGTGCCCGCTGTTTTCGCATTTCCTCACTGACACGCCGAATCCCACGGGATTCATCCCCGCTCGCTTTCTATGCACAACCCGTCACAGAGAAGCTGAGCGCGGCCAGGCTGCCCGCTGTGATTAGCGCGCACCTCGCACGCTGTGAACACAGCGTTGATTCAGTCGGCGCGAGCCGAGTGTTCTCAGTGCAGAAAATGTGCCCGCTGTCTCGCGCCCGCATTTCTCACAGACACTCCGAATCTCACGGGATTCGCCCCCGCTCGTCTTCTCTGCACAACCCGTCACAGAGAGGCTGAGCGCGGCCAGGCTGCCGGCTGTGATCAGCGCGCGCCTCGCACGCTGTAAACACAGCAGTGATTTAGTCGCGCGAGCTGACAGTATTCTCAGTGTAGTAAATGTGCCGCATTTAGTAAATGTGCCCACATTCCCTCACACGCGCCGAATCCCACAGGATTCGCCCCGCTCGCTTTCTCTGCGCGTCCCGCCATAGAGAAGCTGAGCGCGGCCAGGCTGCCCGCTGTGATCAGCGCGCCCCCCGCCTCGAACGCTGTAAACACGGTGCTGTGTTCCCAGTACACAGGGGCTCTCGAGCCGCCGTCCTGCCGCGGCCAGAGCCCAGATTTCATTCTACCCCTAGCTATTCACGCAGATGCGTGGTCAAGGCTTCCCGGGGTATCAGAATGGGTGTTGAACACTATAACGAGAGGCTGTTCGCTACAGTTCGCTCGACGCCCCCGCCGTTATACGGCGCGAGTCGAAACTACGGTGTATAGCGAAGTGTTTCATCTACTTCGAGCCGAGATAGCGAAACTACTGAGAAAAGAGGCTATAGAACCTCTATCTCAGGGCGAAGGGGGCTTATACAGCAGATATTTTCTGGTGGGCTCAGACCCATTCTAGATCTGCGACTGCTGAACAGAACGCTCGGGAAGCGCCAGTTCAGAATGCTTACGACCAGGAAAATCCTCGCGCAAGTGCGCCAAGGAGACTGGTTCATGTCAATAGATCTGAAAGACGCCTATTTTCAAATACAAATAGCGTCCCATCACAGGCGATTCTTGAGATTCGCCTTCGAGGGCCAGGCATATCAATACACAGTCCTGCCGTTCGGCCTGTCCATAGCCCCCCGTACGTTCACGTAGTGCATGGACGCGGCCCTCGCCCCCCCTGAGACTTCGGGGCATGCGAGTTTTGAACTACTTGGACGATTGGCTGATTCTAGCTCGTTCACGAACGGAGCTCATAGAACACAGGGCCGCATTACTCGAGCACCTCGAGGAGCTGGGCCTTACAGTCAATTGGGCGAAAAGCTCACTGCTCCCCAGTCGGAGAATTTCCTTTCTGGGAACAGTGTTAGACTCGCTATCCATGACAGCACGCCTGTCACTGGAGCGCGGATTGAATATTCAGCACGTCGCGAGATCCTTCCGCCACGGCTCTATAGTCCCGCTCAGAAGGTTTCAGAAAATGCTGGGTCTGATGGCCTCAGCAGCCTCCGTACTCCAGTTGGGCCTGCTCCGCATGCGCCCACTGCAGCTATGGCTAAAAGCACGAGTTCCCCCAGGGCGTGGACCGCGGGTCTATTTCGCCTCAGGGTCGACCTTCAGTGCGTTTCAGCTCTGAAACCGTGGAAAGTGACCGACTGGTATCAGTCAGGTGTGAGTCTGGGGATCGCCTCGGGTGTGAAGGTGGTGTCTACGGACGCCTCCACATCGGGGCGGGGAGCGCTGCTCGAGGGCAGACCGCTAGCTGGCCAATGGTCAGTACGGGAGAAGCTCCTTCACATAAACTGCTTGGAATTAATAGCAGTCGACAAAGCGCTAAGGCGCTTCTGTCCCCAGATAATAGGCCACCACGTATTGGTCCGGTCGGACAACATGTCAGTGGTGGCGTACATAAATCACCAGGGCGGCGTCAGGTCCCGAAACCCTTACAGGCTGACGGAACGCCTCCTGGTCTGGGCTCAGCACAACCTGCTCTCGCTGAGAGCGGCGCATGTGCCTGGTCACCTAAATGTGGGGCCAGACAGGCTGTCCAGAAACAACGTCCCAGCAGGAGAATGGTCTCTGCACCCGCAGACGATCCAGCTGCTGTGGGAAACGTTTGGCAAAGCGCAGGTGGACCTGTTCGCGTCCCAAGAAAACGCTCACTGCCCGAGATTCTTCTCGAAAAGCCGGGACGCGCTGGCCCATGTTTGGCCCCGCCGCCCCCCCTATATGCTTTTCCCCCTGTCTCACTCCTGCCTCAGGTGTTGGAGCGAATCAGGAGGGAGGGATGCCCAGTGCTACTCATAGCTCCGCTCTGGACAAACCAGTCATGGTTCCCTGTCCTGATGCAGCTGACCAGCGCTGCCCCATGGCCTTTACCGTTGAGGAGAGACCTCCTCTCTCAGGCGGGAGGCTCGATTTGGCATCCTCGCCCGGATTTGTGGTCCCGGCACGCATGGGCCATCAACGGGTACCCGCTGACCTCCCAGAGGGAGTGTTAAACACGATCGCGTAGGCTAGAGCCCCGTCTACCAGACGGCTCTACACCTCGAAGTGGTCTGTGTTCTCTGCTTGGTGTCAAGCGTAGAGCTTTTCACCTGTAGACTGCGGGGTTACGGAAGTGCTTTCCTTCCTTCAGGAGCTACTGGATAAGGGCAGGACCCCTTCCACGCTCAAAGTATACGTGGCGGCCATAGCAACGTTTGTAAAACCGGTGTCTGGCCAGTCACTAGGAAAGAACGACTTAGTCGTGCGTTTCCTTAGAGGAGCTCGGAGGCTAAACCCTCCCAGGCCCCTTCAGTTCCGACATGGGACCTTTCCACGGTCTTGGAGGCCATGAAAGGTGCCCCATTCGAGCCAATCCAGTCGTCAGACATCAAACACTTGTCTTTCAAGACAGCGTTTCTTATGGCTCTCGCTTCAGTGAAGCGCGTAGGGGACTTGCAAGCGCTCTCAGTGAGCGCGTCATGCATGGAGTTTGGACCTAATGACTCAAAGGTCATACTCAAACCGAAGCACGGCTACGTGCCAAAATCCCTCAACACACCGTTCAGGGCACAGGTGATTTCCCTGTCTGCCCTTCCGGTTCTCAATGGGGAGAAGGACGCGAGTCTCCTTTGCCCTGTCAGGGCACTAAGGGCTTATGTGTCCCGCTCGTCTGGTTTCAGACAGACTGAGCAGCTTTTCGTTTCGTTTGGCGGCCGTGCTAAGGGACTTGCCGCTTCGAAACAGAGCCTATCCAGATGGATAGTCGGTGCCATAGTGCTGGCTTACACTTCTAAGGGCCTACAGTGCCCTTTGGGTGTTAGAGCGCACTCCACAAGAGGCATGGCCTCCTCGTGGGCATGGTCTAGCGGGGTTACCCTGCAAGATATTTGTATGGCCGCGGGCTGGGCCTCGCCGTCTACATTTATAAAATACTATAACCTGGAGGTTCCCGCCTTGCAAGCTAAGCTTTTGGCGGTATAAAGTTCAGTGCTATCTGCCCGCTGTGCGGCTCAGATACTGAGTTTGACCTGCGTATTGCTCACTGACCGGTACAGCAGCTCATTAAATTGTCGACACACTTGTGGCCACCCAGTTCAGGCTGAATGTTCACCCTGACGGTATGGTCTATTTGTCACATGATCAGCTCCTTCGGATGCTATTTACAGGGAATGATGCTTCTAGCCTCTCTTCCCTCACTCTCTGTGAGTTTATGGTGATTATGCACTATATGCGCCCCGGGCTTCGGCCCCTGGGACTTTGGTGTTGGATCCCTACCAGCACGGCGTGTTGCATGGTGTTCCCCATAGCGTAAGATATTACGCAGTACGAGAGATACTCTCGTAAGAGAACGTACTCGGTTACTAACGTAACCTCGGTTCTCTCTAGAGAGGGAACGAGTACTGCGTATCTTGCCGTGCTTGGAATACGCTCTGGTTCGCTTCGGTGTTGAAAAATCAGAGGAAATACAGCTATCGAGGGTATTATAGGGCGAGACCACGCCTTTACTGGCGGGACATGACGAAATGGGCGCGAAGCGCCCTTATTCGTCATTACGTCACGCAGTGCCTCACTCGATAGGCTGCAGCTTTTCCAGCAAGGCAGCCAATGGGCGCGCGAGCTGTCTCGCCCTTGTCTGCTTGCTGCTGCAAAAGCGTTTTGCATGATTAAAAATTAAGGATAATTTTTGGCTTCAATATCTCGAGGAAAGAGTGTTTCCCCATAGCGTAAGATATTACGCAGTACTCGTTCCCTCTCTAGAGAGAACCGAGGTTACGTTAGTAACCGAGTACGTTTTAATGGTAAATGGTATGATATTGTATTTTATACAGTATTTTACTGTAAAAAACCTGGTAAGGTCTAACAGTGCAGTAAAAAACTGTAAGTTATAGAACTGGAATATACTGGCAACACAGAAGACAGAAATCAGCTGAAATCAACTGTCAATCAGTTCAAACATATGGCAGGACTTCTACTTTTCCTCTACTTCTACTCTTCTACTATACACCTCTGCCACTGAGTCGAGGGTAAGTGCTAAAACACTGTATTTGTGCTTTATTTCTCTCTCTCTCTTTTAAAGACTATTTTGAGACTATCACAGCTGAAGACCTGATCTGAAACCACTTAACTTGAACTGCAAATCAAAAGGCACCTCAAAATATTGTAAAAATACAATACTTTTCTGCACTCTCACTTCTGCTCACTTCTGCACCTTTTAGCGTATTCTTGAAACTTGGAGTTGTGATAATGTGAGTGCTGTTGGCTCTTGCATAATATTGCTTGTGATGTTTCTCATTTTATAATTATTCTTATTGCTTAGTTGCTGAATAAAACTTAAGGGCTGTTGACTGATAATTGGAAATTTGATACATTTTATTCAGGTGTTGGCGCAAAGGTGAACCAAATGACGAAAGTGGAAAGGAGGACTTTATTGAACTGATGCCTGAAAATCCAGTCCTGAACAACTGGAATGATTTGCCATGCGCTGTGAAGAGAAAAGGGATTTGTGAGACTTTTAAGTTCCAACCCTTGTTGTTATATTTGATCATTTGTTCACTTTCATGTATTATTTTATGGAATCATTTTTATTGTAATCAAGTCATTTCTGATTGAGATTTCTGTCATGTCACTGTCGGCTGATTTCGTATTAATCTCTATCATGATATAAATTTTGTTTTATAATTGACTGTAATGTACCACATATGGATGTTCAGATGAAATTTGTTAGAAAGAGAATGTAAAATTGCCCTTATATAAGAACTTTGATTATTTTATAATGAACTAACAATATCCAGTTTCTAATAAGGTGAATAAGGGTGTTTTTCACATTTGTGTTATATTTATTCATACCATCTTAGTAAATTAAGTGCAGAACACTGATCCTCATTGTCAGGGTTCTGCTTGAACATGGCTCTGTCTTTGTTTGTGTTGGCCATGTGCTCCTCTGTTCTTCTCCTTGTTTCCCAGTACCAGTTGAGTTTGTCTGAGTGTTATCACCTGTTCCTCAGGTTCTCTGCTCCCTTTCTTGTTCGTATGTCCGTATGTGACTGTATGTCCGACTGATTGCACTGTATTCTTCCCTTTGATTCTAAACTGAACTCAAATGGCACTGAGAATTGGGTAAGAGACATACTTAAACGACTTAAAGCTGCTCTAGGTAACTTTTGTAAAAAAAAAAAAAAAAATTAACATATTTGTTAAAACTGTCATTATGTCCTGACAGTAGAATATTAGACAGATAATCTGTGAAAAAATCAAGCTCCTCTGGCTCCTCCTAGTGGTCCTATTGCCATTTGCCATTTACCGTTATATTAAAGGTCCAATATGTAGGAATTTTGTAATAAAATATCCAAAAATCACTTGCACAGTGTGATATTTTTCCTACAGTTGTGTACTTACAATATCCCAAAAGTCTCCAAAGATATTTTATTTCAGAGAAATTCCAATTTTAAATAAGTGGCGGTCCCGGCCAACAATTGTCGCCTGTCAATGACGCAATATCCGTGCTATCCTCGGTTTCCGCTCGAAATGCCATAGCCATGATGTAACCATGGCGACAGATGTGGACAACTGCGTAATGCGTGACGTTTAGCGGCACAAAGTTCTTGTTTCGTTCAAACATAAACCATGGCAAGCAGACTTTGGGACAAACAATGAGAATTGAAATAAGGATCAATATCAGCGTGGCGTTTTTGAGATGCCGAAAGCTCCACGTCCACGACTAACTTGGACTCGACAGAGCTTCACGAGTCACGACTTGACAGCTTTATTAGACAGGTGAGCAAATGTACATAAAACAAATCAATGTTAACGTTAGCTCAACATGATGACATGTTAGAATATGGTCAGTACGTTATTCTAATCTTGATCTAGCTGCTAGTTTCGTATAGAAAACGAACTAACACGTAGAATAACATTATAACTTTCAACACACGCTGTTTAGTATGATAGTGTAACGTTAGACCAAGTGAAACAGCGCTGCGTTCCCTCACAAGTTTAATTCGTCTAATAAACTGACCTGTGTGAGTAATCCAGCACTTGCGTGTAGTTCTGTAGAATTAGATGTCCTTATTTCTTTATATCCGCGGGACTCGCGTGTGATATCATTTATATCCGCGGGACTCGGGTGTGATATCTGTCTCTTTAGCAATCACGACCTGCTTCACACCACTGTAATGTTAAAAAACATGAGTGTTTTCACTCATCCATAAACATTATTAGATCCATCAGCTTGACAGCAACTCCCATCATTCAGCTCGTCACTGCGTCATAAACATACGCCTTTGTTATCGTTGGAAACTGCGCCCTCTTGTGGCCAAAATAGTTACATATTGTATATTTAACCTTATCTTACTAGCTATTTATAACTTATAGAAAGAGTGCAATGTTATAAAGTTACATGTATTGCAAAATACAAAATGATTTGAGGACCAAGTTTGTAGGTAAAGTATGGGCAGGCCATAGTCAATGGAAAGCATATTGTTGATGTTTCGTCCCTATTAGTGAATGTGCCATAACTATCCGCCGTCATCGGTGGCCCTGCTTACTAGCCTGTGCGTTCACGATAGGCTCCGCTGTGGGGGAGGAGCTGTGGAGGGAGGAGCTGTGGGGGAGGGGCTGTGGAGGGAGGAGCTGTGGGGGAGGAGCTGTGGGGGAGGAGCTGTGGAGGGAGGGCTGTAGCGCAGCAGAGAGCAAGGGGGTGGGACCGGTAAGTTGTGCTTGTTCAAATTTTCAGGCTAATGCTGGGCGTACACCTAAAGACTTTGAAAAGATTTAGAAAAGACTTTATAAGATTATCAGCTCACATCTAAAGACTTGGGTTCACAGTTTTTAGTCTCAGACTAAATATTTTACAAACACTGAATCTTGTAGGGACACTATTTACAAGACTACAACTAGATTTTGCGTGCATATTACGTCATCGCAAATGTGCAAACTGTTTTCATGATAGAAAACAGAACGAGGGTCAATCTTGTTTTTTTTTCTTTTATTAATTCGCTGCTATTATGTGCAGTTGAGTGAACAATACAGGTTTACTGTGCGTGTGTCATATAAGGTGGGCTTCTGCTGCTTGCAAACGGACTCTTTTGAGGAGACAGTGGATTTCCAACTTTGTTGCCCTGATCCCACGCGCAATGCACGAATACACTGCAGGCTCACTCTCGCTCGTATCCAAGGTAAATCATCAACACTAACTATCATCCCTTACAAGTGTTTTATTTAACTGAATACATCACAATAAGCTAAAACGCATGCGCAGGTTACTTTACTTCCTGAACAAGTGAGCACCCGAGTCCGTGTTGCTTTCACATTCACGCGAACCGCGGCACGGTTCGGGAGCAACCGGATTTTAACCAGATAACAGACTTCTTTTCTTTTCCACTCTGTCGTGGTATGAATGGCAGTTTACATCAAAAAGACACGGCTGCTCTGCCCACAGCTCGACAAGGCGCTCCTCTTTATCCATGGTCCATTTTTGCCTAGGCTACTTGGCGCTCGTTGTGTTTCCACGTCCGTCGACATGTTTCTTTATTGTGACTGATGGCTTCCTGTTTTCTGAGAACGATTTTATTGGTTGTTGATTGTTTTACGTCACTATGACTACGCTAAGACTTGCGATAATATCAAACATGTTTGATATGAAATACTAGAGAAAGACTGGCATAAATCGGGTCGCCGACTGCAGATTATCACCTCACATTTAACGATCGAGACGACGGGAGCGCGCCGAGACTCCAGTAAGATTCCTAAAGACTGCCGGTCTTTAGTCTGGGACTGTGAAAATCCTTTGGTGTACGCCCGGCATAAGTCAACGTTTTCTCAAAACTTCCTACTGCAGCTTTATTTGGGGAACTTGAGAGATGAAACCATGCTGATGACCTGGGTCTGTGGTGGAGTAGTGAGTTTGATGTGGGATTAAACTTGAGGTTCTGTGGGGTGCGGACTGGAACAGCTTCCGAACAAATGTGATTTGGGGGTTTGGACCGAGGTTACCTCGTGAGTCATTCCTAGAGCTCCTCCTGTCTGATTTTAGCGGAAAATCAAGTCCATTGGAGACGTCCAGTAGATTTCTTAGGCACGCCGAAAGAACACCACAGACACAGTGCCATGGGAAAATCTCAGATTAAAATTGGGAGTTGTGAAAAATGAATATAATTAATAATTGTTGATGAATATTCTATCAATGTAAATTCTAAACATGTTTAAAATGTTTTTAGAGATTGTTATCCTACCTTTTAGGAGAACATTCTGGTAACAAAAATAAAATTAGCTACAGAAAACATTACAAGAAAATAACATAATGCTCTCAATACATTCAAAGAACAATATTTCATAACATATAAACAATAACATTTCTAGTCGGGATGAGCTTATATTGTGGCCATAGTTTGAGCACACAGTGTGAGCGCTGTGAAATTACACTTTTAGATCACTGTGAACTCTTTTTTGAAGATTCTTGATGTTCACTGATCACTGCGAGATCAATGTGTTGACTGGGTAGATTAACTGATTTTATTTTCCCACTTATATTATTTTATTGTTTTATGGAAACACTTTAATCACTAGATTTCTTGGTGTATCTTTGAAACATTCTCTTTGAATAAAATGGTCAGTTGTCATTATCACAGCAATTTTGTTTTTATTTCATTCTTGTGTATCTGTTTATTGCACTATGGATATATTTGCTCCAGTCCAGCAGGGGCAGCAGAGAGCAGGTTTATCAGACTGAAGTGATCAGAGAGGAACAGAAACATCAGATTCACGCACTTTCTGCTGTTTCCTGCATCATCAATACAAAGGTCCAGTTTGGCCTGTTTAAGTGTGTATGACTTTATTTGAGTGATCACAGATTCCTCTTGTTGACTTTTGAAGCCAGGCCCGGACTGGCCATCTGGAGCACCGGGACGATTCCCGGTGGCCTGGCGACTAATTTGGCCTGCTGCCAGCCAGCGTTTAAAAAAAAAAAAAAAAAAAATGTTATATTGTTACCTTTACCAGTGATCATTTTCAAATTCGTCATTCAATTAAAATATTATTAATATTAATAATAATAATAAATAAATAAAATCATGAATCTGTTAGTCTTGACTGGCAAGGCTACGATTCAACTTTACGCATCAGCCAAACGGTTAAACAGAAAATGCGAGCAGCACCCGATGATGGAGAGAAACGGCCAGGTGGAGCAGAGAGGGAAAGGACAAAGAAAAAGAAAGCACTCCAAGAAGAAGCAGCAAAATGTTGCAAAATTATTGGCCTGTTCAGGGCTTCAAGTGCAGGTCAGTTTAATCTGTAAATACTGTAGCTACTTTTTTCTTTGTTAACTTAGTATTGAACTGCTAGCAAATGTAAGCAGTAGCGCCTGTCTAACAGTGAAACAGCACACAGAAAACTCACAGAAGAAATGTACTGAGGTAAAAATTCTAATTGTTTTTTTATAACATGATTTAGTTTAACATAACACAACTAGGGAGCTGTTTTGCAGAATATTATCACGATAGAAAATGTTACATTGAATTTATTGTTCAATAAGTAGCATAGTTCATATATTTATTATTATTAAAGTAGCGTAGTTCATATTTATTATTAAGTTACTTACATTTTAGACACAAACCATATGAACTGTTTTTGTTCTATTTCACCGACGAAAATAGTTCCAAAGGTACAGCGCGGTGTTTTGTTACTGAATGATTCAGCGTTTTGAACGAATCTTTTGAATGACTCCCGAATTAAGATGGCCACTTGCCGCCACCTATTGGCGGTTTAGTTTAATGTGTAAGTATTGAATTTTTTTATTTGTATATTCAAACATTTATTTAAAACATCAATCTCATAACATTATTTATTGCAGTTGTAGTTGCAGTGCACATTATTTAATTTGATGGGTAACAGCCCTATAGTGTCTTATTATTATAACTGAATTTAGGCTATTGATCAAATGTAAGAATTTGACATAAAAGATGATGCATACATTTGCTTTACTTCTAGGTTGGTTGTTTATGTTTTTATGTTATGGTCATACTGTGAAATAAATGTAATATAGGGGGGGGGGGGGGGGGGGGGACAGGGTTGTAGTGTTTCTAAAACATTTTTGGGTACATAGGATGGCCTGGATGGGTGTAGGATTTCCCGGCCTGAAATTGAGTCCCAGTCCGGCCCTGTTTGAAGCTGATAACATGGTTGAATGTACAATACACAAACACAGTAGTGTGAGTCTGCAGGGAGGTTTTAAGTTGGACTTCAAGTCTTCATTCTTGTTGAAGGCCAGTGTGAAATAAAACCACTTCCTGTGAAGGTTTAGCATTACTGTAAATACACTACTCATCATTCTGAGCACCACACCTCATCTGTGAAGACGTACTGTCGGACACAGCGAATAATGGATTTAGAGGACATTTCTCAAAATGTTGAACGCAGAGATATTGAGGACACAACTGGACCTCCAGCACAGAGCAACGGCCAGACGTTCATGGACCCTTCTTACAAGGTTAAACTAGTTCAAATGTGGCCATTGTGGACATATTTTCAACATCATTTATGGTCTCATTTAGACAATTTATACTGTTTCTGGACCAAATAAACACTCTCAGGATGCATTAAATTAAAACCCATGTTTATTTCAATGTAATTGAAAAGCAACTCAGTTTGTGTTTGTCCAAAAATCATGAACATAAAAGACACTTCTGTAAATCACACATCTCTGGATCATGAGAGAAACCAGATCTGAAGGAAAGTCTTTCTGGCTCAGACACTTGTGCTGAACTTAATCACAGACATAACATACAGATTTTACTATTTCTGTCAGACATCTACAGGAGATCTTAGTGAGAATTAACAGAGGTTTAGATGCTGATATTTGTGTCATTTGGAGTGTCACCAGTGTAGTGATCAGTGTTTGCTTTAGTTGGGCTCTTGGTCCCAGTTCTTCTTACATTAGCTTTTCTTTGGCTGCTATATCTCTGTGTTTGTAAAACACAATTGTTATGCAGAAAAAGCAAAGAAAAAGAAAAATCAAGTGTCGTCAGCTTCTTGTTGATGATGACGTTAATTTGATAAAACGAGCATCTAATTTTGTGATTAAAATTTTGTATTTGGCATTTATAACTGCCAGCCCTATGGAACTGCATTATTGGCACCAATAGCATTTAATAGTTCACTTATTTAGAGGTGTATAAATAGGATGTGTACACGAAGTTTTGAGCAAGTGTAGCATATAGTCACACACAGACATCAAGATTTTACATATGAATCACAACAATGGTGACAATCAAAAAAAAAACTTGGGAATCAAGGATGAGTTTTGTCCTATGAAAGCTACCCATCATGCATTGCATCGTGATGCTTTTTTTATTGTCACCATTATTGTGAATCATATGCAAAATCTTGATCTCTGTGTGTGACTATATGCTACACTTGCTCAAAACTTCGTGTACACATCCTATTTATACACCTCTAAATAAGTGAATTATTAAATGCTATTGGTGCAATATTGCAGTTCGACAGGGTGAGCAGCTATAAATGCCAAAGCATCTGACAACATTAGCTGCTTGCTTTTTGAAGATTTTGCTGATATCAGCTGAACTTGCTTTATCATGGCTTTTTTTGCCATAGCAATCGTGTTTTACAAACACAGAGATACGGCAGCCAATGAAAAGCTAAAGTAAGAAGAACAGGGACCAAGAGCCCAACTAAAGCAAACACTGATCACTACACTGGTGACACTCCAAATGACACAAATATCAGCATCTAAACCTCTGCTTATTCTCACTAAGATCTTCTGTAGACGTCTGACAGAAATAGTAAAATCTGTAGGTTATGTCTGTGATTAAATTCAGCACATTATTGAGACCATAAATGATGTTGAAAATATGTCCACAATGGCCACATTTGAACTAGTTTAACCTTGTAAGAAGGGTCCATGAACGTCTATATCAGACGTGCAGAACACGTCAACAATAAGACGTCATAAAACGTTACATTCTGGCTCCTCTGGGGACGTCTATTCAACGTCCGACTTTGTGACAAAGACGTTGAAAAGACGTCTTTTGGACATTAAATTGTTTAGTGGGAATGATCTCAGTGTTGAGAAAAGGCAGTTACGGGGAAGTTTTGATGCTTTGAATCAGAAGAAACTGGAGATGGAGAACAGAGTCAATGATCTCAGTGCTGAGAAAAGTCAGTTACAAGGAAGTGTTGACTCTTTGAGTCAGAAGAAACTGGAACTGGACACCAGAGGCACGTCTTTGGATGATGAACTAAAGAAGGCAGCTTCTAAACAAAGTCAGTAGAAATCAGTTTTTGTTGTCCCAGTTCTCTTTTTCTTTACTGTATGAATACAGTTTTGAAAAGTGTTTATGTACAAAAATCTGTGTGGTCCAGGTTTTTTCTTCATATCCAATGAGGAGAAGAGCTGGTCTGAGAGCAGGAAGTTCTGCAGAGATCGAGGAGCTGATCTGATCATTATCAACACTGAAGAGAAGCAGGTGCGTGTGTGTGAATGACTGTTAATGAATGAGAGGAATCACACTTATTCCTGTTTTTATTCACACACAGAGGTTCATACATTCATTCATCAAGGAGAGGTGTGTGGATTGGTTTGTCACACTCTGAGAACGAGGGGATCATGAAATAGGTGGATAATTCAGCACTGAATCAAGGGTAAGTGCTAAAACACTCACAGTGGATGTATTTTAAACATGAGGCTTCCTCAAACACCACACCCTAAAGATTTATTTATTTATTTTAGAAAAAACTAAAATCTTCAAGATCATATTTAATGTTTTTGCACTTTTCACTTTTATTCAGGTTTTGGAATAAAGATGAGCCAAATAATGCAGATGGAGGCAAGGACTGTGTTGAACTGAAGCCTTCAGACTCCATCCAGAACTGGAATAATCTCCAATGCTCTGAGAAGAGGAAAGGGGTTTGTGAGAAATAGGGTTCATCCCGTCTTCTAATGTTTTTAATTGTATTATTTTATGGAATCATCACTCTTATTAATAATTTTTGATTAATGTTCCTGTCTTTTAAACATTCTGCTACTGTAATTAGTAACTGCTTTCATGATATAAGCTTCATTCTATACTAGGTTTTGTATGTAACATACAAAACCATAAATGGAAATTCACGTAATAGAAAAATTTACAAATGTCAACAAAAAAAAGTATTACTATAATAAACATCAGCGGGGTGAACTGTGTAATCTGGGACTAGTGTGGCACACTTTGCTCCATCACAAGCAGATCTATGCCAACATATCCTGCTTCTGGCTGTTTTTATGCCCCTCATTTGCTGGTCTGAAGTGTTGAGGTAAAAATAACAGTAAAATATAAAAGTTTAAAGTCTCCTAGATTCTCCCAGTTATTCTGATATTGAGTGTTTGTGAAAATGCTTTTGAGTTGTATTGCTTTCACTTTGAATAAAATGGTCAATAACCATTTTCACTATAGTAAACTGTATTTCTGTTTTTATTTCATATTTAATTCTTATGTACCTGTTTATTGCACTATGAATATATTTGCTCCAGTCCAGCAGGGGCAGCAGAGAGCAGGTTTATCAGACTGAAGTGATCAGAGAGGAACAGAAACATCAGATTCAGGCACTTTCTGCTGTTTCCTGCATCATCAATACAAAGGTCCAGTTTGGCCTGTTTAAGTGTGTTTGAGTTTATTTGAGTGTTCAGGATTCCTCTTGTTGACTTTTGAAGCTGATAACATGGTTGAATGTACAATACACAAACACAGTAGTGTGAGTCTGCAGGGAGGTTTTAAGTTGGACTTCAAGTCTTCATTCTTGTTGAAGGCCAGTGTGAAATAAAACCACTTCCTGTGAAGGTTTAGCATTACTGTAAATACACTACTCATCATTCTGAGCACCACACCTCATCTGTGAAGACGTACTGTCCGACACAGCGAATAATGGATTTAGAGGACATTTCTCAAAATGTTGAACGCAGAGATATTGAGGACACAACTGGACCTCCAGCACAGAGCAACGGCCAGGATGAAGGAAAAGATGAAAAGCGCAGTAAGCAGAAAATTACTTTAAACCAGACATGATGTCGCAGATGATGTTGTCAATGGTGTCCCTGTGTTAGAGGAAATGAAAAGTGTTACATACCATTTCAAATATACAATTTCTAAGAACAACATGTCAGTGTTTCTGCTTTTATTTTTAATAAATTAACATGAAATAATTTTTTTCAGCATTCCTTGGATATTTTATCATATGGCAATACAGACAATTAACCAAAAAGGTTGATTTGAAACATAATTTATAATAATATTGTGTGAATGGTTGTTAACTGATATGTGTGTGTTTTGTATCTGTTTGTCAGGAGGAAGCAGGTGTTTGGTGTTGATGACAGTGTGTCTCGGGCTCATTTGTGTTCTTTTGCTGGCCTCCATCACACTGCAGCACATCACCATCACAGCAGAGAGAGACCTGTTAAAGAGTTACAAGACCACAGTTGAAGAGTTCAATCACACTATCAACAGCTTACAGGACAAGAACACTGATCTAATGACTGAAAAAGACCAACTGAAGAACAACTTCAGCTCTTTGAGTCAGAAGAAACTGGAGTTAGAGACCAGAGTCAATGATCTCAGTGCTGAGAAAAGTCAGTTACAGGGAAGTTTTAACTCTTTGAGTCAGAAGAAACTGGAAATAGAGACCAGAGTCAATGATCTCAGTGCCGAGAAAAGTCAGTTACAAGGAAGTTTTAACTCTTTGAGTCAGAAGAAACTGGAGTTAGAGACCAGAGTCAATGATCTCAGTGCAGAGAAAAGTCAGTTACAGGGAAGTTTTGACTCTTTGAGTCAGAAGAAACTGGAAATAGAGACCAGAGTCAATGATCTCAGTGCTGAGAAAAGTCAGTTACAAGGAAGTTTTAACTCTTTGAGTCAGAAGAAACTGGAGCTGGAGACCAGAGTCAATGATCTCAGTGCTGAGAAAAGTCAGTTACAAGGAAGTTTTAACTCTTTGAGTCAGAAGAAACTGGAACTGGAGACCAGAATCAATGATCTCAGTGCTGAGAAAAGTCAGTTACAGGGAAGTTTTGATGCTTTGAATCAGAAGAAACTGGAGCTGGAGACCAGAGTCAATGATCTCACTGCTGAGAAAAGTCAGTTACAGGGAAGTTTTAACTCTTTGAGTCAGAAGAAACTGGAGCTGGAGACCAGAGTCAATGATCTCAGTGCTGAGAAAAGTCAGTTACAAGGAAGTTTTAACTCTTTGAGTCAGAAGAAACTGGAGCTGGAGACCAGAGTCAATGATCTCAGTGCTGAGAAAAGTCAGTTACAGGGACGTTTTGATGCTTTGAATCAGAAGAAACTGGAACTGGAGACCAGACTCAATGATCTCACTGCTGAGAAAGGTCAGTTACAAGGAAGTTTTAACTCTTTGAGTCAGAAGAAACTGGAGTTAGAGACCAGAGTCAATAATCTCAGTGCCGAGAAAAGTCAGTTACAGGGAAGTGTTGATGCTTTGAATCAGAAGAAACTGGAGTTAGAGACCAGAGTCAATGATCTCAGTGCTGAGAAAAGTCAGTTTCAAGGAAGTTTTAACTCTTTGAGTCAGAAGAAACTGGAGTTAGAGACCAGAGTCAATGATCTCAGTGCTGAGAAAAGTCAGTTACAGGGAAGTTTTGATGCTTTGAATCAGAAGAAACTGGAGTTGGAGACCAGAGTCAATGATCTCACTGCTGAGAAAGGTCAGTTACAAGGAAGTTTTAACTCTTTGAGTCAGAAGAAACTGGAGCTGGAGACCAGAGTCAATAATCTCAGTGCCGAGAAAAGTCAGTTACAGGGAAGTTTTGATGCTTTGAATCAGAAGAAACTGGAGTTGGAGACCAGAGTCAATGATCTCACTGCTGAGAAAGGTCAGTTACAAGGAAGTTTTAACTCTTTGAGTCAGAAGAAACTGGAGCTGGAGACCAGAGTCAATGATCTCAGTGCTGAGAAGAGTCAGTTACAGGGAAGTTTTGATGCTTTGAATCAGAAGAAACTGGAGCTGGAGACCAGAGTCAATGATCTCACTGCTGAGAAAGGTCAGTTACAAGGAAGTTTTAACTCTTTGAGTCAGAAATACAGTTTTGAAAAGTGTTTATGTACAAAAATCTGTGTGGTCCAGGTTTTTTCTTCATATCCAATGAGGAGAAGAGCTGGTCTGAGAGCAGGAAGTTCTGCAGAGATCGAGGAGCTGATCTGATCATTATCAACACTGAAGAGAAGCAGGTGCGTGTGTGTGAATGACGTTTAATGAATGAGAGGAATCACACTTATTCCTGTTTTTATTCACACACAGAGGTTCATAAATTCATTCATCAAGGAGAGTGTGTGGATTGGTTTGTCAGCCTCTGAGAACGAGGGGATCATGAAATGGGTGGATAATTCAACACTGAATCAAGGGTAAGTGCTAAAACACTCACAGTGGATGTGTTTTAAACATGAGGCTTCCTCAAACACCACACCCTAAAGATTTATTTATTTATTTATTTTAGAAAAAACTAAAATCTTCAAGATCATATTTAATGTTTTTGCACTTTTCACTTTTATTCAGGTTTTGGAATAAAGATGAGCCAAATAATGCAGATTGGGACTGTGTTGAACTGAAGCCTTCAGACTCCATCCAGAACTGGAATGATCTCCAATGCTCTGAGAAGAGGAAAGGGGTTTGTGAGAAATAGGGTTCATCCCGTCTTCTAATGTTTTTAAAGGATTAGTTCACTTTTTAAAAAACTTTTGCTGATAATTTACTCACCCCCATATCATCCAAGATGTCCATGTCTTTCTTTTTTCAGTCGAAAAGAAATTAATGATTTCGATGAAAATATTCCAGGATTTTTCTCCATATAATGGACTTCAATAGTGGCCAAAACGGTTCAAGGTCCAAATGAGTTTTCAGTGCAGCTTCAATGACTTCAAATGACAAATGACGATACCAGACGATGAATAAGGGTCTTATCTAGCGAAACGATGCGCCGTTTCGAAAATAAATAAAACAGTTAAAGTATTATTAGCACAAATGCTCGCCTTGTTCTGTCCTGAGATGTACGTTTGTGATTCTCCTGTTCGAACTCGTTTATTGAAATGAACAAATCTTTTTTCGAGTCATTTCGTTCGTTGAATGAACAAAATGACTCGAAAAAAGACTCGTTCAAAATGAACAAATCTTTTTTCGAGTCATTTCGTTCGTTGAATTAATAAAATGACTCGAAAAAAGACATCTTGGATGACATGGGGGTGAGTAAATTATCAGCAAAAGTTTTTTTTAAAGTGAACTAATCCTTTAATGTATTATTTTATGGAATCATCACTCTTATTAATAATTTTTGATTAATGTTCCTGTCTTTTAAACATTCTGCTACTGTAATTAGTAACTGCTTTCATGATATAAGTTTCATTCTATACTAGGTTTTGTATGTAACATACAAAACCATAAATGGAAATTCATGTAATAGAAAAATTTACAAATGTCAACAAAAAAAAGTATTACTATAATAAACATCAGCGGGTGTGAACTGTGTAATCTGGGACTAGTGTGGCACACTGTGATCCATCACAAGCAGATCTATGCCAACATAACCTTCTTCTGGCTGTTTTTATGCGCCTCATTTGCTGGTCTGAAGTGTTGAGGGGAAAATCACAGTAAAATATAAAAGTTTAAAGTCTCCTAGATTCTCCCAGTTATTCTGATATTGAGTGTTTGTGAAAATGCTTTTGAGTTGTATTGCTTTCACTTTGAATAAAATGGTCAATAACCATTATCACTATAGTAAACTGTATTTCTGTTTTTTATTTCATATATAATTATTGTGTATCTGTTTATTGCACTATGGATATATTTGCTCCAGTCCAGCAGGGGCAGCAGAGAGCAGGTTTATCAGACTGAAGTGATCAGAGAGGAACAGAAACATCAGATTCAGGCACTTTCTGCTGTTTCCTGCATCATCAATACAAAGGTCCAGTTTGGCCTGTTTAAGTGTGTTTGAGTTTATTTGAGTGTTCAGGATTCCTCTTGTTGACTTTTGAAGCTGATAACATGTTGAATGTACAATACACAAACACAGTAGTGTAAGTCTGCAGGGAGTTTTTAAGTTGGACTTCAAGTCTTTATTCTTGTCGAAGGCCAGTGTGAAATAAAACCACTTCCTGTCTAGAGTTTGCAGCATTTAAAAAAAATGCTTCTAAAGATCACACCTCATATGTGAAGACGTACTGTCCCACACAGCAAATAATGATTTAGAGGACATTTATCAAAATGTTGAACGCAGAGATATTAGGAACACGACTGGACCTCGAACACAGAGTAACGGCTAGGATGAAGGAAAAGATTAAAAGTGCAGTAAGCAGAAAATGACATCTTTAATGGTGTCGATAATGTTTGAGGAAATAAGAACCGTTACATACAATTCAAAATATATGTTCTAAAAACAATATGTCAGTGTTTCTGCTTTTATATTAAATGTACTAACATGGATTATTTTAAAACCCTGTTCTTATTTGAACTTTATTGTATATCAGTGTTTGTCTTATAAAATAATATACTGTAAAAGCTCTATCTACAGCATTATCTAAATACGAGGGTAGAATACATAAAAAGGTTGATTTGAACAATTTCTAATAATATGAAGGGTATGGAAGTAAAATAATGACTTTTCATCCAGACGGATCTGGCGTTTTGGGCGTTAGACACCGCTACACAGAGCTGCCAACTCTCACGCATTCACCGTGAGACTCACGCAATTGATCCATTTTCTCACGCGGAGAAAAGTTGCGAAGCAAAGAGGACACTGACACCGTGACAGACAAGATAGAGCAGGTCACTTTTGATATGAAACCAATTCTCAGCTCTCAGATCCTGAGATTCTGTCAATTTTATTATGAAATTCAAACAATAAATACCATTTTGGCGCTTTTAAATGTGACGTGACAGATAGCTAGCGCCTGGTGGCACGTGAACCGATAAAAAAAAAGAAATAGAAGCTACTGAGCCTATTATTGTATACAAGGCGCAAGGTTTATGTTTTATACGCATGCTCCAAGTCTTCTCCAGTTTTAGTGTATCTCTGTGGCAGAACTACAGCGGCACATACTGGTCTGGCATGCATACTGCATCATTTTGAGTTGAGTTCAGTGGTTTTGTGTATACGCAGATATTTCTTGAGACGATGCCATGTTTATGGATTTTTTTTAGAATGGGGGGGGGGGGGGGGGGGGTCGGATAAAAAAAAAAAAACACCATAATATCTGACAGGACATTTTCGGTCCATTTTATTTCGCTTTACAAATTCGCTTCCACAAATTTAACAACGCTGAAAATTCAACACTGCACATCTGGGAACTGCAGGAATAGCAGAGTACCGATGCATAACATCTGCTGTTATTCGACCTCACCAGCAGGTGATGCAAATATGTGTTGATGAAGACCAGAGAGAGTCTGGTCACACATTCACAGCTTAAATATACGACCATGTTAAATTTCAGCCTATAAAAATGCAACAAAAAGTAATATATCTGTAAATGCAATGCATTTTTTTTTCCAATTAGAGCAATCCAACAAGCTTTTTTGTTTTAAACACATTTGTCATTATTTAACTTCCACAGAAGTGTATTATCTGAAATGTGTGTGTTTTGTCTCTGTTTGTCAGGAGGCCACATGACAGATAGCACACATGACATGTGAAACATAGACACATGTTTGGTGTTGATGACAGTGTGTCTCTGGCTCATTTGTGTTCTTCTGCTGGTCTTCATCACACTGTACATCACCATCACAGCACAGAGAGACCTGTTAAAGAGAGTTCAATCACAATGGCCATATATGTTGAGCGTGTGAACACAATAGCCAATTCACTATTGTGAACATTTACTAACATGAAACGGCAGGTCAAATTAAATTCTAATATAAATAAATCAGCATTAAATTAGCAAAATATTCAAAGTATCTACATTCCAGGAAGAACAAAGAATAACTAATAAAAGATAATAAAAAAAATACTAAATAATAGCCTGTAGTTTGTGTGTTTTTTTTTTTTTTTTGTTAAATAACCCAGTTCCCCGTAACCTGCTTAATTGTTCTGAGAATCGACATGGCTTTGTTTTCCTCTTCCTCTTTGTTTTCCTATTCAAAGATAAAGATTTCCATTACATGAGAGTAGATGTTAAAATTTCATGCTGATTTGTACTCGGCTTTCGCCAAGATAAGCACCAACTAAGACGTAACTTTACAGTAACCTATGCTTCTCCATCCATTTACGCTTCTTTCCATATGGTGATGTCAATCTCCTTCTGTCTGGTGTTAATAGCTGCAGTGTATTTTGCGCGTCAGCACAGACAACGGCTGCAACCACACTGCGGTCCCCTCATGACAACCGTCTGGATTGAGCTGAGTAGGGGACATCTCTAGGGTCTTCAAGTGGGCACCTTCCGTCCTCAGTGTTTCGTCGACTAGTCCACGACACCTCAAGAGGGCTCGACAATGACTCTGGCATCCCAGAGTCACCCCCCTCCGTCCCCCACTCAACTCAGCCCAGCTTACTGACCTTTACATCCCTCCTGCTGCTGAGGTTGCTCCTTCCTCGTAGTTCACATGTGACCTCTCTCACAACCTCTACACAACCCGACCATACGCGCCAACCCGTTTGACTAAGGCTGTCGAGCCCCACTGTCGAAGTTAAAGTGGTCAGTGGCAACGGTTCCGTATGGCATACTACCGCAAAACACAATATCTGTCCAAACACCAATCCTCATTCACGCAAAATACACAGGAACATAATAACTGTAATTACTATGCAAACTATATAAATAAACAGACTCTTCGAGTTTTTCAAGAATTCTTCGAAACCGTAGCATGGCGGCCTATACACAGCCAGCCAGAATCTTTCCGTCTCAACCACAGCCAGTTGCTGCTCCTCTCTGCTGCTTCAGATAAGTTCTTTACTGTGCGACGCAACTCTTGGCCACTGAATCCGACGTCTCTGAGGAACCGGGTTGTGGAGTGTGCCACAAATCCTCGACAACCCACTTCCACTGGATAAACCCGGACTCTCCATCCTCGCTGTTCTGCTTCAGCGGCCAGCTGAGCATACCGCAGTTTCTTCCTCTCATATGCCTCATCTACCGCATCCTCCCATGGCACTGTTAACTCTATCAGTTGAACAATGCGTGCTGATCCAGACCACAAAACAATATCTGGTCGAAGGTTAGTGGTGGCAATCTCAGATGGAAATATAAGCCGTTGATCAAGATCAGCCAGCATTATCTAGTCCCTAGCAGCTTACAGTTGTCCTGGGCGAGAACTGGTTTTAACACCTTTTCTTGGTGGTTGCTCGCCCGGGAGGAGGAATATTGTCTTCTGCGTGTAATGCTTTGCTAGAACAGGTGGCAACTTATTGGTCATGTTAAGCTTGTCTTCCAATGCTAAAGCCAAACATCGGAGTACTTGGTCATGGCGCCAAGTTAACCGACCTTGGCTAAGAGCCACCTTACATCCTGTCAAAATGTGCCTTAATGTGGCAGGTGATGAACACAAAGGACAAGAGGGATCCTCTCCTACCCAGAGGTTTAGGTTCTGCGGAGAACATCATATGTTGACCTGATAAGGAAACTGATCCTACTCTCTTCCATTGACCATAGGTCTTTCCAGCCTATCTTGCGTTGTTCCACACTCTCCCATCTCATCCACTCTCCCTGCTTGGCCTGGGAAATGGCCTTTATACACCTCATCCTCTCCTCCTGCTTTCGCACCTTGTTGACTACGAGCTTCCTCTTTTGAGCTGGGGCTGCCTTGTGCCATTTAGGAGGAGCTAAACTGAGCCCAAAACCCCTCTTCCATGCTGTACCTGCCCCACGATATCACCAATTTGAAGGACAGCCTTTGCCTCTTCCACAGATTTATTTGCTGATCACTTTCTACCAGTTTTTAACACAGGTGCTGCCTCCCTTACACCTTTTCTTGGTGGTTGCTCACCTGGGCGGAGGAATATTGTCTTCTGTGTGTAATGTCTTAAATATCTTAAGCAAACAAACTGGTAAAGTTAATATAAATAATATAATCAGTGTATTATAAGTTTTAAAACTCTTTATTAACACATAAACACACCTCAAGAATCAGCCTGCGAATCTCAATAACGGTAGCATGCCGCAATGCATTCTGGGTGCATCATACAAAACTCAGTGGCTCCCAGAATGCATTGCAGGATGAAGCATGTCACCAGTTTAACCCTCCTATTATCTTTGGAGATAAACGTTAAATTTAATGTTTAACGTCTGTAAATACATGATTTTTTTTTCTTCAGATTTAATGACTTTTCCTAATTTAATGGGGACAACTTTTTTGGTGGATGGATGTCAACTTAAAAGGTTATTTAAGTTGTCAACAAAGACATAAATTACCTGAGACCCAAACCATTGTGAAAAAAAAAAAAATCATATTCTGGATTTATTAAATTACCACAGTGGGTACATTTTTTTGATCAGATTTGAGGGTAACAGGAGGGTTAAGATTCACATGCTGATTCTTGAGGTTTCTTAGTGTCTTGGTGATAAAGTAGTTACATTTTTATTATTTTTTATTATACAGCTTTCATTATTTAGACGTCATGCAGTAGAAATGTTACTATAATCAATTATATGAAATTAATATCAAATATGCCTGTCTAAAGAGATCAGCTAATCAGAGCACTACATTATAATTATATCGTTGTCATCATCAAACCTCTGTTAAATTCAATAAGGACTTTTGACCAAATGTTTACACGTCAACCCAATTTTCCTTTTCAACCAAAATTTGACGTCTGAGTGATGTTGGAGTCCATGTCCAATAACATTTCTAGCTCACTGTTACCTCACATTGTGGCCATAATATGAGCACACAGTGAGAGTGCTGTGCGGTTACACTTTTAGTACTTTCCTCATATGGAGAGATCACTTTGAGATCAACGTGTTGACTGGGATGTGTGTACATACATTCACATTTAAATGGAAACATGCATGTGCAATATATGTACACAAAGGATAAAACTTTGTTATTTACATGTAATGCAATTTTTTTTCTTCATTTATAAATATTTTATATGTATTAAAGGTACAATATGCAGGATTTTTGCAGTAAAATATCCAAAAACCACTAGGCCAATGTTATATATTTTGTTTAGTTGATTACTTACAATATCCCAAATGTTTCCAACTATTTGTAAATCGTAAGAAACGGGGCGTGTGAGCAGTGGTGAGGAGTCGCCAGTCAATGGCGTCATATCCGCGTTACCCTCGGTTTCCGCTCGTACTGCCATAGTAACCATGGCAACAGACTGGACAACTGGGTTATGCTTAGCAGGACGCTCACGCTGTTGTTGTTTTGTTGAAACATTATGGACCATGGCAAGCAGACTTTGAGACAAAAAGAGGACCAAAAAGAAGATCTTTCGAGATGCCGAGAGCTCCACGTCCGCGACTAACTTCGACTTGACAGAGACGCGAGTGTTGCATGTTACTTTACAGGTGAGCAAATGTAGATAAAACTAATCAATGTTATTTAGTTCAACATGATGAAATGTTAGAATATGATCTGTATCTTATTATAATGTTAATCTAGCTTACTTAGTCTCATACAGCCAACAAACAACCTAACTAACAACATTCAACACACTCAAATGTCGTTTAGTGTGATAGTGTAACTGTTAGAGCAAGTGAAACAGCGCTGGGTTTGACCTGGGCTATCTAACTGGGACCCAGCCAGTTTTGCACCCGGTTTCCATGTAGGCCCCACATGAGTTTGCCCAGATGAAATGAACACTGCTCAGTGTGCACACTACAGGCTGTTAAATGTAGCACATATCCGTGTTGGAGTTAATGAGATAATTAAGTGATTAAATAATGATTGAGCATTATTGATGAACACCTGGTGTTAAAATGCAGAATCACTGAAGGAGAAAATTGTAAGCCACCGTTATGGCGATCGGTGTTTGCTTTAGTTGGACTCTTGACCCTTTCACTTTGAATTTTGTTGGTCTGCTGTTATTGATTTATAACAGTCAAATGAACAAAGAAAAATGTGATCTGATAGTATTGGTTGTGTTTTGGCATAATCATGCTGAGATCAGATAAATGAAATGTATTGAGATTATCTGGTTTAACTTATTAGCAGCAGCTTTGTGATTCAACAGCATATGATTATCAGTTTTTTTTTAATCCAAAATATTTCATAAACCTTGTTCTTATGAAAACTTTTTCAATAGAATTTATTTAGAAACCAAGACATCAATAATCAGCCTGTGAATCTCAACAATGGTGACAATAATAATCCATGTTGCAGTGGCTGCCACCAATCACAACTCATTAATGGCTCCCATCATGCATTGCGGTATGAATAAATTATGTGGTTCCCAAACCTGTCTTGGCGCACCCCCGACACTGCACGTTTTCTTTTTCTCCCTAATCAAACACACCTGATTCAACTCATCAGCTCATTAAAATGTTATTTACTTTTCCTAATTGAATATTCTGCTCGTCACCATTGTTGAGATGCATTGACTGAATCTTGATGCCTGGGTGTACCTAATAAAAAGATTTTTTTTTAGAAACAACTTTTAAGAAATCCTTTATATTATACCTAAAATATAGATAGAACAGATAGAACAGCCAAACAAAATTTAAAGTTAATAATATAAGGGTCAAGAGCCCAACTAAAGCAAACAATGATCGCCATAACGGTGGCTTACAATTTTCTCCTTCAGTGATTCTGCTTTAGGTGTCTTCAATAATGCTCAATCATTATTCAATCACTTAATTATCTCATTAACTCCAACACTGATCAGTGTTACATTTAACGGCCTGTAGTGTGCACACTGAGCAGTGTTCATTTCATCTGGGCAAACCCATGTGGGGCCTACATGGAAACCGGGTGCAAAACTGGCTGGGTCCCAGTTAGATAGCCCACGTCAAACCCATGTGGGCCCCACATGGCTCTGCTGGCTGGGTAATAAACACCTGATAAGCAGAATCACTGATGGACAGAGAAATAATAACAGAAAAAGAGAAACACAAGATCTACAACTGACTTCCAGCCACACTGAGTGTGAAAACAGTTTACAAACCAGTATAACATTATTTCTTTCATTTGTGTGCTTATTGATAATGAACAGAGGTAAAGATGTTTTATTTAAAATAATAAAGTTTGTGATCAGTGTTTGCTTGATCCTGGCTGAATCACAGTCAGAGGTTTGGAATATTGTAATAATGTGTTTGCCTCTACTGCTGGCGTACCAATCTTCTCTTTACATCTTTGGGATGTTTGGGTTTCAGAGCCACACTGGCAATTGTGAATGTTACATAATGCCCGGAAATTTAATATTTCCAGTTTATGCCCCAGTCTTTTTCAGATAGACGCACCTCTGCACTAGCAAATGGCACATTATCACTAATTATCTCCTTAGGTACGCCATGCCTATAGCAATGTTGTAAGTTGCTAATATAAAAAAACATAAAAACAAGTGTTGGGACAATGATAGACTGTGCATGTGCGTTTATCAAAGCTTTACTAGCGAGATATTGGTTTGCTTTGTCCAGGCCATAGTCCTGACTTGGGTACTCCACACTCCAGTGACTGGGGCAATAAAATAATCTTTTCAGATTAGATTTGAGGACACTGATTGCAATTCACAATATTAGTGATAACACAAGAGCTCCCGTGAAGCTTACTGATCATTTACTCGTTTTTATTATACTCTGCTAGCTTTTTCAAAGACAAAGAGGAACGGTCAATCTGCACTCACACATGACATTGAGTGTCATTTTGTCAAGCAAAGAAAAAAAATTGAGGTGGGGCAATTCTTAGACTTTTTTACTTATTTCCTCCACTTCTGCAGTTATCTTTTTCTAGTTGCAGTCACTAATTTCACAAAGTCATCTTGAATGTTAAATTGTCAATACAACTGAAAAAAAATTGAGAGAACATCACATAAGCTGACTTCATCAATTGATTTTTAATTTAATTGGTTTAACTCACCATTATGATGATCAGTGTTCTATTTTGTTGGGCATTTGAACTTCATTTATATTATTGTAATTTCCTTTCTATTGAGGCAACAATAAACCACAGTACATTGGTTTCAAATGAAGATCAGTAAAAATAGGCTACTTTTAAAAGGTGACCCAACTTCTAATTAAATCATAGCTATTATTTCTGATTTAGTTGGGAGTTAAGTCCCCTTTTAAAAGCAACCCATGTATTACTTCTCTCATGACATATACTGATCTTTTATTGTTGACACTTATGTCATAAACTCCAGTGAAACTTTTAATTGGGTTGATAAAATCTCTATATTCCTGACAACATCTGACAATTGACCGTGCTTGAGTCACACAAGTACAGCTCGCTGCATCCTGCGGTGGATATCCAACCCGGCCCACATCCAAGTGTGATGTCAGAAGCCACGCCCATCCAAGTGTGACGTCATAAGCCACGCCCATGTCCAACTACAGCACGTGACTCGATTTGTTGTACGCATGCGCAAAAAGGCGCTGCTTCCTGACGGAAATATGTTTACGGTTGTTATCATTCATAGTTATTGGTTTATAATAAAGATAAGTTTATTTGTGTAGAGGTGTGACGCTACAGATTATTGTTGCTGTTAAATTGTGACGCTTTGGCAGGCTTGGAATGGTCTAAATCACGATCACTCAAGACGTTACCTCTCCATTGCTCACTGGTTTTGTAAGTTAATGAAATGGTAGTACAAGTAAACAATGTACCTTAAAACGATATTTTTGTATTTCTCTTATATTTCTGTTACACAAATGGTAATCAATAATCATGGTTTTGCTATAATAAACGTATAAGGGAGCATCTATACTTAAACTAAAACGAGTTTTTGTCACTTTCTTAATTAAATGGGATCCAAACTGCACTTCTAAATAAAAAAAAATAATGTAAACTTTTTTTTACATTTCTTTCTATGTGGTTATAGAAATATTGCATTTTTACAACCAAACTAAGAATCCACTTATTAGTTAATGCCTGTTATAGCAAATGACTTTGAAATCAAATAATAGAACAGCATAATGGAATTTATGTAAACCTTAAATTAAAGAACCAATATGGTGAAACTCGAAAAAATTAGAATATCGTGCAAAAGTAAATTTATTTCAGTAATTCAACTAAAAGCTGATACTAATATATAATATAGACTCACATGCAAAGTGAGATATTTCAAGCAATTTATGTGTTATAAATTTGATGATTATGCCTTACAGTTATGTTGAATTGCTGAAATAAATGAACTTTTGCACAATATTCTAATACATAAAAAAACAGTTAATCTCTCGTCTTCCCCTTCTGTACAGGTTTTATGAGTTTAACACATCAAAATATCATCATAGTTCAAAATATCTTGGTCACAAATTAATTTTTTTATTTAATATTTTGTGTTAATACATCAAGTTTACACACATGGGTCTAAAATGACCCATCTATGCAAGTGTGATAACTTTTTGTTAAAATAACCAATGTCACAGTTGTTCAAAGCAACAAATTCACTATACTACTTAAAATCAATAGTATATTCCTGCACAATCGTACACATAAGTATTTTTATAAAATGTGTTTTTTTTTTATTCAAAATGCATCAGAGGCATTTTGAAAAATTTATAAATTTAAAAAAGATCCCCTTTTCCACCAGTTGCTGCAAGAATGGCTTCAACTCTAAGAGAGAGAGAGAGAGAGAGAGAGAGGAGAGAGAGAGAGAGAGAGAGAGAGAGAGAGAGAGAGAGAGAGAGAGAGAGAGAGAGAGAGAGAGAGAGAGAGAGAGAGAGAGAGAGAGAGAGAGAGAGAGAGAGAGAGAGAGAGAGAGAGAGAGAGAGAGAGAGAGAGAGAGAGAGGAGAGAGAGAGAGAGGAGAGGAGAGAGAGAGAGAGAGAGAGGGAGAGAGAAATGTGTTTAACATGTTCAACTGAAATATATATTTCTGATTTAACACTTATGAAATGTTGGAGTTGTAGAGAGAGAAAGTCAAATAGAATATTCATGTTACTGATGTCTTATTCCAAACTCCATATGTGTAAATCTACAAACCAAAGTTTATTTTTACTTACCGACATGGCAAACAATCACTTGCTTTCAGAATTGTAGTACTCCTGAAAAGAAGTATATAGTTAGGAAAGACTGATGTGATGGCTGGCTTGCTGTCACTGTATTTACTATGAATTAATAATAAAACTTATTCATTTTACAACAGTTTATCATCACATTACATTATATAAACATGTATAACTTCTTTTCATAGCAATGACTGAACAACTTCAAACTTTTTCAATATGCAGTATTTACAACTGACAGAGTGACAATCAAATCTCATAATCTTTACAAGCAGAATAAGATTTACAGGATGTAACGTTACACATAAGCACTGAAATATATTTTTCATATTTACCCTTAATCCAAATAACAACATGAAATTGGTGATATAATAATGCAGTTAGTATAGTAGGCTATAATAGTAGGCCCTAATAGTATACAATTCTCAGATGAGAATCTAACGTTTACTGATACGAAATTCACTCAGCCAAATATAACACACAACTCAGTTAAGAGACATCACAGGGGAGTTAAATGACCAAATATGTAAGTTAAAGATAATTCATAGCTCTATTTCAACAGGTAACATCTCATTCTCATACAACTCATTCCTATTATGTTGAACAGTGTTTATACTAAAACCGCAAGTGTGTTTTGTGCATTTTGTTTCGCAGTTACCTTCGTCTTCTCTTCTCGATGCTTCTTCCTGTTTTTATATTAACGTTAATGAGAATGTGTCCAATTTGGGCATGGGCGTGGTGGCTTCTGACGTCACACTTGGATGTGGCCGGGTTGGATGTCCACCGCAGGCTGCAGCGAGAGGCTACTCGAGTCACACACAGGGCTCTATCTTGCACCCGGCGCAAATGACTTTGTACACTGACGCATGTATCATTCCTATTTTGCACCTGCGCAAAGCGGGCTTTTCCCTTCACAGACGCACGTCGGCAAACTAGGAAATGAACTTGCGCTCCTGGGTGGGTCGGCGCAAAAAGGAGGCGTGTTTCGGCTCAAACATTCCCTAGTGCTATTTTGCACTTCCAGAAAACAATTCCGCCACTGACCAAATAAAACCTGATCTAAAGTCAGTGGCGCGTTGTGCGTTGTTCATAATGCTATTTAAGCGTGCATGCTTGGCCATAATGTAGCGGGTGCACAACGCGCACACATTTTGATTCTCTCATCAACACAGATGCAGCAGTTTTTATTTTTGCAAATCATACATTATAACAAGGAAATATATTACCACACGAGGGAAATCATTGTGGTGTCCATGAAGATGTGAAAAATAGGCATAAATCTAGCTTACACATTTACCCAAAATTCTCAGGCAAATTGTAGTAATGACGGATCAGACCTGTTTGCCCAATAGTGGCAAGACACATATGTATACAAGGACATCTGACAAATTAGTTTGTCCGTCAAGTAGCAGAAAAAAAATATCTGAAGACTGCGAAATCACCTTTACCATAATGTAAGTACATTAAAAACTACCTATTTACCAGTTAAGTTGAGCTTTCTCATATTTATTTCTATTGATTTGGGTGGGTTTGTCCCATCCCCAATGTCAATTCTCTTTCTTTTACGGCCCTGACGAGAACATCGATCTCCTCGGCTGTGAACCGATTATGAAGCGCGCCTGGTAAATGCGCCATAATAATAACAATCCGCCATGCAACATGCGCACCTGCTCTTAAAGGGTATGTTGGATGACGCTCTGATTGGTTTATTTCACGTTACTCCCAAACCACACCTATGAATAATGAAGCTATTTCAGACCAACCCCTTTTAAACTTGCGTCGGGCGCAAGAGTCATTTATCCCGCCGGTAAAATAACAACAGCGCCCAAGACCCACCCACAAAGTTACTTGCGCTTTGCGCTTGACACCTGCGTTTTAGATCATTAAAATAGAGCCCACAGACTTCAACATTCAGCATGCAAAACACAACAATGGTAACAACATTGGTAGCTCAATTAGTCAAGAGAAAATCTAACTAAGCATTTATCTGTACAACATACTATTCCTATTTCACTTTACTTGTTTTTTTTAAGGGAATCGGTATGCATGTGTCACGGGTGACAAAAACGCTTAGCGAGCGGAACCCTCTTGATGAGACATGAGTTTCCCGAGGGAACGATTTGTGTGCGACACATCCCACTCCGGTTCCGGGTGTGGCAGAAACATTGTCTGAACAGTGCAGGTGCGAGAGAGAGAGGAGTGGCGCTCACACAGGCTTCCTGCTTCACAAGCCAAACATAAAAGGGCCATTCAGAGAGTTTTGAAGAGTCGAAGTTGGTCGAAGTTGGTTGTCTCAGAAGGGCGGTGGTTGTTTCAGTGCAGTTGGGCGCGCACTGGTTATCTCGGAGCAGTTGTGGGCACAAGCTTGTTCGGGAAAGTTGTTGGGGTGTGAAAGCCGCCCATTGAAGTCTGCTGGATCAGAGATATCGTCTGTGGGAAATCTGCTGGGCTGAGTTATCGATTGAATCTGCACTGTGAAGAGAGAGAAAGATAAGTGAATTGATTTCATCTTACGAACATTTAAACAGCTTGAAGAGGATGCAGGGAATGAACATCTGACTGTTGGAGAAGCGATGTGTTTCAGAGTGTGTTGAGAGGAACTGAAGATTAAATATCCCCCACGTGGGTATAACGAATGGATTTAGGCCTCTGAACAGCCCTATCGGGTGAGTGAATTGCAGTGCTTTTGCCTTATTGATACACTTTGATTCATGGCTGTGGATTTGAAGTGAACACGAGTGTGGTGTGCTTTTGCTGAGAAGTGGCCCCAACCCCTGCTTACACGTTTGTAGAAAGTTGTTATTATTTCTGCTCGCCATCAGAAGCCTAGAGTCATACAGCTGAGCTGAAAAGTATCCTGTACTGAGAAGAATCCTTAACGTTCTACTTACCGTCTGAGTCTGGAAGTATGCAGCATCGCTGGTGAAGTAAGTTTTGAATCACTGTCTCACTACTGTGCACCGACGAAAGTATTCTGTACTGAGAAGAACCCTTACCTGTTCTACTTACTGTCTGAGTCTGGAAGTATGCAGCAACGCTGGTGAAGTAAGCTTCCAAACCACTGTCTCACTACTGTGAACCGAAGAAAGTACTTTGTACTGAGAAGAATCCTTACCTTTCTACTTACTGTCTGAGTCTGGAAGTATGCAGCATCACTGGTGAAGTAAGCTTTTAAATCACGGTCTCCCTACTGTGAACCGAAGAAAGTACTTTGTCCTGAGAAGAATCCTTACCTCCCTACTTACCGTCTGAGTCTGGAAGTATGCAGCATCGCTGGTGAAGTAAGCTTTTAAATCACTGTCTCATTCCTGTGAACCGACGATAGTACTTTGTACTGAGAAGAATTCTTACCTTCCTACTTACCATCGGAGTCCCGAAGTCGCCGTCAGAGAGGAACTGTGACGCCCGATTAATGTCTACCCGTCGCTGAAGAAGATCTAGAAGACACTGAAGTCTATCCCATTGGTGCTCATTGTGATATTGTTCAATAAAGATTGTTACTCCTTTGAAATTGCCTCTGTCTGCCTGTCCCTCTGTTGCGCACCCGTGGTGTCGGCTCCTCACGGTAGTGTCTGAAGTGAGGGGCGGCTGGTCATCCGAGCTCGCCCCGGTGACACATGCTTTTTTAAGTAATTCTAACTAATTAGATTTTACACTGTAGTACAAACTGACTTCAGGCACAGGCTTAGATGAGATCAACTAAAGATAAAAGACATTACATCTGTGAAGATCTCAGCAGAGGAGGATTAAACCACTCTACAAACAGCATTACCAGCTTCACTTATTACTAACCAGACTGACTTTATTTCTGTCAGACTGGGAATTAACAGAGGTTTAACTCTAATGTGTTCCCAGTCAACACGTTGATCTTACAGTGATGTCACCATTTGGTCACAGCATCAGCAATCTGAGTTCACAGTGATGTAAAAGTGTAACCTCACAGCACTCTCACTGTGTGCTCAAACTATGACCACAATATGAGCTCATCCCATCTAGAAATATTATTGTTCTATGAATGTTATGAGAGCATTATGTCACCGGTCCGGGCGGGCCAATCTGACCTGCGCCCACCCCTAAGACCCGTACCACCCTTGGGGAGTCGGACGGGGGACGGAACAAGGAGGACAGACCAGAGAAATGAGGTTAAAACAAAGTTTTTATTCAGGATAAAATTATTCAGAAGAATGCAAGTCCGGGTTACTTGATGTCAACTTCTCCAGGGGTCCATCCAGGGAGAATGATAGCTCTTTAATCCTTTCGCTACAGGTTGGTGGTCGTGAACTTGCTGTAGGAACTCCAGGTAAGAGGGCTTCGGGCTGAAGGTTTCGCTGCAAGCAGACAGGTAAGTATGCAGGTACGTACTTCTCTTCAGTGTCACCCAGAGGGCTTACGGTTGGAGGCTTTACTGCAAGGCAGACAGGTAAGTATGCAGACTCGTACTTCTCTTCACTGACAAAGTCAACAGACACAGGGCTCACCGCAGGGGAGGTTTACTGCAAAGCAGACAGATAAGTATGCAGGTACGTACTTCTCTTCACTGACAAAGTCAACAGACACAGGGCTCACCGCAGGGGAGGTTTACTGCAAAGCAGACAGATAAGTATGCAGGCTCGTACTTCTCTTCACTGACAAAGTCAACAGACACAGGGCTCACCGCAGGGGAGGTTTCACTGGAAACAGACAGATAAGTATGCAGGTACGTGCTTCTCTTCACGTGGGCTGCCAGATAAACACACTGAATGGTCCAGGGAATACAACAGTGTTAGCCTTTTCTATACAGTCAGAAGGAGATGGAAAGCTTAGGTAAGAAATGGACATCCAGCGGGTTTAGGTTCACACTTCACACAGCAAGCAGTGCATCACATCACTTTATCTCAACAAATCAGCACTCAGTGGAAAATACACATATATATGGCCGTTACCCATCTCCTGACCTGGCTTCCACATCAAAGGTCTCACTGACACAAGAGAAGCAGATGGAAGTTGATTTCGATCACTCACTATCTCTCACAAACGATCTTCTGTCCCGTGGTTACCACCTTCTCATTGAATCAGCCTGCTTGTCCCCCCACTTCACAGTACCGTGACCGTTTGCCAGCCCCACGTCCTCTTTACTGCGGCTTGCTCTTTCCCCGAGAACACCGTCCCCAAAATTAACTCCCGTCTGGTCTGTACTTCCTCCTTTTATCTTCCTCTGATCACTACGTGTCCCAATCGCAAGACCTGTTTCCCCTCATGCGCAGCTGTTAGCGATCTTTGGCTGATCATCTCATTGTCGGAGATGTTTGCGCTCCGCCGGAACTAGCCCGGTGTCCCGTTGTTATGGGTCCCACGGGAGGCCAATTCGTAGAACATTAGTTCCGTCTTGAGAAAGAAATGAATTTTGTCACCCCGTGACAATTATGTTATGTTCTTGTAATGTTTTCTTTAGCTAATTGTATTTTTGTTACCAGAATGTTCTCCTAAAAGGTAATACATTTACATTATAAATCCTACTACAGCTATCAAGATGTGCATACATTCTAAAAATATAAATACGTATATGCACGTTTGAGTTGGGTAAATTTTTTCATCCGATAAGAAAACATACGCATAAACTACAATGGTAACACATTCACTGAATGAATTTCCTCAATGCGCATCAAAAAGACATGTGATTTTGTGATAAGAGGCAAAACTGGACTAACCACCTTTTTGCACAGCGTCTGACATGCAGTTTTGGTCATTCTGAAATGCCTGAGCAAAGTCTGTCGTCAAAGTGGCTCAGTATTATTACTATTATTGTGTTTCAAGTATTATACATGAAAAAAGTTATATACAGTGGCTTTTCCTACTTTTCGCAAATGTTTTATGGGATATTTCAGTTTTTTGCACAAGTTAAATTTGCAACTTTGGAATCGAAACCATTCAATGAGTAACAGAACAAGATTAAGTAAAGATCAGTTACAAAGGTTTAAAATGTCAGATATCCATATATGAACTCGTAATATGATACTCTTCCCAGTCACTCCGTCCCATAAGCTGTCAATCATGCATTGTTGGCCTCTATGAAGCACCTTTGATACTTCCTTACAGCAGAGGCCACAGATGTTTATGGCATACAATAAATAACAGAGAATAAATAGTTGTTCTCTTCACTGCCAGGCTTCAAAATAGCTGCACTGACAGTGAACTATGGAAAGGATGGCCTTATTCTCTGTTTTAATTATTTTAGCCTGTATGCATGTCCACAGTGTTAGGAGTGCTATTGGTAAGTCACATTTATTCTATCTATCTATCTATCTATCTATCTATCTATCTATCTATCTATCTATCTATCTATCTATCTATCTATCTATCTATCTATCTATCTATCTATCTATCTATCTATCTATCTATCTAGGTTTGAAACATGCTTTACATGACAAAAGTCTTAAATGCTCAACAGGTTTTAGTTTTGATTATGTCAAGTTTACACATCCTATTAAGTGTTCACACTGTGCAGTAACTTTGATTTGCTGCTGTGGCAACAAAGTAAAGTTAAGATTTGTGAATGGCAACTGAGACACGCCAAAACCTTTCTGTAATTCAGACCATTTATAAACTGAATGGCTAATTTGTTTTGATTATTAAAATATTTTATATATTAAGGTAGTGTGTGCTAAATGTAATCCTTTAGCTGTTTGTTAAGTCCTGAAAACAATGACTTGTTGTTTAAGGTTCCACAGAGATAAACTGTGCAGGTGGAGGTAGTAATGTCTTTGTAGGAAGGATCGACGAGGGATATGAAGGTGAGATATGCCAACATTTATAATATAATATATATATATAGTGCCATGAAAGGTGCCTTTAAATAAAATGTATTATTAATATTTTTATTATTATTATATATTTTTTTATTAATATATTTTTTTTTATTAAAATATTTCATATATATATATATATATATATATTTTTTTTTTTATTAATTTTAATTTGTTTTAAATATTTAGATAAAGGACCTTAAATTGACCTTGGTAATTAAAGAGTATCACAAGTAATGCAAAATAATACTGGCATTATCTAGTATTTATGTTTTAGATTGTGTGTTAGAATGTGTATTTGATCTGATTTACAGGAGATGTAGAGATTATCACTAATATCATACCCTATGATCGTCTGTCTCTGGAGTCATATGACTAGCAATGTTCTGACAATGTTAGAGCTGGTTCAATCTGAGGGAGACTCGACCGCTACTGTACGCACCACCAGACCACTGGATGCTGAAGAAATAAGGATGGTCTGTTCCACCCTCACTGATCCAGTGTCTTAACATAGATGGATATTAGATAGATTGCATTTGATTTTTTCATATAGTGTATCTTTATATGTTTTGTTCCTTCTAGTATTCCCAATATTTGACTTATTTTGTCAAATGCTCCAGAGGGGTATGTTTATTTAATCAATAACATCATAAAATAAATAAATAATACAAAGTATTATAAAAATGATGATTCAGCAAATAAACCTTTTCTATAAAGTCTTCATTTTCCATTTCAGCCGAAAAAACGCCCGGGAAATAGCTGTTTTAGATGTCAATGAACACCCCCCGATCTTCCAGAGCAAGACATACAGCGCCACACTGTCAGAGGTGTGTATAATGTCACATCTTTATACAGCTGAGGTGAGTCTGGCCTCTGAGAGCCTCATCTCTAGTAAACCGTTGTCTTTCATTCCAGTCGACGGTTGTGGGTTCAAGTGTGCTCATGGTGACGGCTATTGATAAAGATGCGACTACAGAACACAAAATGGTTGGTTATTCTATACTGGTGAGTCATAAACAATTATTATATATTTTATATATATAACATTTTACAAGTTTACAAACTTTTACATCCCGATCCGCATCCCCTGTTACTCTTCATCTGAACATTCTCATATGCATTTCTGTTAATCCATCAGACCAGATTTAAAACCAATAATGCTGTCAATCTATTTAAACACTGAATATGTTTAATCTCAGAGCTGATGCATGCTATTTTTTTTAAGAAAATGAAATAACATTGTATAAGCTAAGTTTGTCTTCATTAATTTATGCATGTCCCTATTTTAACTCCTTACTTCCTCTCTGTTAACAGCCTCCGGTACCGGCTGACTTTACAGTGTATTTCCGGGAAGGGAGCATCGTATTGACTAAACCTCTGAACTACAACAATGTTCAACATTATATCTTCACCGTGGAAGCTAAAGTAAAGACAAACCCTCTGACATCCTACCAGTCCTAAGATAGCAAAAACCATTGAAATAGTGTTAAATCAATGCTAACGTGTCAATGTTCACCGCATTGATTCAACTTTAAATACATTGTGAAAAGTTGAAGCATGTGAAGCATTGTTGTTGGTATTAATTTGCTGACTCTTGATGTCTGTGTTTGTTTTTAAGTTTTTTACCATCCCACAGTGTATTTAAAAATCTAAATTTTGGATGATCTGTGGCAAGAAATTATTGTTGGCAAATATTATATATTAATAACAAATAACCTATTTTAATCAGGGATAAAATTAATGAACTACTCTACTTTATGATGCTATTTTATGATGAAGTATGTGTTTTAAGGCACCCAAAACGCCATGTAAACAAACGGCAAAAAGGCATAAAAGGTTTTATGTTTTTGGTTAAAAACAGTGTCGTGTAAAAAACCCCTAAGACTGTGGCTGAAGTCAGTTGTAGTTCTCGTGTTTCACTTTCCTAACAGTGATTCTGCTTTTTAACAGCAGGTGTTCATCACTAATGCTCAATCATCACTAAATTAATCACTTAATTATCTCATTAACTTTAACAATATTTCAATGTTACTTTAAGGCCCCGTTTACATGAAGGGAAAACGCAGATATTTCCCTGCAGTTCGGCCTCTCATTTATACGAAAACCCCGTTTTTATCACAGAAAACGGTAATTTCTAAAAACACCGGCCAAAGTGGAGATTTCTGAAAACGCTGTTATGTGTTGCCGTGTAAACTGGGAAAAATGGGGTTTTAGGTTCTCTCTTGTCGATTCTGAGGATTCTGATTGGCTTGGATGGCCTTCTCCTTACACTGCCGAGGCATAGTTATGATGCCGCTCGCGACGTATTTATGCGGGTGTGTGCACGATGTTATTATAGAAAACGGAGGGGTGGGAAATATTCGTTTCTCTAAATACCCGGCTATGTGTAAACGTGGCCTAACACTCTGTAGAGTGTGACTATGTACTCTGAGCAGTGTTGATCTGAGCATCTTTCTTGATATAAAATAATAACATAAGCAATAGTACAGGATATATATATATATATATATATATATATATATATATATATATATATATATATATATATATATATATATATATATATATATATATTTTTTTTTTTTTTTTTTTTCATAATAATAGTAAATTTTGTGGTTGGGTGAAGTTTAATCCAAATGACTGAGCTGAGAAACTCTTTTAATTAGGTTAAAATAAGTCACAGTTGGGCCGGTGCTCTACAAATCCTCTAGTTAGGCTATGAGGGATATTTTTAACCCAACACGTGTAAGTGGGTTTGTTGTCTTGCAGGATGCAGGAGGACTCAGTGACACAGCAACAGTTACAATAACAATTAAAGATTTTGACAACCAAAACCCTTACTTTGGTCACTGTCTCTACAAGGCATCCATTGAGGAAAATCAGGTAAATGACGTCAAGACAAGATTGAAGCTTTAAATGCATGTCTGAGCACACACAGCCATAAAACCCTCTTTCTGTCCATGCACAGGTAGGACACTTCTCAGACGTCACTCCTGCAGCCATACAAGCTCAAGATGGAGACAAAGGCATCAATGAGCCTGTAGTTTACAGCATAAAAACAGGTACCCTCAACAACACCAATGGCATACGTCCTGATCTCTATTAACACATAATAATGAAACTTACTCACAATCTGAATTAAGTTTCTGATAATAACAAAGCATGTATTGTCATTTTTGTTCCAGTAATTCCAAATGAATTTCAGAACAGCTTTGAAATTGACCGAAACAGTGGGGTCATCTCTGTGACCACAGCTCTAGACAAAGAGGGAATAGAGCAGATTGCTGTTTTCATTCAGGTAGCAGAATAAGTCTCTTAATACATTCATGAAAACTATTAAGCTGATCTTATGAATCTGATAGGATTTTAGGTATATAAGTTTGTATATACTTTCTAAAAAGTGTTTCCTTGTTAAAACAGGCAACTCAGCAGGATGATGCCAGTAAGACGGCTGATGCTGTGGTACTCGTCACCATTGTGGATGTGAAAGACAACCTGCCGAAATTTGACCAGGGGGTCGGTTCTTCTCACCTAGCTTAATACATGAGAGGATTTGACAGATACCAGATGTTTCATGGCTAATTTGGTTCTTCAAACAAGTTAGAAGATTTGATTAAAATATCTGGAATAAATTGTCTGAGATTTAGTCAATAGTATTGTAATTAGCAGTTCATTTAATTTTGAAGCAGATTTTCTACATATGACAGCATTAATTCAAGCTTCTACATTGAAATTAGTTTTGCAGCATAAAAGTATTTTGAGATTTGTGTCTGCTTCTCCTGCGATGCATAAAAGCTGTTCAAATTCAAATGAATGCACAGCTCAGACAAACTGTACGTCATGTGTGTACAATGCAATGAGTAGATAATAATTCCTTCACAAATAAATGTCACATGGTTTTGGGTTATGTTTTATGTTCTTGTTTTCATGTCTTTTATTTTGTAATTCTCACAGTCATGCTTCCTGTTTGTTATGTGATTCCCTTGCCCTCACCCGCACTGCTGCGTCCCGATTCGCATACTATCCGTTATCCGTCCTAAATAGTATTCGAAAATAGAATTAGTATGTCCCAAATCGTAGTATGTTGAAATGAGTGTTCCAAAGATACCCGGATGGTCTACTTTTTCCGGTCAGAATCCCAAGTGCAGGTTGATGCTCACTCTAACGGCTGATATTGCCCACAACCCATCGTGCTGTATGAGGATTCGGTTAGAACTACAAACGTTTGAAAAGTGTTAAAAAACTACAGACATGGAGGACGCGCGAGTCCACCGGTTAGGTTTAGATAAAGAGGTTTGAGTGATTAATTATCAGTATCTAACCTGATGAAAATGTATTTATTGAGTGTTGTCTACATTATATTGCATCTGCAGCAGCATTGTGAACTTTTGTAAAGATACGTTTAGCCGTTAACTTTTAAATGCGTCATTATATTCAAATTGCAAACACATGAGGAGAGTCTCCGAATGAAAGACCCACGACTGGCAGATCAAGTGCTTCTACATTTCTCTCCGAAATCAAATTAATCAAATTCAATGGAGGATTTTAACTGTGACGAGATGATTGACAGGGCAGTTTACGGTGACAGGATGCACGCCACAGATCTGTCCGTTAAAGATGACGAAGTATTATGTCCCAAAGCTTGCCTACTCTTTTGCTACACAATCAAAGTATGTACTTTTTCTTCCCAAAAAGAGTGCATACTTTTAGGGCATATAACCCTCATTATATATAACCCTTTTCAGTTGCTTGCGGAAACCGGAGAATTCCCTCACACGCCAAGCCCTGCAGTGGAAGAGGGAGACCAAGAAACACCCGTAGGAGGACAGGAGTCAGTTTTAGTTCTTGTGTTTCTGCTCATCTCTTTTTCTCTGTAAGTAAGTAAGTAAAATTTATTTATATAGCACTTTTCACAGATAAACATCACAAAGTGCTTCACAATAAAATGTAATACAAGAACAATTTAAATACATTCCCCAAAATACAAACAACAAACACTACAAACAACCATAAAACCCCCTCGACTAACCAAAAGCCTCCCACCAGGCACAGTACGTCAATGTGACGTCAGGAAGACGTTGGCCTCCAACTAATCCAACGTCAGTCAGACGTCATATTTTGGTTGAAAATGAAAATCAGGTTGACGTCTAAACCCAACGTTTGTTTGACGTCAAGCTCCAACGTCAGACAGATGTTGAATTTTGGTTGGAATAAGCACAGCAAAAAAATATGACATGCATGGCAGCACATTAAATCTGTGAAGATCTCAGCAGAGGAGGATTAAACAACTCAAACAGCATTACCAGCTTCACTTATTACTAACCAGATATACTTTATTTCATTTCCGGTTTAATAAAATTAATAGTTGTATTTTAAAGTCACCATTATAGTGGTTAGTGTTTGCTTTAGTTGGACTCCTGCCCCTTGACTTTTTATTATAACATTTTCTTTGCTGCTATAATTGTGTGATTATAAAGCACATTTATTGTGGCAAATAAGCCATGAGATCAGGTGATGTTGGCTGTTTATTGATGATAAAGCCTGAATTCCTGATCTTATTGTCTAATGTTTAGATTTTGTTGAATTTGTGTTTTTAATGTTGTTTTATAACTGAAGCCATTTAAATTTTCAGCATGAGAACAATGCCGTTTATCAAATAATATAAAGGATTTTTACAAACATTTAGTACATTCAACTTTTTCCTCTACATAATTACTTAGACATCAATAATCAGTGTATGACTCTCAACAATGGTGACAATCAATGAAACGCTTCATGCTGCAGTACATGCTGGGTACCACCAATCAAAACTCACCCATATCTCCCAGCATGCATTGTGGCATGAATAAATTATGCAGCTGGATTTTTTTGTAGCTTGTTTTATGCTCAGAGTTGATCTGATTATCTGGATATTTTGTTTGATTGTCACCATTGTTGAGGTTCATATGCTGTTTCTTGATGTCTGTGTGCGTCCAAGTAATATCATAGATTAAATGTTTTTGTGCACTTAATAGTATTCAAAAAAACAAGTATATTATATGATTAACAATGCTGTGGAGTCAAATTTCTATTTTGAATAAAACAGTACTAAATCCAATAGTAATAAATCCTATTCAATCAAAGCATTAGACACTGAATAAGATCAGGGATTCGGGCAAAAACATGATGATATCATCATCATCAATAAACAGCTAACATCACCTGATCTCATGGCTTTTTTTAGCTTCAACAATTGTGCTTTATAAACACATTCTTGAAGCAGCCCGAGAACATTTAATAATAAAGTGTCAAAGGTCAAGAGCACAACTAAAGCAAACGCTAACCACCACCATGGTGACTTTAAAATACAAAATATGATTTCATTAAACCGGAAATTAAATAAAGTAAATCTGGTTAATTTTATGTTAAGCTGGTAATAAGTGTACGGCCATGCATTTCACCTTTTTGTTTGGTTTATTCCAACCAAAATACTATGACTGCCCAACGTTGGAGCTTGACGTCAAACAAACATTGGATTCAGACGTCAACCCAACTTTCATTTTCAACCAAAATCCAACGTCTGACTGACGTTGTAGTCTATGTCCTGTGCCTGCTGGGCTGCTTGAAGAGCAAAGTCTTCAGTTGTATTTTAAAAGAATTAACTGAACTGAGTTCGCACAACGTAAAACAAGAGGCAAAGCATTCCACAGCCTGGGAGCGACTGCCTGGAATGACTGGTCCCCTCTAATTTTGAAATTAGTACGGGGAACAACTAATAACATCTGATCAATAGACCTGGGACTCCGGGTAGGAGTGTGCAGCTGTATCAGGTCAATGATGTAGGTATTGGCCATTCAAGGCTCTAAAAGTAAGAACCAGAATTTTAAAATGAATTATATACTGGACTGGTAACCAGTGAAGTGATGCTAAAACAGGTGTGTGACCAATCCATCCCCATTTTGGTTTCTTTATTTCCACTTCTGTTGCAGGATGCTTTGCTGTTCCCCACAGCTCTTCATTCTTTATTTTATCAGGCCATCTGATGTTAAAGGGCACCTATTATGTAATTTTGAAAATTACCTTTCATGTAGTGTGTAACATAGATCTAAGTGAACGAAAACATCCTGCAAATTTTTAAATATGAAAGTTCACCGTATACAAAGTTATTGTCTCTCAAAAAGTAAGAGTCGACTCTGAGTCGCTGATATGAATCGATAGACGAACGATGCTTTTCCTTTGCCTAGATGACGTACACTTGACAAGTTATTTGAATAAGATACGCCCACTCATTGCGCTCGAAGACGCCAGGGAATCATGTCGACGAGACGCTGTGTTCTGAAGTGCGAATCAAAAGCGAACTTTTTTTACTGCCCAGGGACGAGCATGTGAAGAATCAGTGGCTAGAGTTTATATTTACAACTAAACCACACAAGTATAGCCGAACCTTGTGCTGTTCGCATCATTTTAACGACGATTGCTTTACAAACATAAAGGCTTTCAAGTGTGGATTCGCGAGTTGGTTGATACTGAAGGAAGGTTCAGTACCAGTTTTATTTGGATCGGCTTCCTCCTCCGAATCACAACCTGTAAGTATAATTAATAATTGTTGCTTTTATGGGTTTTGTAGCATGCTCAATAAGTATGTGTGTGTGTTGTTTAAGTTACGCTCAGCGCAGATTCTAGGTCTAACTTAGGTCTCTAGGCGCAGCTTCTAGGTGTTTCTAGGTCTCTCTAGGTCTCAGCTTCCATCTGTAATATGTGAAATGTTTGTCGTTGCTAGTGGAGTTGTCATAAAGAATAGAGCGTATTGTAGTACTGCAGTGCTTTATCAATATGTTTATGGGTTGGGCTAACGCAAACAATAACTGACTGGGTCATCTGACCAATCACCGTTATTAGCGTCACGTAAAGGAGGGGTTTGGACAAATGAGTCGTTAAACGAATCATTTGGGAGTCGGTGAGCAAATCAGGTCAAAATAAATGCATATTATAAGACAACAAAAGTGTTTTTTGTCATTGCATGCATGTAAAACTGTTGTTGGGGACTCCCAGAACAATATTAGGAACATTTTAAATGCCATTATAGGTGCCCTTTAAGAATACGTCTGAGGCCGTGGTTAGTGAAGACTTGTAACTTGTTAAGGAGGTTCTTTGTTGTTTTCCACATCTCAGATCCGTAGAGGAGTATTATTTTTAATGCTTGAGTTGAATAGCCGTATTTTGGTCTTGAGTGTGATGAGTGTGTATTTTTATCAATGTTTAAATTGTGCAATATTTGTGAATTTGCTTATGTACTTATCCATTTTCTTGTAAGAGTGTCAAGATGTGCTGTGAAGTTGGCGCGAGAGCCCGCCCACACGCTGTTCTGATTGGCTGTAGGTTTCGATTGATTTTGACGATTGATTTGGCTGACATGGATGGCCTGCTTGTGGCTCAGATCTGGCAAACAGGAGTGAGCCGCCCAAGGGCCGTCATTCCACGCTGCATGTGTGCTAGATCATCTTTCCACGGGTGCCATATATGGGCCGGATCTGGGACGTCAAAATGTTGCTATGTAGGATGTATGGACAAGGTTACTGCTTTCAAGAAGTTTTGTTTTATCAACAGCCGCTTCCCCGACAACCACACACTTTATGGTCTGCAACTTCACACCATATCCGGCTAGCACTTTTATCTGGGAATGAATCTATAAAAGCTGCTCCAACCGGGACAATCCACCCTCAAAAATTCATATGATTCCACAGAAAAGAGGTGTGGAGTTGCATGTCAAGGCTGATGCTCAATTGAAACAAACAGCCACTTCTCAAGATGAGAAGGTTGAGAGAGTGTATGACACAATGTTCATCTTTCAGCATCTTAGTGTTTCCACAGCCCAGCCAGCAGAGCCATGTGGGGCCCACATGGGTTTGACGTGGGCTATCTAACTGGGACCCAGCCAGTTTTGCACCCGGTTTCCATGTAGGCCCCACATGGGTTTGCCCAGATGAAATGAACACTGCTCAGTGTGCACACTACAGGCTGTTAAATGTAACACGTATCAGTGTTGGAGTTAATGAGATAATTAAAGGATTAGTTCACCTTTTAAAAAACTTTTGCTGATAATTTACTCACCCCCATGTCATCCAAGATGTCCATGTCTTTCTTTCTTCAGTCGAAAAGAAATTAATGATTTTGAAAACATTCCAGGTTTTTCTTCATATAATGGACTTCAATGGTAGCCAAAACGGTTCAAGGTCCAAATGACAGTTTCAGTGCAGCTTCAAAGGGCTTCAAACGACACCAGACGATGAATAAGGGTCTTATCTAGCGAAACGATGCGCCATTTCGAAAATAAATAAAACAGTTTAAGTATTATTAGCACAAATGCTCGCCTTGCTCTGTCCTGAAATGCACGTTCGTGATTCTCCTGTTCGAACTCGTTCATTAAAATGAACAAATCTTTTTTCGAGTCATCGCATCGTTTCGCTAGATAAGACCCTTATTCATCGTCTGGTGTCGTTTAAAGTCATTTGAAGCTGCACTGAAACTGTCTTTTGGACCTTGAACCATTTTGGCTACCATTGAAGTCCATTATATGCACTGTTAGACCTTACCAGGTTTTTTACAGTAAAATACTGTATAAAATACAATAGCATACCATTTTCCATTAAAACAGTAATATACTGTTGAAAACTAAACTAGCCTATAGGAATATACTGTGAGTTAACAGCTCTCAAAGTCCACACTCAGAGACTGTGTTCCTAATCACATCCTATACCCTCATTCACTATTCCCTATAGTAGTTCACTTGAATGAAAAGAAGTTGATGAATTGAGACACTGATGAACACCTGATAAGCAGAATCACTGAAGGACAGAGAAACAAGAACAGAAAAAGAGAAACACAAAAAATACAACTGACTTCCAGCAACACTGAGTGTGAAACCAGTTTACAAACCAGTTTATAATTATTTCTGTCATACTTGTACAAAAGTTCTTGTTGAGAATTAACAGATAATAAAGTAAAAATAATAAAGTTTGTTGTCACCATAATGGAGATCAGTATTTGCTTTAGTTGGTCTCTTGTCCCTGGACTTCTTACATTCATCTCTCTCTGACTGCTGTAACAATGAGTTTATAAAAGCACATTTGTTGTAGCAGGAAAAAGTCAAGAGGAAAATGATCTTGTGGTTTTGCTTTTGTGATCTGATTTTCAGATCTGTATACATTCTTTGAATATATGGGTACTTGATACGCAACTTACATTAATTTATGGAAACAAAATGAATCTGTGAATCTACAACATGAAATCTATATTTTGGCTAATCATGTCTTCTGAAGAATGTTGTAATCATATATTGTATTAAAAAAAAATCCTATTTGAGTCAGACACACAGACATCAACAATTATAATATGAATCTCAACAATGGTAACAATCAAAAGTTTCATGCAGCAGTGCATGCTGGGTTCCAGGATAATATAAAACTCCCAGCATGCACTGCTGCATGAATAAAAATATATTGCCACCATTGTTGAGATTAATGTGCTAAATTGTGATATCTCTGTGTTTCTTCAAGACAGTGTAGCTCTGTTTTTTTTTTTTTGTTTATGTATGATGTGTTAAAAAAAATGAGTCATTGTAATTTATTGCTGTGGTGGTAATTTAACACTTTTGGTTGAGGATTAAACTTTGAATGAGTGAGAACGAATTCTTTAGTGGATGAACAGACAATATGATGATTTTTTATATTTTGACAAATCCAATCATTAATAAACTGTGTGTGTGCACAAGTGTGACTTGCAAAAACACAGTTCAAGCAGCAATAGAGAAACACATGTTATAGCATCAGCATACCAACTAAAGCAAACACTGATCTCTTTAATGGTAACTTCAAACCAAACATTTTCAATTAAACATCTCAATAACAACTTCTGTAGATGTATGACAGAAATAAAGCCATACTGGTTAATAATAAGTGTAATAATGTGTAATGGCTGGAAGTCAGTTGTAGGTCTTGTGTTTCTCTATTTTCTGTTCTTGTTGTTCATCTTTCCTTCAGTGATTCTGCTTGTTAACAGCAGGTGTTCATCACTAATGCTCAACAATCACTTACATATTCCCTTAATTATCTCACTGCAACACTGTCAATGTTACTTTTACTCTTTGTAGTGTGGATTTTCCTGTGGGGTTGAAAGGGTTAAAAGTGAAAGATAAAAAGACACACCCACAAAATGTATTTTAACAGCAATAAACTGTAAGTTATAAAACAGGTTTATACTGGCAACACTGTTGCCAGTAGTTTACTTTAAAATCTTGTTTTTTGGGTCACCATTGTGCTGAAGAGTAGAGCCTGTGCTTCAGTCCAGGAGAAGATCTACAAACATTGTTGATATGCTGCATGTAGTTTTATTTAAAAGTCAGTGACTGTGTAGTTGCTGGTCCAGTTGAAATCTCTTTATTTTCAAAAGTTTTTTTTTTTTTTGGTTTATAATTAAATAAGTTCACAATAATACTTTGCTCACATTATTAATGCATTATAAATTTTAGTTAACACTTTTAAATGACAGTTTAATGCAGTCGGTTTCTGCAAGTGAAATTAGCTAACTTGAGTTTTAGTGCATTTTTACAGTAAATAACTGGCAACAGTGTTGCCAGTATTGTACTGTAGAAAAACCTGGTAAGGTCTAACAGTGTGGAGAAAAACCTGGAATGTTTTCATCAAAATCATTAATTTCTTTTCGACTGAAGAAAGAAAGACATGGACATCTTGGATGACATGGGGGTGAGTAAATTATCAGCAAAAGTTTTTTAAAAAGTGAACTAATCCTTTAAGTGATTAAATAATGATTGAGCATTATTGATGAACACCTGGTGTTAAAATGCAGAATCACTGAAGGAGAAAATTGTAAGCCACCGTTATGGCGATCAGTGTTTGCTTTAGTTGGACTCTTGACCCTTAGATTTTCACTTTGGATTTTGTTGGTCTGCTGCTATTGATTTATAACAGTTATATGAACAAAGAAAAGTGTGATCTGATAGTATTGGTTGTGTTTTGGCATATTCATGCTGAGATCAGATAAATGAAATTTATTGAGATTATCTGGTTTAACTTATTAGCAACAGCTTTGTGATTCAACAGCATATATTTATCAGTTTTTTTTTTATCCAAAATATTTCATAAACCTTGTTCTTATGAAAACACTTTCAATAGAATTTATTTAGAAACCAAGACATCAATAATCAGCCTGTGAATCTCAACAATGGTGACAATAATAATCCATGTTGCAATGGCCAGAGGTGGGAAATCCAGGGCCCAATGAGTAGAAGTCCTGCCATATGTTTATTCCACCCATAAATTCAGTCAGCTGATTTCACTAATTAGTTCTCTCTCCTATCTGAATTAGCAAATCCAGGTGATTGGAACAAAATACTGAGGAGGACTTTTACTTTCTGAACCTGGACTTTACACCTCTTGCCACATGACAGCCAAGAGCAAAGAAATAAACCCGAACTGGACCTTATCGTAGCCAAAACAGTAATTTCAGCCACAGCCTCAGATGAAATCTAAGAGAAAAGAAGACATTAAATCTGTGAAGATCTTTGCAGAGGAGGAATAAACAACTCCAAACAACTCCAAACCACTCCACATTAAGAGCTTCACTTATTACTAACCAGACTGACTTTATTTCTGTCAGACATCTACAGAAGTTTTATTGAGAATTAACAGAGGTTTAACTCTAATGCGTTTGAGTTGGGCTCTTAACTCTTATTATATCTTTTGTATTTTTTGTCTGCTGAGACAGTGTGTTTGTCAAACACATTTGCAGCAGCAAAGAAAGCTAAAGTGAATTGAGGTCAGGTGATGATGGTTAATATTCATGAAACAACCTGATTCACTGAGGTATTTTAGTCTACCAGTTATGGTGTCACATTAATAATTTTTCACAAAACAAACCCTGTGTTACTGCAGCATGAGATCCAGCAATATTATAAACAATAAGTTAGAAGACATTAACAAACATGAGCACGAAAAAAATTGGTTTACAGTGACACACACAGACATCAACAATCAGCGTATGAATCTCAACAATGGTGACAATCAAAAGTACTTTGCTGCAATGCATGCTGGGTACCAACATAGTACAAAACTCCCAGCATGCATTGCAACATGAATAAAAAAGCTGAATTGTCCTATTATTTAGTTTGATTCTAAATATTTGCTTTTATTTTTTGCTGTTGTTTTTGTTGTGAATTAGTAGCTTTTCAGTGATGTTCTGAATTATTCTGTTTATCTAAATATTTGTGATTGTCACCATTGTTGAGATCCATACGCTCATTGGTGATATCTGTGTGTGTCTGCATAGACCAACTTTTTATTTCAAGTTTGTTAAAAGATTTAAAACGATTACTATCTCATGCTGCAGTAACACGTGGTTTATGATGTGAATATATTTGTGGCACAACATAATTGTTAAATTAAAGTACCTCAGTGAATCAGTCTGTTTCATGATGATTATAAAACCATCAACAGCTAACCATGATCACTTGATCTCACTACACTTTAGCTTTCTTTGCTGCTGCAAATGTGTTTGACTAACACACTGTCACTTTAGTGATGGCCGGTTCGTGAACGAATCGTTCTTTTGAACCGGTTCTTTTTAGTGAACCGGTCGAACCAGTACACTAAATCGGACTGAATCGTTCGAAACAGTTCGCGTCTTGCGTCAGCGCTGAACCACAAGTTACTAAAGTTATTCACTTTCAGACATGCCTGACAGTCCCTCCGAATCGAAATAAACAAATATCCAGGAGTACATTTTATTCCAGTAACTCAAAAAGTTCACTGAACTGAGACATATGTTGGTGCTGAGAGAAGTGATGAGCACGAGCAGCTGATACTGCGCATGCGTGTACTACCGAACGTACAGGTACAGCGGTTCTCGGATCACCAGTACAGAACTGAGAACTGTTTCTTTCGGACACGTTCGACATACTGAGAACTGATGAGTTGATGAGCTGAGCATGCGTGCAATTTTTTCTGAGGGACGAAATGTACGTTTCCTAAGTATTTAGTTGAACATCAGTAAGTGTAACAAAATAAAACATTTTGGAAACATGTTTATCACATAATTACTGTATTATCACTGTATTATTTTAAAGTTTGGAAACAATGATTGGATTGTAAAACTGTCAAACTAAACATTTATTATTATACTAAAATAGGCCTAATATTTTCAGGAACAGCTCATTTAATTTCTAAGAATATAAATCTTTGAAGTAAACTCTTGCCAAGGTTTTAATGGTGCACTACTTAGTAAATGTTTATAATGTGTTAACATAACGAATTAAACATATGTTTAATTCGTTATTTTAACACATTATAAACATTTATATATACTGTGTACACAGGCTATATTGGAGACAGACATGCATTTTTTAGTTTTAGTTTTGTCGACTGTATATATTCAGGTTTCAGCTCAGCACACACAGGCCTATGGTTCTCGAGTCAAGAACTGGTTGTTGCAGTTCCTGAATCACCAGTACAGAACCGAGAACTGTTTCTTTCGGACACGTTCGATACAGAGAACCGATGAGCTGGAGATACTGGGCATGCGTGATAGCAGCACCGTCTCTGAACAGAACTTTCTTTCGGCCGACTGATCCTGTGCTGATACATGAGCACGCAGTATGGGTGAACCCAGGACTTAACCCTCTGAGCCCGACGGCATCGTCGACGACGCCACAAATCAGCTCCGAGAAATTATGATATAACTCGACAACAGATTTATCGATTTTCTTACCGTTTTTTCCAGCAGAAAGCTAACGAGCTAGCCATCACGGGGGTGTCTTTGGTGTCTTTCTAGCCTTTACAGAAGGTTTTCTATCCAGCCTGGAACTTGTGCATACTTTCTGAGTTTTTCAGCAATAAATCCAAACGTTTATATCCAACTTTGATACACTTGAAGTCCATAACTTATAAATATTCCGTCATATTTGCCGCTAGCTCGATGCTAGCTGCCATTTTGGATATCCACGTGATGGTTTTTGACCAATTACAGGCTGATCCGTCGTAAACATTGGGTGCGTCACTGGGTCATTGCGCTCTCTCCAAGGAGGGAGGGAGAGAGAGTAGCACGGAGACGCAGGTTTCACAGAGAATCACAGAGAAATGGATCTAAATTGAGCGCAGAATTATGGATTTTCAGGAGAACAGAGCTTTTTGACAGATGAGGAACTAGATTACCAGGATAGACCCAGCTGAAGTGCCATTTATTTATTTACTGTAAAAAAGTATTATAGAAGTATAAATGTAGTATAAAAGTATAAAAAGAATAGAATAAATAAAATAATAAATAAAATAAATAAAATATAAATGCAAAGCCTGTGATGTGGCCCTCTTTGTGATTGCTGATACTAGGAACTGTTTTGAGGCTTGGCACCAGTGAATTTCATGAAAACGCCTGGACTTCTTTTGGAAAAATGTAAATAGTTTTGGTTCTCTACAAGTTATAATGTTTATTCCTGTGCTCCAGGACTCCAAAGACATGAACAAACTGTTTTCCAGAGGAAATTTGCTTAGCTTTTATTTATTTGTGTGTGATTTCAATAAATATTTGAGTGATTCAATTTCCGATTTCTTTTTTCATCTGTCTTTATGGTCCCATAACTTATTTTACATTCAGGTGACATCAATGTAACACAGATATGCTGAAAGTTCAATTTGTCCTGAAAAAAAAGAGGTGTGTCAATTGTCTGTACACAAAAGGGTTGATGATTAACAAGCTTTTTTAGTGAATAACACCAGACGGAAAAATTATTGTAAAAATACCCTTAGGTCTCTGAGGGTTAAATGAGAGGGCGAATTCGGACGAAATGTAAGTTTATTTAATTACAAATAAAATGATGAAGACCATTTATGAATTTTATATATTTAAAACATCCGCGTTAGCACATCGCCTAGGCTGCAGCAGGGTTCGTTTGCAAAATGTAAATGTAAGAAACTTATCCAAGATGATTATGACGATGAGTACTATTATTTAACTGAAGTTATGATTACAAATGCCTTTAATTTAAAGTATTTTTATCCGCCGGGATAATAGAATTGACGTCATTACGTGATGACGTAAAAGAACTGGTGAACCGGTTTTTTGAACCGGTTCATTGAAACGAACGGTCCGAAAGAACCGGTTCGCGGAAAAGAACCGGACTTCCCATCACTACTAAAGAATTTGTTCCCACTCATTCAGAGTTTAATCCTCAACCAAAAGTGTTACGTTACCACCACTGTGAAACCATAGCAATAAATTACAATGACTCATTTTTTTAACACATCATCCATAAACCAAAATACAGAGCTACAATGTCTTGTTGAAACACAGATATATCACAATTTAGCACATGAATCTCAACAATGTGGCAATATTTTTTTTATTCATGCAGCAGTGCATGCTGGGAGTTTTATACTATCCTGGAACCCAGCATGCACTGCTGCATGAAACTTTTGATCGTTACCATTGTTGAGATTCATATTATAATTGTTGATGTCTGTGTGTCTGACTCAAGTAGGATTTTTTTAATACAATATATGATTACAACATTCTTCAGAATACATGATTAACCAAAATATTGATTTCATGTTGTAGATTCACAGATTATTATTGTATTCCCTTAAATTATTGTAAGTTTCATATCAAATACCCATATATTTAAAGAACATATACAGATCTGAAAATCAGATCACAAAAGCCAAAACAACAAGATCATCTTCCTCTTGACTTTTTTTTGCTACAACAAATGTGTTTTTATAAACACATTGTTACAGCAGCCAGAGTCAGATGAATGTAAAAGTCCAGGGACAAGAGACCAACTAAAGCAAATACTGATCTCCATTATGGTGACAACAAACTTTATTATTTTTATTTTATTATCTGTTAATTCTCAACAAGAGCTTTTGTACAAGTATGACAGAAATAATTATAAACTGGTTTGTAAACTGGTTTCACACTCAGTGTTGCTGGAAGTCAGTTGTAGTTTTTGTTTCTCTTTTTCAGTTCTTGTTTCTCTGTCCTTCAGTGATTCTGCTTATCGGATGTTCATCAGTTTCTCAATTCATCAACTTCTTTTCAGTCAAGTGGACTATATTAGTGAACTACTATAGGGAATAGTGAATGAGGGTATAGGGTGTGATTAGGAACACAGTCTCTGAGTGTCGACTTTGAGAGCTGTTAACTCACAGTATATTCCTGTAGGCTAGTTTAGTTTTCTACGGTATATTACTGTTTTATTGAAAAATGGTATACTATTGTATTTTATACAGTATTTTACTGTAAAAAACCTGGTAAGGTCTAACAGTGTATTCCATAATCTTCTTTGTTAAAAAAAAATAATATATATATATATATATATATATATATATATATATATATATATATATATATATATATATATATATATATATATATATATTTTTTTTTTTTTTTTTTTGTCTAACAATACTTAAGCTATTAGGTGGATCTTGATACTATGTACAAACTAAACCACCTGGATCCTAGAACTACGGTCCTGAAACCGCAGCCGCCGCTATATCATCCACTTCGGTAGGTGGCGCTGTCACAAAAAACTAGGGTCCTAAAACCCTGCGCTCCTAAAACTGGGGTCCTGAAACTGCAGCCTCCGGTTGTGCAGGAACATACTATTGCATAGAGGAGAGGAGGGTTTGCACACACTCAAAAAAATGATGTGTTGGCTTTACTTAACTTTTTTTTGTAAACAGGCACCACCGGTTCCACATAACTAAGTTTCGTTAAACAAACATAATATGTTCATGTAACTTCAACATCATGGAATTTGGTCATTTTAAAGGTGCAGTGTGTAACATTTTTGACTATTTATTAACATAAATGCAATATGACATCCATAACTATGTGTTCAGTTGTGTATAAAGAACTTACTTAATAAACCGTAATGTTTTTATTACCTTAGAATTAGGCATTTATATCTACATAAGCGCGGGAATCCCCTTCTATGAAGGCCGCCATATTATGACGTCATATTTCTACCGTAGCCGACAGCGAACAAACAGCGTTACAGAGAGCGTTTCGTCACTACCTTGAAAGAGAAGCCGCAGAAAGCTAGAAGAAGCTCATAAACACCGTGAGAATTGACTTTTCCCTTGTCAGTGGTGTAAATATGTAGTTGGATTGTTTCATGTAACTTAATTCTTCACCCTGGCTGTGTTATGGCTTTGCTATGTGGGGATAAATGTGCTGGTTACGTTCGTGAGACAGCTGATTAGTAGGCTACTCTTGTCATTGACCGGAAAAACAGTTACAGGAATCACCAACCCGTCGATCTTGAAAGCATTGTAAGTCGATCGAGTTTCCAAAATCAGAGAAAAAAGGCTATTGTGTGTAATAAGTGGTGTCTTTCGGGATGCGGAGGCGCGCGTGCTGTTACAATCACGTCATTTTTGCCGCATGCACCTTTGGGCTCATGCGGACGCGTCGAGTATAAACAAGGCTTTAACCAGCTCAGCCGCAGTAACAGCTCATATTAGCCAGCTAAACTTTTACTACCCTGTTAGAAAAAATCTATAGTTGCATAGTTTCATGTGGTTCTACTCCCTCGCTGTATTATGGGTTTGCTATGTGGGGAGAATGGGCTGGTTACGTTCGTGAGACAATCAGCTGATTACTATTATTTACAACAACTGTGACGAGATCTGTCGTGTCGACAGCTCAGACAAATATTATTATATTATGTATTAAGACCCTTGATCCTCACCTGACTATGGCTTTGTAAACTTTATCCATGATGTGGTTTATAATGGACTGTGGTACTCCATGTTAGCTGTGGCTTGTTTTACTCTGGCTCACTACGACGATGTTTGTCCCGTTTTAGCCACCGTAGCTTCTTCGAAAGGGAGGGGTGAGCAGTGGGCTGAGCCCTTAGTGTAAACTCGCAAACTAACCGCTAGATGTCGCCAAAAAGCTACACACTGCACCTTTAAGCGACCCAATTAAACTCTGAGCTAATGAGTTAATTAAGTGAATAATTGAGTGATGATTGAGCATTATTTAAGACACCTGATGTTAACAAGCAGAATCTCTGAAGGAGAAAACCAGAATTTTTAAGTCACCATTATGGAGGTAAGTATTTGTTTTAGTTGGGCTCCTGACCATTAACTTATTAACTTTAGATTTTTTGTGGTTGCTGTACATGAGTTGTAACAGCCGGATGAACAATGAACCAAGGAGATCTGATGGTGTTGGTTGTGTTTTAACATAATCATTATTTCACAATCATTTGACCTGAGTCACTGAACTTATATTAAACCCAATTTCTGAGTTAACTTCACCTTACGGATAATAGCAGCACTGTCATTGTAGATCATACTATTTTTAGACTTAATGAGATTCAAATTATCAAATCAATAAATAAAAAGAAACTTCCCAAAAAAATATTTTGAGTAGGCACAACAATGGTGACAATTATAAAGCATGTTGCAGTGCATTCTGGGTGCCACCAATCAAAACTCATTCATGGATCCCATCATGCATTGCTGCATGAATAAATAATGAGCTTATGATCTGTTTGTCACCATTGCTGAGATTCATATGTTGATTCCTGATGTCTGTGTGTGCCTATTAAAAAAATTTTTAAAGAAATTCATTTTTTATTTCTTGATTTGGTCATTTGAATTTCATTGAAAAGGCTAAAAATAGGCTCTACAATGACAGTAAGGTAAACTTAACTCAAAAATTGGGTTCAATATGAGTTCAGTGATTGAGGTCGAATGATTGTGAAATACTGATTACGTTAAAACACAACCAACACCATCAGATCTCCTTGGTTCATTGTTCATCCGGCTGTTACAACTCATGTACAGCAACCAAACAAATTCTAAAGTTAATAAGTTAATGGTCAAGAGCCCAACTAAAACAAATACTTATCTCCATAATGGTGACTTAAAAATTCTGGTTTTCTCCTTCAGCGATTCTGCTTGTTAACATCAGGTGTCTTCAATAATGCTCAATCATCACTCAGTTATTCACTTAATTAACTCATTAGCTCAGAGTTTAATTGGGTCGCTTAAAATGACCAAATTCTATGATGTTGAAGTTACATGAACATATTATGTTTGTTTAACGAAACATAGTTATGTGGAACCGGTGGTGCCTGTTTACAAAAAAAAGTTAAGTAAAGCCAACACATCATTTTTTTGAGTGCAGGTAGTGATGAACATATTGATTCTTGTGAACCCGGTCAGACTAACCAGCATAAGAGAGAAAAGAACCTCAACGGGCATAGGCCTGGTGTTAAATAGCCAAGAGCTTGTGAGAAAACTGCATGGAACACATTAAACACAGACCTATGCTTTGCATTGGAAAGATTAACTGGTACAGTTGAAAAGAAGCTGGATAAATTTGGGGACATCATTTACGCTTACGGAAGTGAGAGGTTTGATGTGGAAAAAAGGAAGGAAAAAGTACAAATTGCTCCTGTAATGTCTAGACGGCAGCAGAAAATTTAAGGGTTAGTTAGAGAAAGGACACAGCTGAGGAAGCAATGGAAAAGAGCAGAACAAAGTCAGAAGGAGGGACTCAATATCCTACAAAGAGCCATAAAAGATAAGCTTGCAACGTTACGCAGAGCTGAGCGCCTACGGAAACGCTACAAAAAGAAGGAGCGTGCGAGGACTAATTTCTATAAAGATCCATTCAAATTCGTAAAGAAGTTATTCACCAGTGAGAAGAATGGCACTCTACAAGCATCTAGGGTTGAAGATATTTGGAGGAAACGCATACAGATGCAAAAAATGTCAATTCCGTCAGACATCCCACCTATCAATCCACCAGAATACCAAATGGAGGTCTGTGCACCTAAGTGGAAAGAGGTAGAGCAGGCTGTGAGAAAGGCAAGGGCTTCATCAACTCCAGGGCCCGGTTTTTCAAAAGTAATCCACTGGGATTTTGGATAACGGATTGGATCAAATCTTAAAAATGGGTTTTTCAAAAGAAAAAACAGATTACATAATCGGATTAGATCATGTAATCCAATCTTGGTTTTGATCCGGATCAAACCTTTAGTTTGGGTTTTTCAGAGCTTTTTTGTAGGATTTGGATCACTTTGATCCAAAAAATCTGGATTAAACTGATCCCATCAGAAGGGTGGATTCAGCGTGGATTTCATGCCCAAAATGTAATGAAAACTTTAAAAATGTATCAAATAATACTATATTTGGATCTTGCAGTATCTTACAAGATATCCTATTTATTCATAAGGTTTTAATTTTATTTGTTCATCCGTCAGACTACAGTGATAAGGTAGGCTTTAACATATTCAGCCTTTCAGTATAGGCCTACAGCAAAGTAGAAAGAGTTTGGCCTCATAAAATAATCCCCCAAACAGCTGTCAAAATTGACCAAAAACAATACATTTTATTCTGTCACTAATTAATATATATTCATCACAATCGAAAATATTTTTGTTTTTAGAATATTTATTAGTGATGCAGGCAATGATTACAGAATAACCAAAACAAAAAAAAAATGCAAAGAATGGCAATCACTGATTTTTGAAACCAAAACAAATCCAAATCAGAAACAGTGTCTAACTATTGGGTCCCTTGTTGCACGTCCTGTTTGCTCATTCTGGCATGTAGGAGGTTGGTTCTCCAAGGGGCTCAGGAGCATCATTGTCAGCACAGAGAGGGACATTGCGCTTAGTAGCGATGTTATGCAGGACAATACAGGCAAGGGTTATATTGCATGCTTTCTGTGGTTCCGCTCTCAGGTAGTTAAGGCATGCAAAGCGCCTCTTAAGAACTCCATTTAAACGCACAATTGCACATCTTGCACATCACAGGATGGGGTGGGGGTTTTCTTGTTTTTAGTTTTTTTTTTAAAGTGTGTGTTTTCATTTCAAATAAAAATAAACTATATTGACCCCACACTGGCTATTCTACTTGTTGCTCTTTACATATCTATAGTTCTACATTGTGATTTCCTATCCTGTTTGAGCACTGGTTATCCAGATTTGGTGATCCTGAAAAGTTCCTATCCGGATCAGATGGATCCAATCCGATGTTGCTTTGAAAAACTGGCTCAAAAGTAAGCTGGATTACGTGATCACGGATCGCAAAAAAAAGGATTACTAAATTTGGATCAATTTTATCCGGATTAAACCTATTAAAAAACCGGGCCCAGGGCCTAATGGAGTTCCATACAGAGTGTACAAGAGTGCTTCAGGAGTTCTACGAATTCTGTGGAAATTGATAAAAGTGGCATGGGAAAAACAGGTTGTACCTAGAGCAGGTGTGCCCAACCCTGCTCCTGGCGATCGACTGTCCTGCACAGTTCATCTCCAACCCTAATCAAACACACCTGAAGGTCTTCAATTAAGGTCTTAACAACCAATTATGGTCTTCAGGATTACTTGAAAATTAAAGGCAGGTGTGTTTGATCAGGGTTAGAGATAAACTCTGCAGGACAGTCGTTCGCCAGGAGCAGGGTTGGGAACACCTGACCTAGAGCATGGCGCCGAGCAGGTAGATCAGGTGTGCCCAACCCTGCTCCTGGCGATCGACTGTCCTGCACAGTTCATCTCCAACCCTAATCAAACACACCTGAAGGTCTTCAATTAAGGTCTTCAGGATTACTTGAAAATTAAAGGCAGGTGTGTTTGATCAGGGTTAGAGATAAACTGTGCAGGACAGTCGATCGCCAGGAGCAGGGTTGGGCACACCTGAGGTAGAGTCTTTATACCAGGTGTGCCCAACCCTGCTCCTGGCGATCGACTGTCCTGCACAGTTCATCTCCAACCCTAATCAAACACACCTGAAGGTCTTCAATTAAGGTCTTAACAACCAATTAAGGTATTCAGGAGTACTTGAAAATTAAAGGCAGGTGTGTTTGATCAGGGTTAGAGATAAACTGTGCAGGACAGTCGATCGCCAGGAGCAGGGTTGGGCACACCTGCTTTATACCTAAAGAAAAAGATGCTACAAGCATCAGTCAGTTTCGTCCTATTTCACTATTAAACGTCGAAGGTAAGATTTTCTGCAGCGTTATTGGTCAGAGATTGTCAACCTACCTATTAAAGAATGGCTTCATTGACACTTCAGTTCAAAAAGAGGGCATTCCAGGGTTCTCAGGATGCTTAGAACACATCAATGTGATCTGGCAACAAATTCAATCAGCTAAAAGGGAGAGGAAGGAGCTACATGTGACATTCCTGGATTTGGCTAATGCATTTGGTTCAGTGCCACATGAGCTTCTTTGGGCAGCATTTGATTTTTTCAGGGTACCGATGTCAATAACAAATTTAGTGAAAGCCTATTTTGGAGATTTGCAATTTAGTTTCTCAACTACAGAATTCAACACTACATGGCAATGCTTAGAGGTTGGAATAATGGCAGGATGCACCATTTTTCCGCTGGCTTTTACCATGGCAATGGAAGTAATCATTAGGGCATCAAAATGGGTAGTAGGAGGGGAGCGCTTGGCATCTGGGATGCGACTACCACCAATCAGAGCATACACAGCAAAATCCCCAGTGTTAAATGAACACTCTCGGTGTACATATAGGTCCAAGTGCAGGGTGTTAAAAATGAACACTGAAGCAGTGTTGAAGTTAATGATATAATGAAGTGATTAATTAAGTGATGATTGGCCATTAGTGGTGACACCGTTAATAAGAAGAATTATTGAAGGAAAGAGAAACACAAGAACTACTGACCTCGAGCCATTACACATTATTGCACTTATTAGTACCAGTGTGACTTTATTTCTGTCATCCATCTACAGAAGTTATTGAGATTCAACAGAAGTTTAGATGGAAATGTTTTATGGATTTTTTTCGTTTCAAGCGACCATTATAGTGATCAGTGTTTGCATTAGTTGGGCTCTTGACCCTTTTCATTTTTATTGTTAGTTTTTCTCCAGATACTTCAACATTGTGTTTATGAAGCACATTTGCAACTGTAAGAGAAAACCTGCTAATAATATGTGGTGATGATGACATTATCATAATGTAATGTCCTGATTCACTGATGTCATTCAGAGTCTAAATCTTTGACTATATGCTTGGTAGAACGCCGGCACAGTAACTTCATAATGGCGTGCGGCTAAACAACGGCAGAATACCGTAACTCAATTTGAGCGTTCCAAAACAAAGCCAAAGAGCGGTAACTGGTGCTACTGTGTTCTGCCTTTGTTTCTCATTGACTTTTGGAAGTTACTATTAAGACAACCCATTATTTTCTTGAAAAAACAATGGAATTGACTCAAATTTATCCACATGATAAAGGAGGTCTTGAATGTGCCAAAAATATCAATAACAAATTTTTGACCAAAAACAAAGTTACATTCTTTTGCCTTTGCACTGCAGTATTGTCTGAATTTATTATCTCTCCACACATCACTGATGGTGCATGCCATAGGTTGCCGATCCCTGCCCTGTCCAATTTGTCATTTTAGGTTTCAGAAGGGTGCTTGCAAGCTCCCCCTTTGCGGCCAAAATGCACCCTTGAAACACACTTTTGCATAGCCCGGACTGAAGCGAACTCCACAGCAGACTTCTACCCAACAGTCTGCGTTGTGTCACTAAAGTGTGGACTCGAAGGAAGACTGCGAGTGCTTAGAGTTCCATCAGGGTTTCATTTTAGTTCAACAGAAGGTGTACACTCCCCAGACAGCAGCCCAGATCCGGCCCACATATGGAACGTGTGGAATCCACAAGTACCTGATGTGGGCCGGATCTGGGCCGACACTATGTTGCTGTTCTGGATCCAGTCATCAGGGTTTCTTTATAGTTCAAAAGAAAAAAACTCATATGGGTTTAGAACAACATAAGGGTGAGAAAACTTGTTTTTTAATAGTTTATTGTTTCGTTATTATTTTTGTTTGTGTAATATTTTTTAAATATATTTTATCCAACAGCTCAAGCATATCTATACACCTATAGAACAGAGAGAAAAAAAAAGTAAATAAGGAAACAGCTCATATCAGATTCCAAGTAATCAAGGCCTTAGGGCATCATTTAATTTTGCATGGGTTCCGCAAAAATGGCCAGGTAAGTACTGTTTAAATAAACGGTACTCATTCTAGAGACCAAAGCTCATCTGTGAACACACACTGTACTGTAACTGTAAGAAAGTGCAAACAATGGAATCAGACATCTATTATGTAGATTTTGAAAGAAGAGATACTGAGGTTACAACTGGACCTCAAACACCAAATCACCTCCAGGATGAAGGAAAAGCTCAAAAGTGCAGTAAGTACAAAGTGTATTGTGAAGCAGTGATGGTGGTGATGATGTTTGAGGAACTGAGAAATGTTGAATATAATTTCAATTATTGTTCTCTAAGATCATTACGTCAATGTTTATATTTAAAATGTATTAAAACTGAATTATTTTTTTCTTTTTACTTTTTCAGTATTTGTTCTTGTTTGCATATGTTACCATATATTTATTTCGGATGATTGTCATTTCTAGAACTCTTTAAAATAATTTCTATTTAGTTATATCTTATAGAGTATAATATAGAGTGAATTGTCATTTACTGATATCTGTGTGTTTTGTCTCTGTTTGTCAGGAGGAAGCAGGTGTTTGGTGTTGATGACAGTGTGTCTCGGGCTCATCTGTGTTCTTCTGCTGGTCTTCATCACACTGCAGCACATCACCATCACAGCAGAGAGAGACCTGTTAAAGAGTTACAAGACCACAGTTGAAGAGTTCAATCACACTATCAACAGCTTACAGGACAATTACATTGATCTAATGACTGAACAAGACCAACTGAAGAACAGCTTCAACTCTTTGAGTCAGAAGAAACTGGAGTTAGAGACCAGAGTCAATGATCTCAGTGCTGAGAAAAGCCAGTTACAGAGAAGTTTTGATGCTTTGAGTCAGAAGAAACTGGATTTAGAGACCAGAGTCAATTATCTTACTTTACGAGGTTTGTGCAAATGGATGTATAGGTTTATTTGCAGTTTACAACACAAATAACAACCAAAGTGTTTGTATTTATTGAAAGGAAATGGCTGGTTTTTCATATCCTGTGAGTCGATGAGCTGGTCTGAGAGCAGACAATACTGCAGAGATCGAGGAGCTGATCTGATCATTATCAACACTGAGGAGCTGATCTGATCATTATCAACACTGAAGAGAAGCAGGTGAGATTAGTTTGTGTGAGTGACTGTTAGTTAATGAGAGGAAACATCCCAGCCAGCACAACCATGTGGGGCCCACATGGGTTTGACGTGGGCTATCTAACTGGGACCCAGACATTTTTGTCCACGGTTTCCATGTAGGCCCCACATGGGTTTGCCCAGATGAAATGAACACTGCTCAGTGTGCACACTACAGGCTGTTAAATGTAGCACATATCCGTGTTGGAGTTGATGAGATAATTAAGTGATTGAATAATGATTGAGCATTATTGAAGACACCTAAAGCAGAATTACTGAAGGAGAAAATTGTAAGCCACCGTTATGGCGATCATTGTTTGCTTTAGTTGGGCTCTTGACCCTTATATTATTAACTTTAGATTTTGTGGGTCTGCTGTTATTGATTTATAGCAGTCAAATGAACAAAGAAAAGTGTGATCTGATAGTGTTGGTTGTGTTTTGGCATAATCATACTGTGATCTGATAAATGAAACTTATTGAGATTATCTGGTTTAACTTGTTAGCTTAGCAACAACTTTGTGATTCCACAGCATATGATTATCAGTATTTTTTTTATCAAAAATATTTCTTAAACATTGTTCTGATCAAAACACTTTGAAATGAATTTATTTATAAACACAGAATCAATAATCAGCCTGTGAATCTCAACAATGGTGACAATAATAATCCATGTTGCAGTGGCTGCCACCAATCACAACTCATGAATTGGCTCCCATCATGCATTGCGGCATGCATAAATTATGATCTAAGGTCTATGTAATTTACTTTTCCTAATTGAATATTCTGCTCGTCACCATTGTTGAGATGCATTGACTGAATCTTGATGTCTGGGTGTACCTAAAAGAGAGACTTTTTGTTTTTGTTTAAACAACTTTTAAAAAATCCTTTATATTATAACTAAAATTCTGGATATGTATGCAGAATCACAGTTATGCTGTAACCAACAGCATGAATCACAAACATAAAGTTCAAATGATGACTTTATGATGACAAATGATGATTTTTTTTTTTCATCTGGCAGTTTTAAGTCAGAAACAACAAACAAACAAAATCTAAAGTTAATAATATAAGGGTCAAGATCCCAACTAAAGCAAACAATGATCGCCATAACGGTGGCTTACAATTTTCTCCTTCAGTGATTCTGCTTTAGGTGTCTTCAATAATGCTCAATCATTATTCAATCTCTTAATTATCTCATTAACTCCAACACGGATATGTGTTACATTTAACAGCCTGTAGTGTGCACACTGAGCAGTGTTCATTTCATCTGGGCAAACCCATGTGGGGCCTACATGGAAACCGGGTGCAAAACTAGCTGGGTCCCAGTTAGATAGCCCATGTCAAACCCATGTGGGCCCCACATGGCTCTGTTGGCTGGGACACTTACTCCTGTTTATATTCACACAGAGGTTCATAACTTCATTAGCCAAGGAGAGAGTGTGGATTGGTTTGTCAGACTCTGAGACAGAGGGGTGGATGAAATGGGTGGATAATTCACCACTGAAACAAGGGTAAGTGATAAAACACGCACAGTAACACACTCTGGTTTCATTTGTTAAGTTAAATTATTTTAATGACATAATCACAACCTTTATAAATTACACAAATTTACACAAACACAATTACGATGGATAAATACGATGTATGGATAAATTCTTCTCTAATTTGCTTTTCTGCACTTTAAATTCTGAGCTACTCTGCTGTTGTCCCAGCTAACAATTGTGTGTTCTAAGAAAGTTTTTCAAAAATTCTGTTATCTTAATGTTGATAGAACTTCATTTAAATGTTAGTTTGATGTTCCTAAAACATTCTTTCAAACATTTGAACTTCTGCTGTAAACAAGCAGAATCACTGAAGTAAAGAGAAACAATAGAAAAATATACAACAGACTTCAGCCACAATTTTAGATAAAATCAACTGAAGATAAAAGAAGACATTAAATCTGAAGATCTCAGCAGAGGAGGATTAAACAACTCCACAAACATAGCAGCTTCACTTATTACTAACCTGGGGTGCGGTTCCCAAAGCCAACTATGGTCGTTAGTTCCGTCGTTGCCAATAGAGTTCAGTGGAAACTGTGGTCATAGCCAACTATGCTTTTGGGAAATGCACCCCAGATTGACTTTTTGTCAAGCTTTATGATTTTAATGAACAGAGGTTTAGATGTTGATGTTTGGTTGAAAAGGTTTTGTTTAAAGTCACCATTGTGGTGATCAGTGTTTGTTTGCTTTATTTGTGCTCTTTACCCTTCACAATCCTTATTTTACTTCAGCAATTATGGGTGTTATTAGAAAATGTTTCTTCTCTGATAATGAATCAGGGATCAGACAGATGTGATCAGTAAACCAGACCATTTTGTGATGAAGTCAACATTAACAATCGTCATTATCTGAATTTACTTTGTCTTATATTATTAACAAATAAATTTACTCTGACACAGTAAATGCATTTTCTGACCCCCCTAATACTGCAGCTAGAGGAGAACTAATATTATTATCAAGGTTCAAGAGCCCAACTACAGGAAACACTGATCAGCACAATGGTGACTTCAAATGTGTGTTCCTCTTTACTCTTGGGATTTTAAAGGGGTCATATAATGCCATTTTTGTACAAGTTAATATGAATCTTTAGGGTTTAAATGAAAACTTTGTAATATACTTTTATTAAAAATTCTCATTAGTTTTTTAAGAAAACACTCATTTTACCTGCTCAAAAACAGCTCTGTTTTCAGCACGCCGTTTAAGTGCATATGCCTTTAAATGATAATGAGCTTCGCTGACTCCGCCCCTCTGTTCTGCAGGCGCTTTGACACAACGCACGTGAAGTGTTCACTTGACAACAGTTGAGGGTTTATTATGGCAGCGGGATTCTCTCTGAGGACACATCTGTGCAACCGTATCAGTTTGAACCGGAGTTAGACCCTAAACAAGATGACGGCCCCGAAGAAGTTCGACAATTAAGGCTCGAACAGGACGTTTCTGAATGGTTGGTTAACAATGTCACTTTGATCTATTTTTGTATGTACTGGCAGGGTAACGTTAGAGTTGTGAGATACAAACGCTATGTGTTTAACGTTACTAATGAAAGTTATAGGTTAGTTCGTTGACAGATTTATGTAGAAAAACTTTTTTTTTTTTTGTTGTAAATGTATGCTTGTCAGTGATGCGTGACGTTATCTCAGTAACTATCGTGACTGAAACTTACATGAGGTCATATCAGTAATGATTCTAGCAGTAGTTGAAGGATACCTAAGAATTTGTATTATGTTTATGTTTAGTGCAGTACGAAAATGTTTTATGTTTTAAGAAAACTTTTAAGTATCTATAGAATTGTAACTGCATTGATATTCCTGTTACGTTAACTGTAACACCTGCGTACACAGTTTTTAATAACACATAACTATAACGCGTTTTTCATTATAAACGTGGGATTATGAATTATATTGAGAACGTCGTAACGTTAGCTACATAGAATACATGCCGTAACGCACCCTGAGTGTAAACATTAGCCACAATCATCGTGAAGCGTGCAATAAGGGATTTGCAAAGATTAATATAAAGGTGACTGAAACGTTACACTCACTTCTTCTGGAGGTCCAACAGGAACACGAATAGTTGGTACCGATTCCTTTTTCAGGAGCAGCTTCTTAGCAAAACCTGATTTATATTGACCCTCGTTTAAAAAGCAGTCTGGTGAGAAATGATTCACGCAAACATGAGCGCATTGACGTTGCTCGTCGGATTCCCTTCATAAACAAAACTCAGCCACTGCATCTTCAGCGGTTCGGATTTAGGAACATTAAAATGACTGCTGTGTTCCTTATTACACCCAAGAACAGAACACCACAATCGCAATTCTGCTCCAGTGTATCAACAATGACGAACTATGATTGACATCTCACGAGCGAGCGAGGGCGGGTCTGTGTTGAAACGCTGCTGTCAATCAACAGTCGTGGGAGGGGCATGTGAGCTTGTGACGTCACAGGCTCGAACGGCTTGATTTGAGGCAGGGGAAAACATATAAGGAGATTAAAACAAAACCACTGGATGGATTTTTATCATTATATGATGGTTGTGTACAGGCACTGCCAACACACATTTCAGTACAATCAACTTGTAAAAGTGCATGTACCATTATATGACCCCTTTAAACATTACTTCGGGTGTCAATAGTAATGATCACGCTGAGCGCTGTTAATGAAACACAAGGGATGTTACTGTGTAGCGGCTGACTTTAATCCAGAAATGTGTTGATCCTTAATATTTAAAGGACCTTCGAAGAATGTTGTTCAAAGAATGTTTTCTGCCAACATATGATAACATTTATCAAATACTAATGACAATATGTGGTGATTTCATTAACATTGTTTTGAAAGTGTTTAATTCTTACACTTGCAAAACGTTACATTAATTTAGAACAATAACTATGGGACAGGCTATAAGACTTTCCCACGTTCCAAGTATGTTCTTTTAATAGAACAATACAACCTTATTAATTTGAAGTGTATTGTCATTCTAATGTTTAAAGAACCGTTTTCTGAATGGATAAAAACTTTCATTGGACATCTGGGGTCCTGAATAACTGAAAATCTGACACATTTTATTCAGGTTTTGGTACAGAGGTGAGCCAAATAGCTATCAAGGTACAAATGAGGACTGCGTTGAACTGAATCCTACAAAAGACCCTGTGAACAACTGGAATGATGCGCAATGCTCTGATAAGAGAAAATGTATTTGTGAGAAATAAGTTTCATCCATTCTTGTTGTGCTTTTTCTATGATTCATGATCTATGAATCATACTTATTGTGAATGTATAATTTCTGATTGAGGTTTCTGTCTTTTAAAAAACTGATCTGATCTTCATATGAATTTGTTAGAAGGAAAATGTAAAATTGTCATTATTTTCTCATTACTATAATAAACTCACAACATCCTGTTTCTTACGATGTGAATGAGGGTGATCTGGGACACCAGTAATATTATGATACACAACATGTCAAGATGATTTACGGCCTATCATGTTTGGATATTGGAATAATAAATTAAGTAGCACTATCTTAAGTGAATGGTTAGGATCAATTCCTAGTTTACTTTGGAGTATTATAGTTTGTGTGAGAAAACGAACAGCATTATATCGTTTTTACCTCTTGTAAACACAGCCACGTCCATGTGATCTGAGGTCGCGAACACTTCGGTCTTTTCTGGAAAGCACCGGAAGTGATCTCTCGTGCGCGTATATATGAGATGATTTTTATTTTAGTTTTGAAATAATTGGTTCAGTAGATTTTTTAGGAAGACATTTTATTTTATTTTATATTCTTTTAAATGAACAGAATGCTTTTCAACTTTTGTGTGATAAACTTCCACACTGTCCCTGGCAATGCACTCAGAAATGCAGAGGGTGAGAGGGAGCGAATTGTGTGACACACATCCTGTATAACCCTTCTTGAAATACATTGACACAAAACTAAATGTCAAAACTAGAACATATAATACCCGGATCAATAGGTCAAAACCAGCTGTCAAAACTATAACATATAAAAGCCCGGGTCAATAGGTCAAACCCAACTGTCAACTTGATCGATGGGTAACAAGGTCAAAGGTTAGCCCCGCCCATATGTCAATCAAATAGGTTGTAAATCATTTTGACAGGTTTTGTATCATAATACTACTGACACCAAACCTCTGAGGTGTTCATCATGACTATTATTCTGATATTGAATGTCTTGAAGTATTGAAAATATTGATATTGAAAAGTGCTTTCACTTTTGAATAAAATGGTCAATAACCATTATTATTTTTATTATAGTAAAATGTATCCGAGTTTTTATTTCATATTTCATTCTTGTGTATCTTTTTATTGCTCTATGGCTATATTTGCTCCAGTCCAGCAGGGCGCAGCAGAGAGCAGGTTTATCAGACTGAAGTGATCAGAGAGGAACAGAAACATCAGATTCAGGCACTTTCTGCATCATCAATAGACCTTATGCACGAGAGAAACGTGGGCGCCGTCATCTTTAGAATATTTAATTCAATTTTATTTGTATAGCGCTTTTCACAATACACATTGTCTCAAAGCAGCTTTACAGAAAGTGCATTTTGGAAATGTACATAGAAAAATACAGTTAGATAATCATGTATTAATTTAGGGCACAACATATCGCCTGCGTCGAGTCGTCTCTCCACAGGCGTTTAGTCGCCTCATCACAGGTGTTGGGGCATCTGAAGTCTCCGTGAGAGGCTGGATAAAAACTGGAGCTGACGAACGCTATTTACCTCGGGACTAGTGTCACAGGTCGGGAAGCCAGGGGTAAGTACTGGAGCAGGTGCTGATTTAGAATCCACACGACCGTTCCTCTTCGGGCAGCCAGGAATAAGTACTGGAGCAGATGCTGATTTGGAATCCACACGACTGTTCCTCTTTCCGCAGCCAGGGGTAAGTGCTGGAGCAGATGCTGATTTGGAATCCACACGACTGTTCCTCTTTCCGCAGCCAGGGGTAAGTACTGAAGCAGATGCTGATTTGAAATTCACACGACCGTTCCTCTTCGGGCAGCCAGGGGTAAGTACTGAAGCAGATGCTGATTTGAAATTCACACGACCGTTCCTCTTCGGGCAGCCAGGGGTAAGTACTGAAGCAGATGCTGATTTGAAATTCACACGACCGTTCCTCTTCGGGCAGCCAGGGGTAAGTACTGGAGCAGATGCTGATTTGAAATTCACACGACCGTTCCTCTTCGGGCAGCCAGGGGTAAGTACTGAAGCAGATGCTGATTTGGAATCCACACGACAGTTCCTCTTCGGGCAGCCAGGGGTAGGTACTGAAGCAGATGCTGATTTGGAATCCACACGACAGTTCCTCTTCGGGCAGCCAGGGGTAAGTACTGGAGCAGATGCTGATTTGGAATCCACACTACAGTTCCTCTTCGGGCAGCCAGGGGTAGGTACTGAAGCAGATGCTGATTTGGAATCCACACGACAGTTCCTCTTCGGGCAGCCAGGGATAAGTGCTGAAGCAGATGAATCAAACAGCAGTGCATGAATATTTCACAATCCCTCTTCAACTCAACAATAGGCAATTACTCACGGCAGGGTCCTTTTTCAGTGCGGGAAGCTGAATGGGCAAGTACTGACTCTTATTTAGAACAGGAGAATCAAGCAGCAGTGCATGAACACTTCCCGAATCCTCTTCAAGTGAATAGTATACAAATACTCACGGCAGGGCTTTTCTTCAGTGTGAGAAGCTTTATAGACAGATACTGGTTCTCATTTAGAACAGGAAAATCAAACAGTCATGCATGAACATTCCACAAATCCTCAAGTCAACGATGTTCAAATACTCACGACAGGGCTTTTCTTCAGCGTGAGGAGTTCAAGAGGCAGATACTGGTTGGCAGGGCTTTCTTCAGCGTGATAAGCTTCATGGACAGATACTGGTTCTCATTTAGAACAGGAAGATCAAACAGCAATGCATGAACATTTCACGAATCCTCTTCAAATGAATAGTATGCACATACTCACGGCACGGCTTTTCTTCAGCGTGAGAAGTTCAAGAGGCAGATACTGGTTGGCAGGGCTTTCTTCAGCGTGAGAAGCTTCATGGACAGATACTGGTTCTCATTTAGAACAGGAAGATCAAACAGCAATGCATGAACAGTTCACGAATCCTCTTCAAATGAATAGTATGCAAATACTCACGGCAGGGCTTTTCTTCAGCCTGAGAAGCTTTATAGACAGATACTGGTTCTCATTTAGAAAAGGAAGATCAAACCGCAATGCACGAACATTTCACGAATCCTCTTCCCACTGGGCAGACTGGAGTTACAATCCTGTACAGTGCACACTCAACACCCAGTAAATGGTTATTTCTGACCCAACAATCCAGGACAATGAGTGTAACGGCTGGGAGCACGGACAGACATAAGGGGACAATCCTCACACGGTGCATACATCAATCACTTCAAATAGTAACATGTGTTCACTTCACACTAAGCACTGCAACTCACACCACTCGCAGTGAAATAAGGTCTCCACTCGTTATCCCAGCCGACTCCCTCCTCCTGGGTTGATGAAACAGCACATCCAGACTGTATGGGAAATGTACTACGCACACACCACTGACATTAAAGGCTTCCACAGCATCAGACATCAGATTTCAACAGGCTCCAAGGCAAAATCGCCAAACGTTTGTATACAGCACAAGCATTGAGTCAGATATTAAGGATTTTCGATGGTACTTAACTGTTTGATGGAGTAACATGAAACCACTGCTTCACTTCTCTGTTAATGCTGTCTCTCTTTCCTCCATCCAGGTCGGATCGTCGGGTTTAAACTCCAGTTCTGCCGTGGATCGCCCCTTCCTGCTTTATCCCTCCAGCTCTGCGTGTCCTCTTCAATCAAACATGCGCTTTTATGATGCCCCTCGTGGACACCATGATTCAATCCCCGCCCATCTCACAGCTGCCGCTCGTTTCTCCCGTTTGCGGGATCCAGCCGAACTGTTTTTCTTGGGGCAACCAGCGGGGTGTTACATTAAATTCGCTCCCCATGGAAACACCAAATTAATGGTTCCGCCCTTCGTCACCCGGTGACATCAGCGTCCCGAGATAACAGCAGAAAGGCAGATGGGAAATAATTAGCATAGCTGATGTTCATAATATTAATGCATTCGAACTGATTCAGAAGTAGTATAAAAGGTAAGCATTAAGTGAATGCTTGGTTAAAGAGATGCGTCTTTAATCTAGTTTTAAACTGGGACAGCGAGTCGTAGTCTCGAACAATATCAGGAAGGCTATTCCAGAGTTTGAAGATAAATGTGAGAACGCCCTCCCTCCTCTAGTGGACTTTGATATCCTAGGAATGACCAGAAGCCTCGAATTTAGTGATCTTAAAGAGCGCGATGGATTGTAGGGCGATAGAAGGTCTGTTAAATACACAGGAGCTAAACCATTTAGGGCTTTATAGGTCAGTAGTAATACTTTGTAATTGATACGGAACTTAATAGGTAACCAGTGTAGAGATGATAAAATTGGTGTTATATGATCATATTTTCTTGATCTAGTAAGAACTCTAGCGGCTGCATTTTGGACTAACTGTAGCTTGTTTATTGAGGATGCAGGACAACCAGCTAATAAAGCATTACAGTAATCTAGTCTCGAGGTCATGAATGCATGAACTAACTTTTCTGCATCAGAAACAGATAGCATGTCACGTAACTTAGCAATGTTTCTAAGGTGGAAAAAGCCTGTTCTTGTACATATTGGTCCATATATACAAAGGTCCAGTTTGGCCTGTTTAAGTGTGTTTGAGTTTATTTGAGTGTTCACAGATTCCTCTTGCTGGCTTTTGAAGAGGATAACATGTGGTTGAATGTACAATGCACAAACACTGTAGTATGAGTCTGCAGGGAGTTTTTAATTTGGACTGCAAGTCTTTTTTCGTGTCGAAGGACAGTGTGAAATGACACCACTTCCCATTTAGGTTTAACACTGCTTTATCATCATTCTAAAGATCACACCTCATCTGTGAAGACGTACTATCAGACACAGCGAATAATGGGTTCAGAGGACATTTATGAAAATGTTGAACGCAGAGATATTAGGAACACAACTAGAAGTCAAACACCGAATCACAGCCAGGATGAAGGAAAAGATGAAAAGCGCAGTAAGCAGAAAATTACTTTAAAGCTGAGATGATGTCGCAGATGATGTTGTTTATGGTGTCACTAAGGTTTGAGGAAATGAAACTGTTACATTTCAAATATACAATTTCTAAGAACAACATGTCAGTGTTTAAAGGGTACCTATTATGGCATTTAAAATGTTCCTAATGTTGTTCTGGGATTCCCAACAACAGTTTTACATGCATGCAATGACAAAAAACACTTTTGTTGTCTTATAATATGCATTTATTTTTACCTGATTTGCTCAGCGATTCCCAAATGATTTATTTGTTGACTCATTTTTCAAACCCCGCCTTTGCGTGACGCTACTCTGCGGTGATTGGTCAGATGACCCTGTCAGTTATTTTTCGCGTTAACCCAAAGCTTAAACATATTGATAAAGCACTGCAGTACTACAATACGCTATATTCTTTATGACAACTCCAATAACAACGACAAACATTTTACATATTTCAAAAAACACACACACACACACAGCTTGGAGACCTAAGCGCTGAGCAACTGACACACACACACACACACACACACACACACACACAGCTTGGAGACCTAAGCTGCGTTGAGCGTAACTGACACACACACACACACTTATTGAGCATGCTACAAAACCCATAACAGCAACAATTTTTAATAATACTTACAGGTTGTGATTCGGAGGATGAAGCCGATCCAAATAAACTTGGTACTGAACCTTCCTTCAGTATCAGGCGACTCGCGAATCCACACTTGAAAGCATTTATGTTTGTAAAGGAATCCTCATTAAAATAACGCGAACACAGCTCAAGGTGGCTATACTTGTGTGGTATAGTTGTAAATATAAACTCTAGCCACTGAGTCTTCACATGCTCGTCCCTGGGCAGTGAAAAAAAAGTTTGCTTTTGATTCGCACTTCAGAACAGGTCGTTGACATGTTGTTTTCACTGTTTTCTGGCGCGCGCAATGAGTGGGCGTGTCTTATTCAAATAACTTGTACAAGTGACGTACGAAAGTTAGAGAAAATGCATCGTTCGTCTATCGATTCATATCAGCGACTCAGAGTCGACTCTTACTTTTGAGAGACAATAACTTTGTATACGGTGAACTTTCATATTTAAAACTTTGCAGGATGTCTTCGTTCACTTAGATCTATGTTACACACTACATGAAAGGTAATTTTCAAAAATCCATGATAGGTACCCTTTAAGCTTTTATATTTAGTAAATTAATTATTTTATAATATTATATAAATATAAAAATATTTCTTTAACTTTTTCAACATTCTTTGGATATCTTTATCATTTGGTAATGTTTGTCTAATCAAGGAATATACTGTAAAACCTCTATCTACTCATTATCTAAAGACAAGGGTAGATTACATAAAACGGTTGATTTGAAACATATGTTCTACTGATATGTGTGTGGCCGTTTCTCAATATGCGTTCTTGTCTGTACGTGTGTTCTTGTGGACTTGTGAAACGTCATCAGTCGCTGCCCAAGCACTGTCCCAATTCAAAGTTCACATCTAGCCAAGAACAGTTCAAATACCCGGATGTGTTCTTGATCCGCCCCGTTTACCGAGGATGCATCGAGAGGTGACTTGTGCGGACTCGAGACAGACAGGTATCCCAGAATGCATCTCTCACCAACCAGCAAGCGTCAAAAACCCGCGTAATATCAAAATACTACTGTTATTGTGTCACGAAATGCAATTTTAAGAGTGTTTCAGTCGAGATGTAGTTGTTTAAAGCTCAAATCTGTGGTTTATTTATAAAGAGAGCGCCTATTTGAAAAATCTATCTGATGTTTTCAGAGTTGTAAGATCCAGGCAATCAGCGGGCGTTCAGCGCTCATTAACACCGACTGCAACAGCTTTTCCTCGGCTTGTGCTTCTGATGTTTGGCGCTGGCTCTGATGTCTCTAGTCTAGTGGTTAAACAATTCATCTATATAGATTAATATAAAGTTTGTAATAGTTTCATAACTTTATATATTTAGGCTATTTAACTTTAACTTTGTAGCACTATTAGAGAGCTGACTTATGTTTGACTGAATCGTTTGCTTTATTTCTCGTTATATAGCTTCTTATACCTTTTAGGCTACTTTTATACTGCATTGATCATTAAAACTGACATTAAAAAAAAGAAACAGGGTTGTGTAATTTTATTTAATATATTTTAAAATAATTCGAATATTTTTAATATTTATTTTACATTGTCTTCACAGACTGTATGAACATGTATAATAAAATAAAATGAAACAACCCTGTCTGTTTTTTAAATGTCCGTTTTAATGATTCTTTTTTTTTTTTAAATGAAAACAAAAAAAGAAGGGTTGCGTTTTATATTTCGTGTTATAAATGCAGTGAAGATAATCAATGTACGTGTAGCCTGAACCAGATTTGTGTGGCCATTAAAGGATTAGTTCACTTTTTAAAAAACTTTTGCTGATAATTTACTCACCCCCATGTCATCCAAGATGTCCATGTCTTTCTTTCTTCAGTCGAAAAGAAATTAATGATTTTGATGAAAACATTCCAGGATTTTTCTCCATATAATGGACTTCAATAGTGGCCAAAACGGTTCAAGGTCCAAATGAGTTTTCAGTGCAGCTTCAAATGACTTCAAAAGACTTAAAATGACAAATGACGATACCAGACGATGAATAAGGGTCTTATCTAGCGAAACGATGCGCCATTTCGAAAATAAATAAAACAGTTAAAGTATTATTAGCACAAATGCTCGCCTTTTTCTGTCCTGAGATGCGTGTTCGTGATTCTCCTGTTCGAACTCGTTCATTAAAATGAACAAATCTTTTTTCGAGTCATTTCGTTGGTTGAATGAACAAAATGACTCAAAAAAAGACCTGTTCAAAATGAAAAAAAAACTTTTTTCGAGTCATTTCGTTCGTTGAATGAATAAAATGACTCGAAAAAAGATTTGTTCATTTTAATGAACAAGTTCGAACAGGAGAATCACGACCTCGCATCTCAGGACAGAACAAGGCGAGCATTTGTGCTAATAATACTTTAACTGTTTTATTTATTTTCGAAATGGTGCATCGTTTCGCTAGATAAGACCCTTATTCATCGTCTGGTATCGTCATTTGTCATTTTAAGTCATTTGAAGCTGCACTGAAAACTCATTTGGACCTTGAACCGTTTTGGCCACTATTGAAGTCCATTATATGGAGAAAAATCCTGGAATGTTTTCATCAAAATCATTAATTTCTTTTCGACTGAAGAAAGAAAGACATGGACATCTTGGATGACATGGGGGTGAGTAAATTATCAGCAAAAGTTTTTTAAAAAGTGAACTTATCCTTTAATATGTTTAATATTTTTGAGTAATGTTTTATAACATATTTCGTTTTATTGTTGCCTCAGATATACATAAAGAGAGATAACCGGAGTAGCCAGAGCGAGCTGAGTGACGCGAACAAGAACGCACTGTTCCATTTGCAGAATAACCGGACTCGCGTCCTCTCGTCCTCGGGAGTTCTTGCAAGTCCGAACTACCAAGGACGCAAGTCCGAGGTTTGCGTACTTGGTATTGAGAAATGGCCTGTGTTTTGTCTCTGTTTGTCAGGAGGAAACAGGTGTTTGGTGTTGATGACAGTGTGTCTCGGGCTCATCTGTGTTCTTCTGCTGGTCTTCATCACACTGCAGCACATCACCATCACAGAAGAGAGAGACCTGTTAAAGAGTTACAAGAACACAGTTGAAGAGTTCAATCACACTATCAACAGCTTACAGGACAATTACACTGATCTAATGACTGAACAAGACCAACTGAAGAACAACTTCAGCTCTTTGAGTCAGAAGAAACTGGAGTTAGAGACTGAACTAAGGAAGTTACATGAACGAGGTTTGTGCAAATGGATGTGTATTTTTATTTGCACTTTAGAACAAAAATAACAAGCAAAGTGTTTGTGTTTACTGAAAGGAAATGGCTGGTTTTTAACATCCTGTGAGTTGAAGAGCTGGTATGAGAGCAGGAAGTTCTGCAGAGATCGAGGAGCTGATCTGATCATTATCAACACTGAAGAGAAGCAGGTGAGATTGTGTGAGCAGGCCTGGAGTGGGTAATCGGGAGAATCGGGAGATTTCCCGGTGGGCCGTTTCACTTTTGGGCCGGTCGAGGGATTATTATTATTATTTTTTATTTGTCACGTTAGTCTATCTTCTCTTAAATTAGGCTACACACATTCCGCATTCTGATCGATTCTGACACCGCAGCGCGCGGCCTCTGCAAGGGTTGTACCATGTGAGGGAGTTCTCCCCTCCCAAATAGAGTTGGTTGGGTCCATAGCCCGTCTTTTCCAAAACGTTTTCTCAGGTAACGTTGGGCTACCGATAGCTGGGCCGGCCCTACCGTAACGGTACGCGTCAGGGAGGATGGATAGGATGAAGAGGCCAGGAGCGGCTGAAATAGTAAGGTCCAAAAAAAGAAAGGCATTGGAGGAGGATGCGGCCAAATGTGCCACGCTTACAGATTTATTTTCAAGAGGACAAACACAACTGGCAACAGGTAAAGAGGAGATAGGGCTAGTAATGTCTAGCATTAGTAACGCTGCAACGTAATTATTCGGCAAATACCGTTGTAGCGTTGTCAACCTATTCACAAGCAAAATATTACATTTATTCATTTAGCTGACGCTTTTATCCAAAGCGACTTACAATTGCTATACTTCAGAGGTTGCACGCCTCTGGAGCAATTAGGGGTTAAGTGTCTTGCTCAGGGACACATTGGTGTCTCACAGTGGACTCGAACCCGGGTCTCTCACACCAAGGGCACGTGTCTTATTCACTTATCCACTGCGCCATCACCACCCCGTGGTGACAGACATTTAATAACAATATTAGCCTACCCAATATATGGCGATTCATAGACTTAGCAAATATTATGCAAATATTGAAAACAAAACTCAAGCTTGATCTGTGTATGCAGTAAAATGACCTCTTATTTTTTTGTAGCTTCTGAGCAGCAGATAAGCCAGTCCTCCGCTGAAAATGAGGAGGCCATGACTAGGGACAGGTAGAGAGGATACCAGAGTAAATGTCACCAGGTGACAGAAGGAACTTTGGGAGCGGAACGAGTTGCCCTGGGGGAGACTTCCGGTGCGACACCAGGCCTGCTCGCAGCTCGCACGTGGCACGCAGGTGGCAAGATGGAGAGTCGATGTCGAGGAGGCGGTGGAAAAGAGGCAAAAGGGGGGAAGTAGAGACGGGAAGGATAAAGTGCGGCTGAGGCGCGGGACATGATTGAGATGGAGCACGGAACGAGTGAAAGCATTGTTGGATATACAGATTGTTATATACTCATACTGAGAGAATGAGTGGACCCCGATCTGCAGATCGTTCGTCAAACCTGACGTCCCCCTTGTGAAGATCTCAAAGTGGATTGGCCAGCCCCGACGAGGTGGAGTGAAGGTACACTTTTTCACTGTGAAGTGTTGTGTCATTAGAGTGTCTGAAGATTGAGACTGCACGTGTGAAGATATAAAGTGGTTTGATGCATGCACGAGTATGGGAAAATGAAATGCTACCAGCACTCTGAAATCTTTGTCAGGGATCGTCTAGCCCGACGGTGCGTCAGGAAATAATCTGAACTGTTGGGGGTAGAGTTTCATCTAGGTCTCCCAGTTCATGCCGCTGTGGTAAAGGAAGGAGAATTTCACCTCGGTGTGTCGTTGTGAAGATCTGTATGCTGCTATTACTGTCCTGTCGTAAGAGAAGACTCAGTCATTAACTGCTGGATTCTGTACTCACTATTGTTCTATGAACAGAGAGATCCTGTCGTCCGCCGCTACATCCTGCTACCCCCGTGACATACACAATATGAATTAAAGTTATTTAATGTAGGAAAGAGGAGTATATGACGGTACATGATAAACCAAAATGTATTGTTTGTTCTTAAGTGGATGTAGTAAAGGAGTAAATTACCACAATATGGTGCCCATGTAGAAAAATAATGACCATATTTTTTGTTAACTTCTCAGCTTAAGTGAATTATAGGGATGCACCGATACCGTATCGGGCCCGATACTGAGCTCATGTACTTGTACTCGTACTCGTAAAAATGCCCCGATACCAACAACCGATACCAGGCAGCATGTGTACAGTGTCAGAAATTATAATGGGGATAAAAAAAGAAGGCTGTATATGAAATAAATGTATCTTATCAGTGGAATATTAAACAGAATATATTAACGCGTCGCCTATATAACTATATGGTGCGCAAGCTGATAAGAGAAAAACGCGCAGAGGATTGAGCGCGCTACGACACAGACACGCGAGCTGGTCGAGCGCATCCCTTTTTCACAGACGTCAGTGGAAAGTTTGTAGTTCAGTCGGATGTCAATGGCAAATCAAGTAAAACGAGGCATGTAGCTTATTAATAACGTTAACTGATAGAGAGAGAGAGAGAGAGAGAGAGAGAGAGAGAGAGAGAGAGAGAGAGAGAGAGAGAGAGAGAGAGAGAGAGACTTCTGTTGAATGCTGTTGATTGCGGATCGTTCACTCAGCACGTGTTATTTGGATTAAAACTAAATCGTATATGTAATTAAAACATAAACTGTTACCTTACTTATGTTTAACGAGTGGTTGCCTACATTATTACAGGACATTTGCAGGTCAAGAATTTCCATGAACTTCAAACATCCACAGCGTGCGCCCCAAAACCACCAGACAGCGCGCGAATACTGAATGGAAGTCTTTCACGTATTGCGCTTGTACGGACGAATTCACACAAAACTATGTAAAAACACCTGTCTTGGCGAGTATCCTAGTAAAAGTCTGTTTTATATCTCAAGTGAACGTAGACAGTATAATTCAAATGGTGTCAGTGCGTTTGTGGTTCGGCCTTAAAGGGCCGGCACTTTAATAAATCTGCTGCTGTGTTTTAATGTTAATCAGACAAAGGACAAATAAATTACTCTCTGCTCTTGGCTAAATAGGCTACCTCTATCAACTTTACAAAAAGATCCATATATATTTAATTTATACAGTAATGAATATGCAGTGCATGAAATATATATTTGTTGAACTAATTAAGTTTAAATTTATTAAACAACTAATATGATTGATATTATTTTGGTTTTTCTACCAATACATTTAAAAATTACAAATGCATGAATTGAAAATTAATTGAAAATAAAAAATACAGGTATCGGTTACGGTATCGGCGAGTACAAAAAATGAAAGTATCGGTATCGGACTCGGTCTGGAAAAAGTGGTATCGGTGCATCCCTAGTGAATTATTATTTAACCTTTACATTATTTGTTGAACCATGGTATTAATAAAAACTACACAATAGTAAGAGCTGAACTGTTGCTTTTATTTATCCAATTTCCACCACCATGGAAAAAGTGGGCCGGTCTTAGGCCTGAAACTCCCGGGCTGAAAAGTGGCCCCACTCCGGCCCTGTGTGTGAGTGTCTGTAAATCAATGAGAGCAAACACACATGTCTGTTTTTATTCACACACAGAGGTTCATAACTGCATTAGCCAAGGAGAGAGTGTGGATTGGTTTGTCAGACTCTGAGACTGAGGGGATCATGAAATGGGTGGATAATTCACCACTGAAACAAGGGTAAGTGATAAAACATTTACTGAAAATCATGTGTATTTATTTGTTTTAGTCTTTTTTATTGTTATTTTAAAATTAAGACATACCTCCAGATTGATTGAACATTTGTGGTTCTGAATAATGGAAAATCTGACACATTTTATTCAGGTTTTGGTCCAAAGGTGAGCCGAATAGCCGTGGTGGAGATGAGGACTGTATTGTACTGGATCCTACAAACCCAATTCTGAAAAACTGGCATGATTACCCATGCTCAGATAGGATAAAATGTATTTGTGAGAAATAGGTTTCATCCATTCCTGTCATGCTTTTACTTCTATTATCGTATGGAGTCAATTTTATTTCAATCACATAATTCATTATTACATTAATTAGATAGACTTACTTTAAAAAAGCATGCAAACTGATTGTCTTAAAAAGTAAGTAAAGTGAAATAGGAATTGTATGTTGTACTGACAAATGCTTATACTAAGCATTTGTCAGTACAACATACAAGTGCCAATTTGTCAGTACAGCATACAACAAGAGTTTTAGATACTAAAAAAATAACTGAGAGTACTTGATAATATACTCTATATTTACTCTATAGCTACCATTGTTGTGTTTTCATGCTGAATGTTGAAGTATGTGTTCGAGTCAAGCATGATCAACTGGTATTTGTGGATTTCTCATCAGCTTTTAACTCTATTTCCCCAAGTACGTTAGCAGATACCCTGGCAAAATAATTTTCATTAGACGGTAGGTTGTTAACCCTCTGGGGACCAAAAACGCACCTGTGCGTTTTGCTCGTTTTTTTTTTCACGTAGCAGAAAAATAGACTTAAAGTACTACCATAATTTCTGGTCATATAGAGTTAAGAAATATGAGAAAATAAACTGTTAAATGTCTACTTTTTTATGTGCCCACATACAATCGAAATAAAATATTGTGCTTTTGTAAAATAAAGAAAATAAACAGGGTGTGCGTTCTGCCTCTCCGTCTCCGTGATCTTTTTTTCTGGACCACGTCTCTAAACTTAAACAAAACTCAGCGAATACTATTCACCCAGCCATAATCAATATATCTTTTAAATCATTTGAGTTTGTACTTTTAAATGATCCGATTCAAAACTAAAATAAATATTCTCTGTTTATGTCATCTATATAAAAAGAGAGATGTGTCAGCCGTTCTAATTATCTTTCTCTCAGCTCATTATTTTCCTAATGTAACACGCCCACGGAGAGCACGCGCTATTCAAACGCTAATGATCTGAAGCAACACATTGAGATGCGTAAACGCCCATATAAACTCTGTGAACACACTATATTTTTTAGTCAGATTAAGATTTGTCTTGCTATGAGGCTATGAGGAATAATCCTGGGACATTTACCTACCTCAGAACAAGTAGTTAGGGAAAGTTAGGCATTGTTATTGCCAATCTGCAAAAAAATTCTTACCAATAGCTTTTTTTTACCATGTGTTCCTATATGTGTCTAGTAACACCTCCCAATTTATCCATGGCCAAATCCTCGGGGAAACGCCTGGAGAGGCTATCAAGGGCCTGGGTAAAAATAATGATTTTTTTTTTTGTTTTTCAAAATTAGCTTTTGAGATGTCTAACTAGGGGTTTTTAGGGGTGCTGAATCTATCCCAGCCATTAGTTTTGAGTAAAAATGACTCCTTAATCTAGAGCTGCACGATTATGACAAAAATCATAATTTGCCCATTATTCCCTTGAAAGTGCATCTGTCCATCATAAAAATGCATCTATCCATCATAAAAGTGCATCTGTCCATGATAAAAGTGCATCTGTCCATCATAAAAGTGCATCTGTCCATGATAAAAGAGCATCTGTCCATCATAAAAGTGCATCTGTCCATGATAAAAGAGCATCTGTCCATCATAAAAGTGGATCTGTCCATCATAAAAGTGCATCTATCCATCATTTATGAGGATAAATTATCATTACATTTCATTATCCATCAGAAATGCCTAACTTTCCCTAACTAAATTCAGATGCACTTTTATGATGGATAGATGCACTTTTATGGTGGGTAGATGCATTTTTATGATGGACAGATGCACTTTTATGATGGATATATTTTTTATTTTATTTAACCTTTGTTTAACCAGGTAAAATCAGTTAAGAACAAGTTCTCATTTACAACTGCGACCTGGCCAAGACAAAGCGAAACAGTGCGACGAAAACAACAACACAGAAATACACATAGAAATAAATAAACATACAATCAATAAACAAATCCATATGCAAAAGAAAAATCTAATACAAAATACAATTAATTGTATAAATTAACATACACTCAATAAGCAAAAAAAAAAAAAAAAAAAAAAAAAAAACTATTAACAAGTGCAGTGATCAGTAAACAGCTTTAACAGCTGATGCTTAAAATTGGTAATGGAAATAGGAACCTCTAGTTTCAAGGATTTTTGCAATTCATTCCAGTCGTAGGCAGCAGAAAACTTGAAGGAATGGCGACCAAAAGAAGTGTAAGCTTTGGGGACAGCCAGTAAAATATACCTGCTAGAGCGCATACTACGTGTGGATGTTGCTATGGTTACCAGGGAGCTGAGATAGGGCGGAGATATGCCTAATAAGGACTTATAGATGACTTGGAGCCAATGGATTCGGCGGCGAGTATATAATGAGGGCCAGCCAATAAGAGAATAAAGATTACAATGATGAGCAGTGTATGGAGCTTTGGTAACAAAACGGATAGCACTATGATAAAGTACATCCAGTTTACTAAGTAGAGTTTTGGAAGCTATTTTGTAAATAACATCACCAAAATCAAGGATTGGTAGGATAGTAAGTTTTACAAGGGCATATTTGGCAGCATAGGTGAAAGATGCTTTGTGACGAAATAGAAAGCCGATTCTAGATTTAATTTTAGATTGGAGATAGTTAATGTGAGTCTGAAAATTAAGTTTACAGTCTAACCACACTCCTAGATATTTATAAGAGTCCACATAATCTAAATCAACCCCTTCAAGAGTAGTGATGGTAGTTTGGTTGGCAGCTATGGGCAAAGTTCGATTAAAAAGCATGCATTTAGTCTTACTAGCATTTAAAAACAGATGGAGATCACGAAAAGCGTATTGTATAGCGTTGAAACTAGTTTGAAGATTAATTAACACACAATCCAAAGAGGGGCCGGATGTATATAAAATGGTGTCGTCTGCATACAAATGTATCAGTGAATCACCAGCAGCGCTAGCGATATCGTTAATGTATATAGAGAATAGGGTTGGCCCAAGAATTGAACCCTGGGGCACCCCCATAGAGACTGCAAGAGGGCTGGACAGCAGACCCTCCGATTTTACACACTGAACTCTATCCGCGAAATAATTGGAGAACCAAGCAAGGCAATGACTTGAGAAACCAAGGCTATTGAGTCTGCCAATAAGAATACGATGGTTGACAGAGTCAAACGCCTTGGCAAGATCGATGAAGATGGCAGCACAATAATGCCTCCTATCAATAGAGGTTATGATATCGTTGAGAACCTTAAGTGTAGCTGAAGTGCATCCATGACCAACTCGAAAACCAGATTGCAAAGCAGAGAAAATACGATGGGATTCAAAATATTCAGTAATCTGTTTATTAACCTGGAATTCGAAGATTTTAGCAAGACATGGCAGGATAGATATAGGTCTATAACAATTTGGGTCTAGAGTGTCTCCCCCTTTGAAGAGAGGGATGACCGCAGCAGCTTTCCAGTCTCTAGGGATCTCACACGAAACAAAAGAAAGATTGAATAGGCTGGTAATCGGAGTTGCAATAATTTTAGCTGATAGTTTTAAAAAGAAAGGGTCCAGATTGTCAAGACCAGCAGATTTGTAAGGATCCAGATTTAACAGCTCATTCAAAACATCAGCTGTCCGGATTTGTGTAAAGGAAAAATTAGGAAGGCTTGAACAAGTGGCTGTGGGAGGTACAACGCTCTCCGAGATAGGAGTAGACAAATGAAAAGCATAACCAGCCACAGCAAAGTGCTTATTAAAATTTTGGATTATCATGGATTTATCTGTGGTAACAGTATTTCCAAACTTTAATGCAGTGGGCAACTGGGAGGAGTTACTCTTATTCTCCATAGACTTTATAGTATCCCAGAACTTTTTGGAATTTGTACCGCAGGATGAAAGTTTCTGTTTAAAAAAACTAGCCTTTGCTTTTCTAACTGATTGTGTATATTTGTTCCTTGTTTCCCTAAAAAATTGCATATCGCGGGGACTTTTTGATGCAAGTGCAGTGCGCCACAAGATATTTTTATGTTGATTAAGAGCAGCTAAATCTGGGGTAAACCAAGGGCTAAATCTATTCTTAATTCTCAGTTTTTTTAAAGGAGCATGCTTATTTAATATAGTGAGAAAAGTACTTTTAAAGAAAAACCAGGCATCATCTACTGACGGGATAAGATCAATATCCTTCCAGGACACTCGAGACAATTCGAATAAAAAAGCTTGTTCACAGAAATATTTTAAGGAACGTTTGACAATAAAAAGGGGTGATCGTTTGACCGCAAACCCATTTCGAACACAAGCAATTAAGCAATGATCGCTCAGATCCTGGTCGAAAACAGAGGAGGTATAATTGTGGGGCATGTTAGTCAGAATTATATCAATGATAGTACCCACATTTACTGATTTAGGGTTGTACCTGGTAGGTTCATTAATGATTTGTGTAAGATTGAGAGCATCTATCCTGGATTGAAGAGCAGCCGGTGCGTTAAGCATATCCCAGTTTAAATCACCTAACAACACAAACTCTGAAGAAAGATGAGGGGCGATCAATTCACATATAGCATCCAGAGCATGGCTGGGAGCTGAGGGAGGTCTATAACAGGTAGCGACAATGATCGAATTTTTATGATGATCGATATATGCATTTTTATGATGGATAGATGCACTTTTAAGATGGACAGATCCACTTTTATGATGTATAGATGCATTTTTAAGATGGACAGATGCACTTTTATGATGGACAGGTGCATTTTTATGATGAATAGATTAACTTTTATGATGGACAGATGCACTTTTATGATGGATATATGCATTTTTATGATGGTTAGATGCACTTTTATGTAGGGCTGACTTCTAATAGTCGAGGATTCGACGATTCGATTCGGAGAGGTCTGATTCGACTATAAACCTCATAGTCGAATAGTAGGGGGTCTGTTCACATATCGCGTCTTTTGCGCGCTCAAGTTCGTTATTTCAAAATAGGCGCGCGGTATGCAACGAATGAGCAGCAGCACACTACATGCCTGTAACGTCTGGACCACATTTGTTAGCATTTACGGATTTATTGACTCACAATGGCTTCTAAAAAATCATCAAAAGTGTAGGAGTATTTCGAGAAGGTTAAAGATAGATGACCCAAAGAAAGTTAATTGCAAGTTGTGCCAGCAGCTTCTTTCATATCACACGACGACAACCAACATGGCTCATTTGAAACGGGTAAGGCTTGTTAACTTTACAAACAAAAAACAAACAAACAGTTCTACCACTCTTTTGTCAATACAGACATAAAGCATATATTATTATTATTATAATTTTGGGGAAGACGCGTGCGTATTAATGAGTAGCCTACTCTAGCACACACGCAAGGTCTCTCGCGCTCTGTCCTGCGCGTGTAATTAATGCGGACTTTAGCACACACACGCAAGGTCTCTCGCTCTCTCTCCCTCCCTCTGTCTTGCGCGTATTCAACGAAACCTAATATATAAAAATACATATATGTTAACGATGAAATACGGGACAAATCATGATTTTTTTCATAATAGCCTAAGCCAGGACACTAAAATTAGAGTTGAAATATGTCCCGGGAAAAACGGGACGTCTGGTGACCCTACCTATGTGTGATATGTTTTGTTCATCTGGCTTTAAATGAATAAAAGGTATTTGTTACACACCATGTTTTTCTTTTAATTTTTTTTAGCTCTTTTGTTTGAAATGGAAAAAATCTAGCTGCTATCTAAAAAAAAAAAAAAGGTTCGACTATCAGTCGACTATGGCAAAATCTAACGAATCAGATTCGACTATGAAAATCCTTAGTCGAAAACAGCCCTACTTTTATGATAGACAGATGCACTTTTAAGATGGATAGATGCACTTTTATGATAGATATATGCATTTTTATGATGGACAGATCCACTTTAAGATAGATAGATGCCCTTTTATGATGGACAGATGCACTTTTATGACGAATAGATGCACTTCTACACTGTTAGACCTTACCAGGTTTTTTTACAGTAAAATACTGGCAACACTGTTGCCAGTTATTTACTGTAAAAATGCACTAAAACTCAAGTTAGTTACTTTCACTTGCAGAAACCGACTGCATTAAACTGTCATTTAAAAGCATTAACTAAAATTTATAATGCATTAATAATGTGAGCAAAGTATTATTGTGAACTTATTTAATTAGAAACCAAAAAAAAAAAAAAACTCTTGTAAATAAAGAGATTTTCACTGGACCAGCAACTACACAGTCACTGTCTTTTAAATAAAGCAACATGCAGCATATCAACAATGTTTGTAGATCTTCTCCTGGACTGAAGCACAGGCTCTACTCTTCAGCACAATGGTGACCCAAAAAACAAGATTTTACAGTAAACTACTGGCAACAGTGTTGCCAGTATAAACCTGTTTAATAACTTACAGTTTATTACTGTTAAAATACATTTTGTGGGTGTGTCTTTTTATCTTTCACTGTTAACCCTTTCAACCCCACAGGAAAATCCACACTACAAAGAGTAAAAGTAACATTGACAGTGTTGCAGTGCGATAAATAAGGGAATATGTAAGTGATTGTTGAGCATTAGTGATGAACACCTGCTGTTAACAAGCAGAATCACTGAAGGAAAGATGAACAGCAAGAACAGAAAATAGAGAAACACAAGACCTACAACTGACTTCCAGCCATTACACATTATTACACTTATTATTAACCAGTAAGGCTTTATTTCTGTCATACATCTACAGAAGTTGTTATTGAGATGTTTAATGGAAAATGTTTGGTTTGAAGTTACCATTATAGAGATCAGCGTTTGCTTTAGTTGGTATGCTGATGCTATAACATGTATTTTTCTTTTGCTGCTTGAACTGTGTTTTTGTAAGTCACACTTGTGCACACACACAGTTTATTAATGATTGGATTTGTCAAAATATGTAGGTAATCATATTGCCTGTTCATCCACTAAAGAATTCGTTCTCACTCATTCAAAGTTTAATCCTCAAGCAAGTGTTACATTACCACCACTGTGAAACCACAGCAATAAATTACAATGGCTCATTTTTTTAACACATCATACATAATCCAAAAAAACAGAGCTTCACTCTCTTGTAGAAACACAGAGATATCACAATTTAGCACATTAATCTCAACAATGGTGGCAATATTTTTTTATTCATGCAGCAGTGCATGCTGGGAGTTTTATACTATCCTGGAACCCAGCATGCACTGCTGCATGAAACTTTTGATTGTTACCGTTGTTGAGATTCATATTATAATTGTTGATGTCTTTGTGTCTGACTCAAGCAGGATTTTAGCAGTTGTAGTTCCAATTAGGAAACCAGGGAAGGACCCGACAAAACCTACCAGCTATAGGCCAATTGCATTAACATCGCATGTATGTAAAGTTATGGAACGAATGATAACGGACAGACTTGTTTATTTTTTGGAGAAGAGGGAATTAATTACATCATGTCAAAGTGGATTCAGGAAGGGGAGGGGAACAATGGATCCAGTGTTATGCCTAGAAGATGAAATAAGGAAAGCCCAGGTCAATAAAGAAACAGTGGTAGGAGTGTTTTTTGATGTGGAGAAGGCGTATGACATGATGTGGAAAGAGGGACTGATGATTAAACTGGATAAAATGGGAATAGGAGGTAGAGCTTTTAACTGGGTGAAGGATTTCCTGTATGGACGATCAATACGAGTGAGAGTTGGAAAAGAAATATCTGGCAGGTACCTTATAGAAAATGGGACCCCTCAGGGAAGTGTGATTAGTCCATTGCTCTTCTCCATCATGATAAATGATGTATTTTCAGATGTAGGGCCTGGAATTGGAAGATCTTTGTTTGCTGATGATGGGGCGATGTGGAAAAGGGGAAGGAACATAACATATACAGTTAGAAAGGTCCAGGAAGCAATAGATCTAGTAGAGCGGTGGTCACTGAGATGGGGTTTTAGATTTTCAAGGGAAAAAACGCAGGTGGTTTTCTTTACAAGGAAAAGGGTGGATGAAGAGATCAATCTTAAATTATATGGACATGTTCTGGAGAGGGTTGAGTCCTTTAAGTTTTTGGGAATGGTGTTTGATGCTAGGTTGACATGGGTAGGCCACATTGAGAAAGTTTTAGTTAAATGTAAAAAGGTATTAAATGTGATGAGGTGTTTGGTAGGAGTGGACTGGGGCGCAGATAGAAAAGCAATGAAGAGGATATATGGGGCACTGATTAAATCAACTATAGATTATGGATGTATAGCTTACAGAGATGCAGCTAGAACAACATTGGCCAAGTTGGATGTGGTGCAAACGCAAGCATTAAGGTTATGTACTGGGGCATTTTGTACATCATCTGCAGTTGCAATGCAGGTAGAAATGGGTGAGATGCCACTACAATTAAGAAGGGAACAACTGGCAGCCAATTATTGGGCAAACCTGCAAGGACAGGGTAGGTCTCACCCCACAAGAGCAGTTATGCAGTTATGTTGGGAACATGAAAAGGTTAAAATTCAGAGTTTTGGATGGGTGGGTGATGGTATTGGGAAAGAGATGGGATTAGAGGGAAAGGAATTTAGCCCAACAGTTCCGCTGCCAGTCAGACCACCTTGGCTTCTTTGGCAGACTAGTGTGGACCTAGAGATTTTAAATACCCACTCAAGAAATAGAGTGGAGGTGGATATTTGTCAAGTATTTTGTGATAGGATGAATGACAAGTATGGGGAATATTTGGTCATATTTACAGATGGATCTAAAGACCCTGAGTCGGGAAAAGCTGGAGCTGCTTTCACTGTACCAAAGATGGGGGGGAAATGAAGAAGAGAATCTCTGATAATTTATCAGTATTCACTGTGGAATTGGTAGCTGTTTGGTTGGCATTAAATTGGGTTGAAGAAGTAAAACCAGAAAAGGCTGTCATATGTTCAGACTCAAGTGCAGTTCTGAAAAGTTTGCATTCTTTTAAGTCACAAGCAAGACAGGACATAATATATGAAATACTAGAACTGCATACACGGATTTGTCAGATGGGGATAACGGTAAAGTTTACATGGGTACCAGCACATGTAGGAGTGAAGGGTAATGAAATGGTAGATAGATTGGCAAAGCAAGCGAGTAAACAAGAAGAGGTTGAAATAGTAATTACAATTAGTAAAGCAGAAGCAAAAGCACTAATCTGGTCAAAAATCAATAAAAAGTGGCAGGCACACTGGGATGTGGAGGAGAAAGGAAGACATATATATAACATCCAACAAAAGGTTGGGACAGAGAGGGTCACTGGAAGGAAGCGAAGGGAAGAAATTATCTTCACTAGATTGAGAATAGGACATTGTGGGTTAAATAAGTATTTACATATTGTAGGTAAGCACATATCGGGGAGGTGTGAATTTTGTGAAAATACTGAATCTGTGGAGCATGTGATTTTTGAGTGTCAGAAATATGAGAGGGAAAGAGGAAAGATGAAAGAGGGTATAAGAAGGTTAGGGGGGCAAGGGAATTCACTAAGGGAATTGCTGGGGAAATCAGTAAATGGTATGAGTGCATTGGTATTTCAATTCTTAAAAGAAACAAGACTGGCAGAAAGGATTTAGGTTGATTAAAAGAAGAGAGGGAAGAGAGAAAAGGGGGGGAAAGAAAAGAAAGGAATTTTTTTTTTTTTTTTTTTTTTTTAAGAAGGAAAAGAGTATAAATATAATGAAAAGTTAATTTTAGGTTGATGGGTTATTTAGGTATTTATTTTATCTCCGGTCCACACTCCAGTATAGTAGGTGGCGGTAATGCACCATTAATGTTGGATGCCAACCGCCGTAAAACGACAAAGAAGAAGAAGAAGCAGGATTTTTTTTAACCCTCAGATGGTCTTTGGGGTCCACTGGAATAAGTTCATCTCGAAAAGTAAATCTCTCGAAGTAAAGAGTTGAACTGCACGCTTACTCAAATATTTTGATTATTTTCAACATCATTTATTAAAAATAGCTTACTTGTCTGGACTAGGGTATGTGCACTTAATGTGGGTTTTATCATACTCTGTCTTTACCAAATTCTTTTTAACGTGCATCTCATAAAGGTGTGTGTTTGCTTTAGCTATAAGAAAATGAAAATCTCTCTCTAAACTTATAAACACCCATCTTTTTTTACAACTTACAAAATACACAACTTACGGAGACATACATGGACTTGGTTTTAATGTCATTTTCAATTTTCTCTGCACAGTCCATCATTGGTGGCCAAAAGAAATCAAAGTGGCTTGAAGTTGATACTTTTTCCACTATTGTTCCACCAACAAGTGCTTGTGCCGTTGCAGATCAGGAGCAAATTGATGCAATCCACACACACCTGACATCAATTCTAGACACACACACACACACACACACACACACACACACACACACACACACACACACACACACACACACACACACACACACACACACACACACACACACACACACACACACACACACACACACACACACACACACACACACACACACAATATCACCATGGATGTCCTTTTAGGGGCAAACCATAGGTGAGTCATCATAATTCATAAATGGTGTTAATAAAAAAAAAATGTGAACAACAATATTGTGTTTTTCTTTTAAATGGCCCTTGGAATTTTAGAAAAGGGATAAATTGTGTTTGTCTTGTGTATGACACTGTTTTGTAGCTGTATGACGACCAATAAAGAATAGTACTACAGCTAATCAAGGATCCATATGATTACACGGTATACTGTATGTCTAATGGGCTAAATTTGGTTAATATCTAAATGTAGGCTAACTATAAATTCACAACAACATATTTCACTCAGTCTTCCATATAAAAACCTACAGTTAAAAGGCCTATAACTGCAGTAGGTCATATATTTGTCATAACATAGTTGATTCAACTGTGTATTTTTAATTTTTCAATTCACAAAAACACAGTCTTCTGTAGGCTGAGTGAAGAGAATGAAGCCCAACTGAATAGCTACAGATATTTTAATCTGTGCAGATCTACACTGTAACGTTTATATTTAAATGAACAAAAAACTAACCAACTGCTTACACAAGTCTCCTTTTTTCAAAACTCTACACACAATTCTCAAAACTGCACACACAAAATGCAAAATGCCTCACATCTCCTTCAAAATGCAACACTGCATTCATGCCATAAAATGGCATAAACACATGTCAGAATGAAGCATTTGCATCAAATGGCAAACACTTCTTTCATAATAATACATTTTTGGATGTACCATGTAAACACTGCTGTTCTAAATCTAAAGCTCTTGGTCTTTCATAGGCTTATATCTACATTTCAATACAATGTTCTACAGTGAAAGTAATCTGCTGGTAACAACACCGGAAACGCCAATGCAATGTAGAAACAGAAAATATTTATTAGGCCAAACATTACTGTTGTATACATTAGCATACAACAAAACTATAAACATTTACGTAAGCAATGTTTGCACATGTGAGGAGTGTGTCTGTGTGATCTGGTGAATAAGTGTAGCATTTTGATTGGTTGTGTTTGGAAAAGGAAAGCAACTCACTTCCTGATAGATCTTTGTGTTTTAGGTAGAGAATAGTGTGTAGTGTTTTGAAAAAAGTGTTTTATGCGATTGAAAACTGAGTCAAAGGCTGAGAAATAGCTTATGGTTTTAAAGATTTGGCATGTAGTTTTGCACTTTGAGTGAGAGGTTTCAAAAATCGTGTGACATGAAAAGATTTTGTGTGTAAGCAGTTGGTAAAAACTGTATTTATGTTATTTCATAGTAGGCTATATCCCCCTACTGGACGCATCAGGAACAACAGGGGCTCAAAACTGTCAGGGGCGCAAAACTGCCAGGGGCGTATATCTGCCGGCTCCAGGTCTGCAGCCTCCCCATATAGGTATTTTCCAAAAAATGGGCAAAAATCTTACATTAAACCTTGTAAAATTATCCATGGTATCCCCTGGAATGAAAGTTAGAAATCTGGGTCTTTTATAAAGTTTATTTAACATAAAATGCAGTTTTTTTGTAAAAATCCTATTTAAAAAATATTTATTTATTTATTTATAGAAATTTAAAAAAAATCATAAATCCTCCAAAAACTGCACAAATGTTTAGTAAAAACATTAATAAACAGAGTAAAATTATATTTGTTGAAAAAAAATATATAGTTTTGTTATAAAATTAAATCTTATTGTCTGGGGTCCAATAGACCCCGAAGACCACGAGTGTGACTTTTTTTTGAAGACCATCAGAGGGTTATTACAATATATGATTACAACATTCTTCAGAAGACATGATTAACCAAAATATTGATTTCATGTTGTGGATTCACAGATTTATTTTATTCCCTTAAATTCATGTAAGTTTCATATCAAATACCCATGTATTCAAAGAATATATACAGATCTGAAAATCAGATCACAAATGCCAAAACCACAAGATCAACTTTCTTTTGGCTTTTTCTTGCTACAACAGACATGCTTAGATATACTCATAGTTACAGCAGTCAGAGAGAGACGAATATAAGACGTTCAGGGACAAGAGACCAACTAAAGCAAATACTGATCTCCATTATGGTGACAACAAACTTTATTATTTTTACTTTATTATCTGTTAATTCTCAACAAGAACTTTTGTACAAGTATGACAGAAATAATTATAAACTGGTTTGTAAACTGGTTTCACACTCAGTGTTGCTGGAAGTCAGTTGTATTTTTTGTGTTTCTCTTTTTCTGTTCTTGTTTCTCTGTCCAGTGATTCTGCTTATCATGTGTTCATCAGTTTCTCAATTCATCAACTTCTTTTCATTCAAGTGGACTATATTAGTGAACTACTATAGGGAATAGTGAATGAGGGTACAGGGTGTGATTAGGAACACAGTCTCTGAGTGTCGACTTTGAGAGCTGTTAACTCACAGTATATTCCTGTAGGCTAGTTTAGTTTTCTACGGTATATTACTGTTTTAATGGTAAATGGTATGATATTGTATTTTATACAGTATTTTACTGTAAAAAACCTGGTAAGGTCTAACAGTGTATGATGCATAGATGCACTTTTATGATGGACAGATGCACTTTTTTGATGGACAGATGCACTTTTATGATAGATATATGCATTTTTATGATGGATAGATGCACTTTTATGATTGATAGATGCACTTTCAAGGGAATAATGGGCAATTATGATTTTTGTCATAATCGTGCAGCTCTAGATTAAGGAGTCATTTTTACTCAAAACTAATGGCTGGGATAGATTCAGCGCCCCTACAAACCCCTAGTTAGACATCTCAAAAGCTAATTTTGTTAAAAAAAATTTTTTAAAAATCATTATTTTTACCCAGGCCCTCTGGGCACCCCAACTTTCCCAGCCAGCAGAGCCATGTGGGGCCCACATGGGTTTGACGTGGGCTATCTAACTGGGACCCAGCCAGTTTTGCACCCGGTTTCCATGTAGGCCCCACATGAGTTTGCCCAGATGAAATGAACACTGCTCAGTGTGCACACTACAGGCTGTTAAATGTAACACGTATCAGTGTTGGAGTTAATGAGATAATTAAGTGATTGAATAATGATTGAGCATTATTGATGAACACCTGGTGTTAAAATGCAGAATCACTGAAGGAGAAAATTGTAAGCCACCGTTATGGCGATCAGTGTTTGCTTTAGTTGGGCTCTTGACCCTTAGATTTTCACTTTGAATTTTGTTGGTGTGTTGTTATTGATTTATAACAGTCAAATGAACAAAGAAAAGTGTGATCTGATAGTATCGGTTGTGTTATGGCATAATCATGCTGAGATCAGATAAATGAAATTTATTGACATTATCTGGTTTAACTTATTAGCAACAGCTTTGTGATTCCACGCATATGATTATCAGTTTTTTTTTTAATCTAAAATATTTCATAAACTTTTTTCTTATGAAAACACTTTCAATAGAACTTATTTAGAAACACAGACATCAATAATCAGCCTGTGAATCTCAACAATGGTGACAATAATAATCCATGTTGCAATGGCTGCCACCAATCACAACTCATTAATGGCTCCCATCATGCATTGCGGTATGCATAAATTATGTGGTTCCCAAACCTGTCTTGGCGCACCCCCGACACTGCACGTTTTCTTTTTCTCCCTAATCAAACACACCTGATTCAACTCATCAGCTCATTAAAATGTTATTTACTTTTCCTAATTGAATATTCTGCTCGTCACCATTGTTGAGATGCATTGACTGAATCTTGACGTCTGGGTGTACCTCATAAAAAGATTTTTTTTAGAAACAACTTTTAAGAAATCCTTTATATTATACCTAAAATTCTGGATATTTATGCAGAATCACAGTTATGCTGTAACCAACAGCACAAATCACTAAACATACGGTTGATATGATGACTGCCATATAACTAACACATCACTTTTTTTTTCTTTGTTCATCTGTCAGCTATAAGTCAGACACAACAGCCAAACAAAATTTAAAGTTAATAATATAATTCAATTCAAATTTATTTGTATAGCGCTTTTCACAATACACAAAGCAGCTTTACAGAAAGTGCATTTCAGAAATGTACATAGAAAAATACAGTTAGTTATTCATGTATTAATTTAGGCATAACATATAAGGGTCAAGAGCCCAACTAAAGCAAACAAGGATCGCCATAACGGTGGCTTACAATTTTCTCATTCAGTGATTCTGCTTTAGGTGTCTTCAATAATGCTCAATCATTATTCAATCACTTAATTATCTCATTAACTCCAACACTGATATGTGTTACATTTAACAGCCTGTAGTGTGCACACTGAGCAGTGTTCATTTCATCTGGGCAAACCCATGTGGGGCCTACATGGAAACCGGGTGCAAAACTGGCTGGGTCCCAGTTAGATAGCCCACGTCAAACCCATGTGGGCCGAGTAGGGTATTCCTGCACAATCGGAGGCAGCAGTTTTAGGACCCCAGTTTTAGGACCGCAGTTTCAGGACCCTAGTTTTCTGTGACAGCGCCACCTAACTAGACCACCAAAAACACTAATTTAACCCCTTTCTTGGCAAAGATCACAGACGGCCCCAGATTATTGTTGTTCAACAATCATTAACGTTACTCGTTAAAACATCAGACTCTTACTTATTTGATCTGGACAATCTGAGCATCATTAGAAAGATTTAAAATTCCAGCTTTGATATTTGACCACTGTTTATGATAAAACTGGTTTGCAGTGACATTAATTTCTTAATTTATAACAGGAGTGCAAAATTATTAATCTGTAACGTTCGTTATTTTGAATAGAAATCATCACTCATAAAGCATGTCATTCACGTCTTTACCGGTTTATTTGTGTTCACACATATACAATATACAGCATCCGCCAGGGCTCTTAGTCCAATTGTGCACATGTTTGGAGAAATAATGGTTTTCATGTTCCACTAAATTATGCGATCTGAAGCTCAAACAGCGAACACAGCGAGATGGATCTGTGTCTCCTCTTCCTGATTTGCGTCAGTTATGATATCATCTCAGCGCTCTCTTATTCGCTATAGAGCTGTCAATCATCTCACGTGGTTGAACGTGACAATAATCCTGCCCCCTTCTGCATGACGCGCTCCTGTGTACACTTCCTCATTCTGACCTCCGTGATAACAAAGCTAAGACACATCTCTTCACCTGAAACAAGAAGCTAAATGCACGATTTCGAGTAACTTATATGTGGTTTGTGTGTGATTTTCGTGTGATTTTGAATATTTTCATATGAATAAAGAATGTTAACAGTATTGCTAAGCAAGGTGTAGCCATTAGCTGCATATAAAATTCTAAATATAACATATTTCAACATCTTTTTTTGACTTAAAATCATTTTAAACCGCAACCGGAATATGATACAAATACTCGATGGTGGTTTAAAGTGAGCTTTAAGTAAAAGTGTAATATCAATCTTTTAAATTGTGTCATGTAGCTTGATGCTACTTGCTCTAATCCACCTGCTGCAGGAGCTTTTCTATTCCATAATTTTATTTGTTAATATATACATATATAGGCTATATTTTTTTTTTCTACCTTTTTTTTTTCTAAGAAGACTTAATCTTATCTTAATAGCCTACTATGTAGCCTACAAACTAAACCACCTGGATCCTAGAACTGCGGTCCTGAAACTGCAGCCGCCGCTATTTCATCCAGTTCGGTAGGTGGGGCTGTCACAAAAAAATAGGGTCCTGAAACTGCGGTCCTAAAACTGGGGTCCTAAAACTGCAGCCTCCGGTTGTGCAGGAACATACTATTGTGTGGGCCCCACATGGCTCTGCTGGCTGGGTATGTGAGAATCATCCTGACTACTCATTCAGATAAGTCATAAAAAGTATTTTAGATTGTGTGTGACGTGTTTTGTTTGAGAAAGCTTTATGCGAGGAGGCGTGATCTCTCATTAATATGTATGCATTTCACACCCGAGAAAGACAAAGACCCTCCCATAATTGCCCTATTAGGTGCTATCAGGCCATATCATTATGAGGAGCCTTGCACAAAGAATGATGAGATTTAAAAAAGAATGGCTTTTAGATTGTTTGGATTTATTTACAACACAACATAATCCAAAGATAGACAACAAAGGACAAAAAGCACATTAGTAAACACACTGATCTAAAGACAGCTTGAACAGTCACACAGCATTGTCCCATTGTACATACCTGTCATTTCCAAGGTGTTTGATTTTTCATTTTACCCTGTTCATGTACAGTCTCCTGTGAATGTTGAAGTTAGCAGGACTCATCAGTAGCATCTCGTCTCTGTAAAAAAAAAATATAAACACCTGTGAACATGCTGATATCAAGAGAAACTATATGGCTGCACGACTTGCATTGTAGATTTTTCTGGTTAAAATTGCGATTTAATTATATATATATATATATATATATATATATATATATATATATATATATATATATATATATATATATATATATACACACACACACACACACACACACACACACACACACACACACACACACACACACACACACACACACACACACACACACACACACACACACACACACACACACACACACACACACACACACCACAGCAAAATCCCCAGTGTTAAATGAACACTCCTGGTCAGAGGTGGAAAGTCCAGGGGTCAGAAAGTAAAATCCTGCCACATTTTTATTCCACCCACAGCAAAAAATGGACTGTTAAATGAACTTTACTGGGAGTTTATTTGGATCCAGACTCAAGAGTGTTAAAGTTAATGAGATAATTAAGTGAATAATTGAGTGATGATTGAGATATTATTGAAGACACCTAGGGCTGGGTATCGTAACAAAATGTTCACCATTATTGTGAATCATATGCAAAATATTGATGTCTGTGTGTGACTATATGCTACACTTGCTCACAACTTCGTGTACACATCCTATTTATACGCCTCTAAATAAGTGAACTATTAAATGCTATTGGTGCAATATTGCAGTTCGACAGGGTGAGCAGCTATAAATGCCAAAGCATCTGACAACATTAGCTGCTTGCTTTTTGAAGATTTTGCTGATATCAGCTGAACTTGCTTTATCATGGCTTTTTCTGCCATAGCAATCGTGTTTTACAAACACAGAGATACGGCAGCCAATGAAAAGCTAAAGTAAGAAGAACAGGGACCAAGAGCCCAACTAAAGCAAACACTGATCACTACACTGGTGACACTCCAAATGACACAAATATCAGCATCTAAACCTCTGCTTATTCTCACTAAGATCTTCTGTAGACGTCTGACAGAAATAGTAAAATCTGTAGGTTATGTCTGTGATTAAATTCAGCACATTATTGAGACCATAAATGATGTTGAAAATATGTCCACAATGGCCACATTTGAACTAGTTTAACCTTGTAAGAAGGGTCCATGAACGTCGATATCAGACGTGCAGAACACGTCAACAATAAGACGTCATAAAACGTTACATTCTGGCTCCTCTGGGGACGTCTATTCAACGTCCGACTTTGTGACAAAGACGTTGAAAAGACGTCTTTTGGACATTAAATTGTTTAGTGGGAAAGCACCAATGCTAAATTTTTCTATGTGTCCTAATCATTTAACAACATGTATTCTTTACTTCAATGAGCTCATTGTTTCTGCCTCATCTTAATGCATTGCTTAACAATGAAACTGAATGAAAATTAATTGAAATGCATTTCACTGTCACCTCTGATAACAGATCACTCTAAATTGTAATTTATAAACATGCATTTTCTGCAAAGCAGCTTTGAAACGATATGTATTGTGAAAAATGCTATACAAATAAATGTGAATTATATTAAATATAGGCTACTGGGGGCGGGATTTATGCCTCGCTCTCAGCACACAAGCTTGCCGCAAAGCACTGGCAACAGTAGCCTAATGATTATGGATGTGTCGGGAAACAACAGCAAGGATATATTTTTAATTGTTTATTAATGAACAAGTGTTTAATAAAGTGTGCTGGCAGCAAATATGATTATGGCGATGCCTACTCGTCATTCCTGCAGTAGTGAACGCGCGCGCCTATATGGATATGGAACTACTTATTTCTAATTGTTTGGTTTAAAAGTAGACATATTTTGACCGTCTATAGGCCTTTTTCTCATCTCTATGAGGCAAGTATCCTATATGTTGAGTTTCGGTTTCATTTGTGACGCGCTCCAGTTCTTGCAGTCGAAAATGGATAAACTTTCTACTCTCAAGTGTCTGTGCGCTTATCAGATTTATCGTGTTGCCGGTCTTGGCGACAATTATCTTGTCGAAAATATTGCATCGCGTGCTTCTGGCATCGAGTCTGGCACATAGGTACACTTTGGATCATTTCCACATATTTTCTATCTATCTGGGTTGGGACGCTTACACGCACACACCATAGACTGTGAAGCACACACACACTACAGCCTCACGTGCGACGAGCTACGTCTCTGGGCAGCCGCGTACACTAGTGTTTTCCGCATAGACTGTAAAAAGGTTTTCCGCCACAGCCAATCATGCTGCATGTTTATTGTTTCACTGACGTTGAAAAGATTAACCACTTAGGTACCGAAATTTGGTACCGAAAAACAAGACATGTTTCGATACTCGGTAGTACCAAGGCAATTCGGTCGGTACCTAAAAAGTACCGAACTGGGTACCCAGCCCTAAAGACACCAGGGCCCGGTTTTTCAAAAGGTTTAATCCGGATAAAATTTATCCGGATTTAGTAATCCTTTTTTTTGCGATCCGTGATCACGTAATCCAGCTTACTTTTGAGCCAGTTTTTCAAAGCAACATCGGTTGGATCAATCTGATCCGGATAGGAACTTTTCAGGATCACCAAATCTGGATAACCACCCCAGCCAGCAGAGCCATGTGGGGCCCACATGGGTTTGACGTGGGCTATCTAACTGGGACCCAGCCAGTTTTGCACCCGGTTTCCATGTAGGCCCCACATGGGTTTGCCCAGATGAAATGAACACTGCTCAGTGTGCACACTACAGGCCGCTAAATGTAACACATATCAGTGTTGGAGTTAATGAGATAATTAAGTGATTGAATAATGATTGAGCATTATTGAAGACACCTAAAGCAGAATCACTGAAGGAGAAAATTGTAAGCCACCGTTATGGCGATCCTTGTTTGCTTTAGTTGGGCTCTTGACCCTTATATTATTAACTTTAAATTTTGTTTGGCTGTTCTATCTGACTTATAACTGCCAGATGAACAAAGAAAAAAAAGTGATGTGTTACTTATATGGCAGTCATCATTTCAACCTTATGTCTAGTGATTTATGCTGTTGGTTACAGCATAACTGTGATTCTGCATAAATATTCAGAATTGTAGGTATAATATAAAGGATTTCTTATAAGTTGTTTCTAAAAAAAATCTTTTTATTTGGTACACCCAGACGTCAAGATTCAGTCAATGCATCTCAACAATGGTAACGAGCAGAATATTCGTGCAGTGTCGGGGGTGCACCAAGACAGGTTTGGGAACCACATAATTTATGCATGCCGCAATGCATGATGGGAGCCATTAATGAGTTGTGATTGATGGCAGCCACTGCAACATGGATTATTATTGTCACCATTGTTGAGATTCACAGGCTGATTATTGATGTCTGTGTTTCTAAATAAATTCTATTGAAAATGTTTTCATAAAAACAATGTTTATGAAATATTTTGGATAAAAAAAAAACTGATAATCATATGCCATGGAATCACAAAGCTGTTGCTAATAAGTCAAACCAGATAATCTCAATAAATTTCATTTATCAGATCTCAGCATGATTATGCCAAAACACAACTGATACTATCAGATCACACTTTTCTTTGTTCATTTGACTGTTATAAATTAATAACAACAGACCAACAAAAATCAAAGTGAAAATCTAAGGGTCAAGAGTCCAACTAAAGCAAATACTGATCGCCATAACGGTGGCTTACAATTTTCTCCTTCAGTGATTCTACTTTAGGTGTTCATCAATAATTCTCAATCATTATTTAATCACTTAATTATCTCATTAACTCCAACACTGATACGTGTTACATTTAACAGCCTGTAGTGTGCACACTGAGCAGTGTTCATTTCATCTGGGCAAACCCATGTGGGGCCTACATGGAAACCGGGTGCAAAACTGGCTGGGTCCCAGTTAGATAGCCCACGTCAAACCCATGTGGGCCCCACATGGCTCTGCTGGCTGGGAGTGCTCAAACAGGATAGGAAATCACAATGTAGAACTATAGATATGTAAAGAGCAACAAGTAGAATAGCCAGTGTGTGGTCAATATACGTTTATTTTTATTTGAAATGAAAACACACACATTTTAAAAAAAAAAACTAAAAACAAGAAAAACCTCACCCCATCCTCTTGGATTTGTTTTGGATTTCAAAAATCAGTGATTCCCATTCTTTGCATTTTTTTGGTTATTCTATAATCATTGCATGCATCAATAATAAATATTCTAAAAACAAAAATATTTTCGATTGTGATGAATATATATATATATATATATATATATATATATATATATATATATATATATATATATATATATATATATATATATATATATATATATCAATTAGTGACAGAATAAAATTTATTGTTCTGGGCAATTTTGACAGCTGTTTGGGGGATTATTTTATGAGGCCAACCTCTTTCTACTTTGCTGTAGGCCTATACTGAAAGGCTGAATTAAAGCCTACCTAATCACTGTAGCCTGACGGATGAACAAATAAAATTAAAACATTATGAATAAATAGGATATCTTGTAAGATACTGCATGATCCAAATATAGTATTATTTGATACATTTTTAAAGTTTTTATTACATTTTGGGCATGAAATCCATGCTGAATCCACCCTTCTGATGGGATCAGTTTAATCCAGATTTTTTGGATCAAAGTGATCCAAATCCTACAAAAAAGTTTTGAAAAACCCAAAGTAAAGGTTTGATCCGGATCAAAACCAAGATTGGATTACGTGATCTAATCCGATTATGTAATCCGTTTTTTCTTTTGAAAAACCCATTTTCAAGATTTGATCCAATCCGTAATCCAAAATCCTAGTGGATTACTTTTGAAAAACCGGGCCCAGATGTTAACTAGCAGACCCCTGGACTTTCCACCTCTGCTCCTGGTGTACATATAGGTTCAACTACAGGGTGTTAAAAATTAACACTGAAGCAGTGTTGAAGTTAATGAGATAATTAAGTGATTAATTAAGTGATGATTGGCCATTCGTGGTGACACCTGATGTTAATAAGAAGAATCATTGAAGGAAAGAGAAACAGCAAGAACAGAAAAAAAGATAAACACAAGAACTACTGACTTCGAGCCATTACACTTTTTGTAACGTATTACACTATTACACTACACATTGTTACACTACACATTACACTATTGCACTTATAGACGGAAATGTTTTATGGAAATTTTTGTTTCAAGTCACCATTATGGTGGTCAGCATTTGCTTTAGTTGAGCTCTTGACCCTTTTATTTTTTATGTAATGTATTTCTCTGTCTATTCAAGCATTGTGATTATTAAGCACATTTGTTACTGCAAGGGAAAACCTGCTCATAATATGCTATGTGATGACATTATCATCATGTGGTGACCTGAGTCTCACTCAGTCTGAATATTTGACTATATGCCTGATGTCTAATTTTAACATTAGTGATTGCAACTCTGATGTTCTACGGTTTCAGATCCAACAGCAATATGAACATTTTTGAAAATAGTTTGAGCATAGAATTTAGTGTGTTTGGACACACAGACATCAAGAATCAGCATATGAATCAAATATGGTGACAATAAACAAACTAGTGACAAACAGATCAACTCTAAACATCACAAAACAAGCTACTAAAGTCCTAACAAAACAATAGTAAAATAAAAGCAAACAGGAAAAAACATGTAAATTGCAGGACAATTCAGCTGTATTAATTTATTCATACTGTAATGCATGATGTGAGCCATGGCCACATTTTGATAGGTGGCTCCCATCATGCACTGCAACATAAAGCATTTGTGTGATTGTCACCATTGTTGAGATTCATATGTAGATTTTTTATGTCTGTGTGTGATTTTAAAACCTTTAGATAATTAAAAAACTGCTGGAATTAACTACTGTAATGCATATGAATAATACATTTTTATAATCAGATTATAACACAGGTTCAATGTGTCAGGCCTCTACAGGATTGTATTTGGTCTAAACATTACCATCATGACCTGGGCTTATTTTTCCAAAAGCATCTCAAGCCTAACTTGATCGTAGAACAATTGCAACAAATGGTCTGTACAATCAAATTAGGCTTACAATGCTTTTGGAAAAGCAACCCAGGTCATAGTTTCTCTTGCCATAACAAATGTGCTTCATGAACACAGAGTTTGAGTGGCCAGAAAATAACTAATATGAAAATGTAAAGGGTCAAGACCCCAACTATAGCAAACACTGATCACCATAATGGTAACATGAAACAAAACATTCCATAAAACATCACATCTAAACTTCTGTAAATCTAAAGAAGACGGTGTGTAGATGTATGACAGAAATAAAGTCAAACTGGTGTACAAATAATAAGTGCAATAATATGTAATGCCTCAGAGTCAGTAATTCTTGTGTTTCTCTTTTTTTCTGTTCTTGTTGTTTCTCTTTCCTTCAATGATTCTTCTTATTAACATCAGCTGTCACCACTAATGGCCAATCATCACTTAATGAATCACTTAATTGACTTCAACACTGCTTCAGTGTAAATTTTTAACACCCTGTAGTTGGACCTATATGTACACCTGGGGCCTATACCATGAAGCCGGTTTAGGTGGCTAGCCAGCTATGTTTCAGTTGAGTTTGCGCCAACCCTGGGTTTTAGGCACCTTGAAAGTGGTTTGGCTTTTAGCAGTTTTCATCGCCATAGTAACTTACACTCCACGGCTAACCTGGTCCGGGGCAGGTTATGTTCCAGGTAAGAGATCTTAAACTGAACTTAGACCAATCAGCTGTGAGCAAAGTGACACATGTCTGATAGGATAAAGTCACTGCACCTGTTTCTACTCCAAAGTAGCCTCCTCAGACCTGGATGTCCACATACGTGGACATCACAAAGTCCAGGGTTCAGAAAGTAAAAGTCCTGCCATATTTTTATTCCACCCACAGCAAAAAGTCCAGTGTTAAATGAACTTTACTGGGAGTTTATTTGGATCCAGTCTCAAGAGTGTTAAAGTTAATGAGATAATTAAGTGAATAATTGAGTGATGATTGAGCATTATTGAAGACACCTGATGTTAACAAGCAGAATCACTGAAGGAGAAAATCACAAATTGTACGTCACCATTATGGAGATCATTATGGAGTAGAAAAAAAACATGAAAATATCTTGAGCTTGTATTCACCACAGAACGTTTATCAAGCATTTAACCAAAAACCCATTGACTTCAGGACGATGCACCCGGAAGTGCTAAAATGTCTACAAAAATACGTCATCCCTGCATTCTACAGCTGTGTAAAAAACAGTGTTAACCACACTTCACACATTTTAAAGTCCTTCGCTGTAAAGCTAAAAGTGCTTGTGTTAAAACAGTACAGTCATTTGGTTGCTGTTGATATGATGAGCAACAACACGGTAAGACAAACACACTTATATTTAAATGAAAACGGATGATTATTTCTATAGATAAAGCTCATATAACACATGATTCCTGACATTTACATGTATGCATTTTGCAGACGCTTTTATCCAAAGAGACTTACATTGCATTTCAAGGTACACATTTTACATTCTTATCAGTTCTTGATTTAAGAAATATCTTCTGTACATATAATGACCAGTTCATTTACACAAATTGATGTTGTGCATTAATAATCTTCAGATGTGCAAAGATCTTATTATCACTAAGAGCTGTTTAGGGTGATGAACATACACTGTTTATGAAATATAAGTGATGTTTAATGCTGTATTATAGATATAGTTTATGCTGATGTCAGTCAGAATGGCTCCTCATCTTCCTCTGATCTTTCTGCTCATGATTCTTGGTGAGTTAATGTTACATTACTTTTTTATTTTATTTTTATTTTCAAAGACCTCATAATGAGTGTTTAATGAGTCCCTTTTGAAAATTCTGGTGACTATAAGTAACTTTGCAGCTACATGTCAACTAACTGTCATTAGAGTATTAGTAGACTGTCTGCCTAATATCTGATAACTCTTTATTGTGATGGTCCTCCATCAGACAGTCTACTGACTATAAGTAACTATGCAACTTCAACTTATTCTAACCCTAACCCTACCAGTCTCTGCTAACACTCTAATGCAGGTGTGCCCAACCCTGCTCCTGGCGATCGACTGTCCTGCACAGTTTATCTCTAACCCTGATCAAACACACCTGCCTTTAATTTTCAAGAAATCCTGAAGACCTTAATTGGTTGTTAAGACCTTAATTGAAGACCTTCAGGTGTGTTTGATTAAGGTTGGAGATGAACTGTGCAGGACAGTGATCGCCAGGAGCAGGGTTGGGCACTCCTGATCTAATGAGAGTTAGGCTGCGTTTACACTTTGCATTAACATGCGATCACCGTGATCTGATCAAGCAGATCGGATCATTAGCCAATCAGGACAACATGCGTTTATAGTTGTTCATATTAAGCAGCCTCTGTATCTGGATAACCAATCGGATTTCTGTTTCCCGCATAATATTTAAATCAGCTCTGTGGCACGACACCAGGGCTGCGTTCAGCGCTGACAAAACGTTGCAGAACATTTTTAAACAGAAACAGTGACGCGTTGAACGCACTGTTGCGATGACGCAAGAGTTCCAACTATGGCAGGTGAGAAGGCTTTTTGTGTTCTTTGTGAAGAATTTTCGGAGCCTGATAAAGTCTGTATAAATATGTGTTTAATACTACAAAATATGCCCGATGTTACAGTTACTGCACTTACCGCCCAGAACACAAGAGAACATCCCAATCGAGTGAAGGCATTTGTGGAAACTGAAATGGAAGCACATCTTACCTAATAAAGACTAAAACACATCTATTTAGCCTCACATACTGACTTTATTTGTTGTTCATACTGTTTTATTAATAACCTGTATTTTCTTTCTCATTTTTATGAAAAGTACTTTACATGCATTGTTTATTTTTATACCAAATGTCATACACTTGCAATGAAACTAAAAATATAAACAACTACATCATTATGTTGATATCCTATATTTTTACAATAATACTTACGACAAACATGTCTTCTAATATCCTCAGTTGTTGTGTATCGAACACATTTGTAAATTAGGCTACTTCCATTGTGCGCGTTCACTTTAATACCGCGTGCTGTATATACATGTTGCTGCTGATTGGATTGCAGTTCTGACACGCCCCCCAAACAAGAGAAAACGCATCTCAAACCCCGTTGCACACCGGTGCACGCCATTTCCAGGAAACATGACGTTCAACACGGAAACCGCAGCAAAACGTTGCGCACCGTTGTGATCTTGAACTTGACCCTGATTAATAGTAAAAATGATACAAATTAAACAATATCCCAATTGCTTTCACTCACTCACTTTACTTTTATATGCAATCTCCATTAATTAGATCAAATGATATTTTTTGAGTTGATCTTACAAAAATAACTACCGGTAGGTTGATCATGTTAACAAGTCACATCATCGATCATCTGGGTTTAAGTTTATAGCGTGCAATGACTATATTGACAGAATTGGGAGATTGACAAACATGCTGAAACAATAAAAACATTCAACATTTAAAACATTATTCCGTTTGTGATTATTCCTCTGGAAAGCAGCACAGATCTTCATTAAAGGGACTATATGGAACTTTTTCCTCAAAATAAACGTAACAATAGCCTTTTTATTTTACCATTTATGACTCAAACATCTCCTGTTGAGCATACTGACACCTTGTCCGCTCACAGTGGGTGCACCTATAAGCCTGTATCCTATTTTTCCTGTTTTCTGTCGGGTAGGATTTTTCCCGCGCTGTCTGCGGATGTGACGTCAAGCGCGTTCATGTTAAACGTTTCAGATCACTCTGCCACCACCGCTAGTCAAGCAAGTAGCCTACACTCGCAAACTTATCTCAAACAATATATGTTTTTGACTGTTCTTACCTCTGTAAACATAATGTTGACCTCCTTGCAGGCAGCAGATGACTTGTGAAGTGTGCACGCACGTACGAGCGGTGCGAGCAGTGTTGCCAGGTCCGTATGCCTGCACTGTTTCCACGGGTTGTTTGTGTGTAGTGCACGGGTTGACGCGATTGTTTTACTCACTGGAACATGATTGTTATCGGGGAAACACCCGGGAACGCTATTTGACTATTTTTGGCCGTGATTGGGTTAGTTTTGATGAGCAATTGGGCTGTTTTTTTTGTGCAGACCTGGCAACCCTGGCTGCGAGAGCGAGCAGAAAGGAAGAGCAGTTCTGTTTTTTGGCCACAGGTGTCAGTCGCGAGTTTAAATTTCAGAAAAACGCACATAGCCTCTTTAAGATCATGACTGACTGTGATTATACAGGCGATCGCCTCGTTCAGGTAATGTTGCACAATTAAAATGAAAAATGACACGCATAGTAGGCTATCATGTAAGTAAGTCTAAATAAACTGTTTTAAAGATGGACGTTTATTGTTCAAATAAGTTTAATTTCGTGTCTAAACTGCGTCTGGCCATTATTTTCTGACAGCCACGCGGGGAGACTAGGCGGGGATTTAAATTACGTTCACCTGTGAATGCAGACACGATGGCTGGATAGCGTTTACATTACACTGAGATCCGATCACAATGCGTCCTCGACTACCTCCGAACCGCGACACGCTGATCGGATAACATTCCCATCAGATGTGCGTTTACCAATGTCTTTTCAATGTGTATGTGGACAACATCCAGATACAGGTCGCATGCTAATGCCAAGTGTAAACGCAGCCTTAGTAGACATGTAGGTGCAACGTTACTTATAGTCAACAGAATGTGTTAAAGCAGGTGTGCCCATCCCTGCTCCTGCGATCGACTGTCCTGCACAGTTTATCTCTAACCCTGATCAAACACACCTGCCTTTAATTTTCAAGTAATCCTGAAGACCTTAATTGGTTGTTAAGACCTTAATTGAAGACATTCAGGTGTGTTTGATTAGGGTTGGAGATGAACTGTGCAGGACAGTCAATCGCCAGGAGCAGGGATGGGCACTCCTGTGTTAAAGGGATCATCCAAATAAAGTGAAACCATTTTCTGTGGTATGTTGATGTATTTTCTGTTGAAGCATGAAGTTTGGATGAGGCATGTCAATGGGCTTGTCTATTTTATAAATATCCTGTAGTTTTCTAGTTACGTCAAAGTCTTAAACATGAATTTCTAATTTGCTACTTGCTAGTCAGTGTCAGGTGGTTTAGGGGAGGGACTTTCTCACTCATCAGAGCATTTGATTGGACAAACAGATATTTTGGTTCATTTTCTCAGAAGACATTGTGGAGATCCTGTTCCTGGAGATCTACCTTCCTGTGAAGTTCAGCTTCAACCCTGATCAAACACAACTTAACCAGCTAATGAAGATCTGCAGAAGCACGTGATCATTGCAGAAAGGTGTGTGTGATCAGGGTTGGATCTGAACTTTGCAGGAAGATAGATCTCCAGAAACAGGATTTGGCTCCCTTGAGGAAGAGGTTTGTGTGTAAAATGATTTTGTCAGCATATAGACATTTTATTAGACTAAATTGTCATGTTGGGGCAGCAAGTTGTTCATGACTGATTTTTTTGTCTCTGGTTTCACTTCTGTTTATTTCTGCAACATCCTCCATCAAAACTGATAAAGAGATTCACACTTAGATCATTTATCACTCAAAATATTCCGAGAAGATTCACTTATTATATTCCCTGTAATGAGTCACTGTTTACAAGTATACTACAGTTTTACAAGTATACTAAAGTTTTTTGTGATCTGTTGGAACTGATAAAACAACATTTTCAGCAGTATGAATTCTGTGTTTCAGGAGTTTCTGGTGCTGATAAAGGTTGGAGTGTGAGTTACAATCCTTCACACATCTGTGCACTAAACGACTCAACAGTGATAATGAACTGCACTTATAAATACCCTACTGGGTATAAGATCGAGAAAGTGTTCTGGAGCAAAACAAAAGATAAAGAGAAACATGACGAGTTTCCAGATCTGTCTAATGACACTGAATACAGTCAGAGGCTTCAGTATCTGGGAGATAAACAGCAGAACTGCAACATCAGACTGAGTCATGTGACACTGAAGGATTCACACATGTACTATTTCAGATTCACAACTGATAAAGAAAAATGGATTGGTAAATCAGGAGTGTCTCTTAATGTCACAAGCGACTTTGGTGAGGTTTATCTCTTCTTCTGTGCATTATGTTGAATAATAATCAGTGTATGACAGCAGCACTAGATATAATGTGTGTGTTGTGTTCAGATCTTCAGGTGGAGTCTCCTGAGAGAGTGACAGAGGGAGATTCAGTCAGTCTGACATGTAAAAGCAGCTGCGCTCTGACTGACAGAGCAACATTCATCTGGTACAGAAACTCACAGAAGATATTAACTGAGAGTAAATTCAGTAACAAACTCTCCATCAATCCAGTCAGAAGAGAGGATTCAGGCAGATATAGCTGTGCTGTAGACGGACACATCTCTCCTGATGTTCAGCTCAATGTCATGTGTGAGTGCAGAATCATTAGTTCTATATAAAATTAGGAGATCGTATTTGAATTAGATGATTTAAGGTTTTAATTTTTGTCCTTTTTAGACACACATAGAAACGTCTCAGTGTTGATGCGTGGATCTGGTGTAATAGTGGAGGGAGATTCAGTGACTCTGAAGTGCATCAGTGACTCAAACCCTCCTGCTCTGAACTTCAGCTGGTTTAAGGAGAATGAAACCTCAGCTGTTGGATCTGGACAGAGTTTCAGTGCACTACAGAGTGGACGCTTCTACTGTCAGGCTCACAATCAACATGGATCTCAGAGATCAGACTCTGTTACTGTCACAGGTGAAGCTTTTATTAACACACTCCTGTATCTTCACATCATTCATCAGTTTGGAGAGTTAATCATGATGATCTTCCTCTTTCAGTTCATCATGTTGCTGGTAGGAATGTGATTGTGATCACGGCGTTATCTGGAGGAGTATTCTTCATCATCATCATCATCATTATACTATTTATAATGTAAATTAAATAATAAAGAGTATAAATATAATTTACTTAAAAACAAATGCAGAAGGATATGTCATTATTGTCTATATATGAATTATATTTTTCCTTTTTTGACAGTACGAGAAAAAGAATTAACAGACAATCTGCAATACACAAGTGTGAGGTGAGCTGATCAAAGAACTAGAGAATACATTCAATATATATATATATATATATATATATATATATATATATATATATATATATATATATATATATATATAATTTTTTTTTTTTTTTTTTTTTTTTTTTTCTCTGTTTCCCTATAGGACGATGATGGCTCATATGCAGCTCTTGACCTCAAGTCCAGATCATCGGACCTCTACGACACACTCACAGTAAATTAAATATCAAAAACTACATGTGCAAAAGAGCTTGTTCATTCAAAACTCGGGTAATAAATAATCAATGTGTTTTTCCCATAGACTGTCCATCCCAGACCTGATGTTCACCAGTCCGACTCTTCTGAATATGAGAATCTCTCCATTAGCGGGAGATACTCAGATATTCTCCATATCATCAATAAAGAAGAAAATGTCCTCACGACTAGTCAATAGATTCAAGTCAGTGATCCCTCACAGAACGAAAATATATATCCCATATTTGAATGATCAGTATATTAAATTTAACAGTATATTTGAAAGAATAATATATTGTATTAATATGTTACAGTACATTGAATAATACATAAGGAATTGCCGCTTTTCATATATTAAAAATTATGTGACAATATATTTACTAATATATCATAATGCATGTAATTTTCTATTCAGTAATACACTTCATAATATATAGATGTATGTGTGAAATATTGCAGATATATTTACTCATGCAATATAAACACATGTAGAAAAATGTATAATGCAATATATTACTGATGATTTTTAATTATTTACATTTTGTGTTTAATATTTTCGAGCTGATTAACAAAAAGCACATTTGCAAGTACCTAAGTATTTAAGCAATACAGTAGGTAGCCAACCAGAATGCCTATTGCCGCCGCGGCGTCTTCACCGCGGCAAAAAAAACCCAGTCGCATTTCTAAGTCATTCGCGAAATGACCGCCAGGTGGCGCAAAGGGACATTTAGCGAAAGCAAAACGTATGTAAAAGTAGCCTATTTTAAATAGAATATAGCAAACTTTTAGAGCAGAACATTTTATGAATCAAAATTTAAAAGAGGCCTATCTCGCAGTCAGTGAAAATAAATTAGGTGCAATCAATGATGCTAAACTATTGAGGAATGAGAAGATGGAAAAGAGTGCATCTGTCGTTTGTGGGCACACTGACGCTTAAACAGCCGAACTTGTGGTCGAGTGGTAGAGCTGAAGGTTTAGGCAGTACAAAGACACGGGTTCGAAACCCTAATAAATATGTTTTTTATATAATTACCATGCATTTCCATTTTACACTAAGGAACAAATCTCATCCAACAGATTGACTAAATTTACGTCTTCAAAAACAGTTCTGTTAAAAAATAAACAAACAAACAAACAAAAAACTTCACGGACAGGACAGCAGACAGCAGGACTGGAATTCTTTCCATATGCAGAAATAATTTAAAAAAAACATGGTTAAGCAAGGTGTGATTTGCCGGTGGGTGATTTCCCCCCTCCACAGTAGGCTATAGCGAATAGGCCTACCCTAAATAGACCTTATCAAATATAGTATATATATTTTTAAATATAGCCTAAAACACGCACGTTTAAACAACAAACAATAAAATCTGAACCAGCGCTTCTGCTCCTGTATTGAGAGATAACATGCAGCGCGTTTCAGTTACGATCCTGGTTCCAATGGCATTAATACATTCACGGCTTTTTAAAATGTCACAAAGCGTTTTGATGTGGTTTTGAACGAAATATTGAAGTTTATAATTAAGTATTTTGACACACCACGCCTAGTGCGTATTCTAAAATGGGGTTTTCTTCTGCCACTGAATTAAGTTCGACAAACGCAGCAGCGCGTTCACTTGAATTTATTTTTCTGCTAAAATAACATAATAGGCTATAGCCTACTTCGTAATTTTTGGTCATACAGATAGGATATCATATTTTAAAACTGTAAAAGGTCTATTTTATTAATGTAAAGTAGGCTACACTCACAATAGGCTAACAACAAAACGTTCTCACTCATTTGAGCGAACACACACTGGTGAAATAAACGTTTGGGCTTTTCTCAATGAGCTTCGACATAGCCGAGTGGTAGAGCTGACGGTTCATCAATCGGAAGACCTGCGTTCAAATCCCGAACAAACATGGACTTCTGTAAAAAATATATATATTTTTAGGCTATTAATGCAGATTTGTTTAGTTCTTAAACTGTTACACCACATATTTTTTTGCTTATATTTATAAAATAATATTACCATGCATTTCCATTTTACACTAAGGAACAAATAGGCTATCCAACAGAACGACTTTAGATCTGTAGCTAATAATACCAATTGTTCAAAAGCAGTTTTGTATAAAAAAAAGATATATAGGCCTATATATATCTATATTTGTTTTATTCCCTATAGCCTACATAGAGTTTTTAAAAACATGGTTTTAACCCTCTGAGGTCGGCCGTCACGCGGGCGTGATGAGCTCACTTTTTTCCTTATCAGTGCAAAAGAGACTCAAATTACTCTGTTGATTTTTATCTTACATTTAAGTGTTGTACATCATTAGATCCTGTTTAGTTTCTATTTTTTTTAGGGTACTCACAATAAAAACAAAGTGTTGTGCTTTTCGTCAAATAAAGAATAATAAACATGATGCGCGTTTTACCTTCTCTCCGTCAGTGAAGTCCATTCTGAAACGCGTCCGAAAAAATAACTGTAACTCTGTTAATACTTGTGTTGTGGAAAAAATTTTAATAGTCATTTATTCCTAATCTATTCAATGTGTAAAAGTATATGTGTGTACGTGCTTGTGCGTGACGTTTCAGGAATATATGGGACAGGACATCTCGACCTTAGGAATGGTCAGATTTGGCTAGTTTATTCCAGTACCAGTTTGTGTTATCAAGTAGAAACTGAACAGAAGTGGGGGCCTTATCTGGGTGGAAAAGTACAGCGAGTGAGAAGGAACCTTGAAAAGAGTATAAAAGCTGTCTCATGTCTTCCTGGTGGGCGCCACTCACTTCACAGAATGTAACGGCTGTGATGGCGACTGGGCCTTCTTGCAAGAATAAACATTTCTCTTTTTATTAATTTGACTCTGAGTGTCTCTTACGCAGTGATGGTGTTTAACAGAAGTTTTGCCACAACACTTGTCACAGAGATACGAGAGATGTCTCTTTATGAAGCTGAGATTCTCTTCTTTTAAATGAAGTAAGCTACTAAAAAAAATTATATTTCCAGTTTATGTAATCCGTTTGAAACCAAGGAGAGTTACAGTTGTTTCGTTCTCCCCTCATTATCAGTAATCAGCTCAGATCGCCACGCCCCCAGCGCTTTTCACATGGTAAAATAGGTGATCTATGCATCGCACACGCGGCACGCCCCGCGATCAAGCCACAAAAACATGAAGCTTCTTCATCAGATCATTCATTGTTAGTTCATCGCGTTTGGAGGATGACAGCAGCACGCTACTCCGACAGAGAGGCCCTTCAGATGATTCTGGACAGTGATGACGAATTCACATTTTCTTCAGAGGAAGATTGCAATTCGGACGACGAAAAGGCTGCATTTTCAAGAACGAATTGATCCAACCGAGGATAGAAGTTCGGAGTAAGTTTTTTAGTGTTATAATTCGTTTTCTTATCATATAGAGCTCAAATGAATTTTATATTTTGCCTAGTTTTGGCTAGCTTTTGACATAGGAAATACCTCACAATATCCCTAACATTGTATGCTCGTGTAAACTTTTTAATGTGATATTCTCTGAACATATTTGTATATAGCATACATATTTTTCACTCAGTTTTGATTAGTTTATGACACTGATTATCATGCTAAATAGCCTACTGCCTTATGTGTAGTGCATTTTGTTCGAGAATAACTTCTAGGTTATGTGATTGAGATAAATATATTTCAGACTCCGGTAAAATACGTGATACTGTCTAAATACAATATATTTTATATATAAATGTTCAGTTTTGGTTAGCCCATGAATTATCATGCTAAAATAGCCTACTGCCTTAGCCTATGTGTAATGCATTTTTTGAGGAATAACTGCTAGGTTATATGTGATATTTCAGACTCTGGTAAAAACGTGATAGATTCTGTCTAAATACAATATGTTATATATAAATGTTCAGTTTTGTTTAGCCTATGACACTTTATCATGCGTAAATACTTGTTTGTGAATACAGGTGTAATGTTTGAAATGTAAGTTAGTGATGTGTCGTTCGTTCGCGAACAATCCGTTCATTGTGTAGCCTATCCCTAAATGCGTGCTGTCTATATGGGCCATAGATACTCGCAAATGTTTATTGATCCTTTGCAGGAAATTATATTGTCACGGCAGCTTTAACACTCAATAACAAAACATAATACAAAAAAAACAATAATACCTATATAGAATATTCAGTAACAGATGCATATTCAGTACAGAATATTCAATAACTCTGTTGTATACATAATGTATGCTAACAGTTATTTTGTTTTGTTTTTTAGGAAATTGGCTGCATCACGTTCTCCTTCTCCAGCACCTCGCAGAGGGACACGCAGGTGTCGTTCAGTTCTCAGTGCGATCGAGAATAATACTGAGTAAGTGCATAGACGTAATATTTTACAGATGAAATGTAGCCTAATTGTGTTTACATCGTCATAATGTAAAAGTTCCCATTCTTGTGTGAAATTACAAATGTCTTTTTTAAATCAATGGTAATTAGTGATTGATAATGATAATAATACAGTTTCTTTGATTGTCTTATCAGCATGCTCACACTTTTTCTTTCTTCTTTTTTTATAACAGATGTGACAATGTCCAAGCACCAGTTCCGAAGAGAGCCAAGGCAAACAAGCAGACGAGCAACATGCAGTCCACGCTGTCATGGAAAACAGAGACCGATGTTGACATGGTTCCACAGACACTGCGATTTCTCCCTGCACGGGAAACTGGACCGCAACTGAGCTCTGTAGACTCGCATTCGCCCATGAGTCTATTCAAACAGTTTTTTAAACCTGCGGTAGTTTTTTTTTAGTATTCTTTGAATAAAAATATTTTTTTTATAAAAAAAACAAGTTTGGTATTTTTATGTTTGTTTTTTTGAAAGGATGTGTTAAGTGATAGTAATGACTTTAAGTCTTTACATTCTTAGGAAAGAACGTAAATTCTATTTTGAATAAATGCTGTTCTTTTTAACTTTTTGTTCACCAGTGAATCATTCTTTGTTCAGGCTGCCTCTAAGCACCTTGATGGCCCATTAGCCATTGGGGGAGTGTCTTTAGTCTTCCCAGGTGTAAATCACATTAATATTCATGGACATTAACACTCCCACGCATACAGCACTGCTGACCCAAAAACTGATGTAAGAAATTCAAATCGTTATATTGATGTTTCTGAAAGAGTGGTCAGAATGATTTTCACTTCATTTTGAAGTAAAAATTCTAGCCTACAAGAATAGTAACTCAAAATTATTGTGGACAACTATTCATTATGTGTTAAATGGCCTTATTGCAGTGACATTTTTTTTTCCAAAACGTACTAACCACGCATATTATTTTTTTTCTATAAAATGCAAACAAGTACATCAATTTTGCTCACATATTATTGTAGCAGAGTTTGTGCTGAATACAGCAAATTTATATGTTGGCAAATGGTATGTTTTAAGTAGCTGAAATAAGTACAAATGTCAGGGCATACCAAAACACCGAAAGAGCCCCAAAACAGCTCAGACCTCAGAGGGTTAAGTAAAGTTTTCGACAAACGAGGCAGCGCGTTCATTTGATTTATTTTTCTCATAACAGCTAAAATAACTTAATAGGCTATACGTGATTTTTTTTGGTCATACAGATAAGAGTAGAGTAGCCTACATCGTTCAAAACTGTAAACTTTTTTTTAGACTAATGACAAAAGTTTATCTGTCATCTCTCTCGGTCTCCGGGAACTGCGCGTCACAAAAATAAACCGAAAGCCACTTGCCTCAGCTCAGACACGATAGGAAATCGGCTATGTCTAAAGCCTTTAAATGTCTAAATATTTAGGCTAATAAATGTTATCTGATTATGTAATCCATATGAAAACGAGAGGTACAGAGAATCTGCTCAAATATGTTTATGATGTGATTGTGAGCGCCTCGCAATGAGAAAATGACAAGGTGAAAATCTCGTTTAATTAAATGTAGAGACTAAATCGCCCTGAATTAAAATGTAAAAACAGATCAAATCATTTATTCGTCGAAGTGTTGCTATATTGTTTCATTTAAAGTTCATAATTATTATCTAAATGTTATTTAGTTTATCAGCAGTAGGCTACCACGAAGCACCGATATTTATTTGAATAATAATAATTTAAAAAATAACTAATTCACATTTTGCATGCCTGGATCCAAAGATCCCTGTAGAATTTAATATTGAGTTGAGCATTTTGTTCATAAAAACAAAATGAACATGCGTTTGAAGATTATATTTAGTTTTGCTTGGAAAAAGCTGGCGCAAACCAGTTTTATTTCTTAAATTATTTAAATAATGAAATATTTGGTAATAAACTTTTATGACAGAAATACCACTACATGTAGCTTAAATCATTTAATTCTTTCATTATCAACACTTTAATAGCCTAATGCTAGAAGAGCGATTTAAGTGTGAATTGCGACTTCTCCTTATTTTAAGTCAGACTCAGACTCAGAGAGCCTGTGGGGGTTTGGAGGGACAGACAATAGGTGTTAATGTTCCTCATTCATATGGAGAGTGTCGGATAGCCAGCCCGATGGCAAAGGCAAAATTATTTTAAGGATAGGCTACATCTCTCGATGTGTCCCCATATTTGATTAAATTATAAATATTGTAGTTTATTTATTGTAGTCTACATTTTAAGTGTTTTCACACACAAATTTAAATTGAAGTGTTCAATCCAGTTGTTTCAACTGGTTCTGTAGAGTTTAAGAATGTTTGAGCAAGGGAGACTAAATAAACTTGCTGAGATCCAGCGCGAGAGAGGCAAAACTCATGTTTTTAATTTATGTTGCTTTGGACTATTTTCGATTTGTACCGTTTCGTTTAATTTAGCTGCAATTTCTTTGGCAAAACAAATTTAAAATGTAGCAAGAATAAGATTCCGTGTTTCTTTTTTGCATGAAAATAAAGTCTAAATGCAAGTTAGGTTGCCACCTGTCCCGGTTTTACCGGGATTGTCCTTCTTTTTAATAACCTGTCCCGGGAAATTTAAGCACTCTCCCGGGACACTGAATGTCCCGGTTTTCGAAAGGCTACGTGATTACCATAGACTGTAGGTTCAAACTGTGTAGCGCGCGGCCGCTTGCACGGCAGAGAGAGGGAGAGACAGAACACCGGCTAGATCCCCCCTAACTACAGATGGTAGTCGCCGCTCAAAGTGTGGGGTGCGCCCCTCTATGGGTGGGAAATAGCCTAGAGAAGTGACAGGTTGGGCGCGCCAACGGGAGGAACTTTTCCTTTTTATGCCTTTATATCTTTATTCGTTCATGGCGAGTCTACATCGCATCTTCATCTTTGCAGCGACGCAGAAAACACCAGTTTATTAATAAACAATGAAATGTCTCCTTGCTATTTTTGTCTCCGGCCCGTGCGCTTGAGTGCAGCTTTATAACACTCACTCGTGACCCTGTATAGCCTACCCACTGAGCAAAATGATGTCCAAAAGACGTCTTTTTCAAGTCTTTGTCACAAAAGTCGAACGTTGAAAAGACGTCCACTGAGGAGCCAGAATGAAAGTTTTTATGACGTCTTTTTTTGACGTGTTCTGCACGTCCGATATAGACGTTCATGGACCCTTCGTACAAGGTTAAAAACTAGTTAAAATGTGGCCATTGTGGACATATTTTTACATCATTTATGGTAAAATCAAACACAGATCTCCATAATGGTGACGTACAATTTGTTTTTTTCTCCTTCAGTGATTCTGCTAGTTAACATCTGGTGTCTTCAATAATATCTCAATCATCACTCAATTATTCACTTAATTATCTCATTAACTTTGACACTCTTGAGTCTGGATCCAAATAAACTCCCAATAAAGTTAATTTAACACTGGAGTTTTTGCTGTGGGTGGAATAAAAATATGGCAGGACTTTTACTTTCTGAACCCTGGACTTTGTGATGTCCACGTATGTGGACAACCACACTGTAAAAAATTGCGCTGTAAAATAACGGTTATCTACTGGCAGCTGTGGTTGCCAGCAATGTACTGTTAATTTACAGCCCTCTACTGTTAATATACAGCTCTCCTTTTTTACAGTATGTTACCGTAAAAATACCATGGAAGGTAACTCATAATTTGGGAAACCGATTGCTTCAAACAGTTCGAGTTTAAAAACTACTGATAGTACTGTGACAGAGGTGGCACGTGTGAAGTTACTTAATTTGAGTCCACTGAAAATGTATATCTCTTAATATTAAACTGAAACACCTTATGTGTAATAGTGAATTAATTAAAAACATGACTTTAACTCAAATCTTTGCAGTTCGCATTTAACGAACATTAGCATACATGTATGTGCTAAAGTACTTAGCAAGGGGATTGTCACTGGATCAGCAGCAACACAGTCAATGCTTTTAAATAAAGCAACAGACAGCATAACATCAGTGTTTCTCTGCTCATCTCTGAATGAAGCACAGGCTCTGCTCTTCAGCACAATGGTGACTCACAAAACGAATTAATTAAACTAACAGATCTCTCCTATATCATCCTGTGCAAAACACATAAAACACTTCAGTTTAATAATAATAATTCATTTTTATAAATTATCAGGAGAGATTTGTCTCAACAGGCCGCTCGGTTATATATGCATGCAATGATTTTTTCACATCTGTCTTATTGCGTAACATCTTGGTCACAAACCACCCCGTCCACACTCAAGCCAGTCGTTTCATTGTACAAGCAGACAGTCAAGGTATTTGACAGAAAACCCATGACATCGCATCACTGTGACCCTATTCATAGACATAATCTGTTTACTTTTGGAAATTTTATAAATTTTAGTACTTTGAAATTAGTTTTTAAATGTTTGAATAGTCATGTATCGCCATTGTTTTCTGCTCTCATTATTAGGCGTCAGGGCTCACTTAGACCTTCCACCAGAGCCTCAGTCAGTGGGGACTGTGTTCTTCCACGATTTACAAAATCTTTTGGTCAGTCTAGTTTCTCTTTTAATGGATCGAGACTATGGAACTCTCTGCCTACTGAACTAAAATTGCAGACAGACATGATCAGCTTTGACCGAGGTCTGAAACAATGGCTGAGGTCAAGTCAAAGCTGTACACATGGTAACGCTGTATGAAATGAATATTGATGATGTGTATTGTTTATTTTTAAATATTGTATTGTGTACTGTTTTTGTTCTGTGTTTTGTGAAAGTGTGTAGCTTTCTATGGACAAGTGTTGCAAATTAGCAGTCTTGCTATAACACGAAAAACAATGTATCTGGTTTGTCCAATACTGTTGTTGTGTCCATATCAAATAAACTATAAAAAAAAAAAAAAAAAAAAAATATTTACTCTCCTTATCAGTTATTGACTTTGCATAACTTTTTTCTTTCAACGTTTACTAATATTCCAGTGAAATCAACTTCTTTTGTTTAGTAAATCTGACTGTTAGTTTTTACAGAATATTACTGTTTTTCCTTGATTTTACGGTAATCTACTGGCAGCTGTGGTTGCCAGTAAATTGCTGTTTTTCTACAGTTGTATGCCGTAAATTAATTTACAGTTGATTGCCGTCAAATTACGCTTCACTCAGTTTTTTATTTATTTAACACATTTAACCCTTTCAACCCCACTTCAGTTTTAAATGAACACTTGTGTGTCCAAACTACAGAGTGTTGGAGTAACACTGAAACAGTGCTGAAGTTAATGATATAATTCAGTGATTAATTAACTGATGATTGAGCATTAGTGATGCACACCTGATGCTAACAAGCAGAATCACTGAAGGACAGAGGAACAACAAGAAGATAAAAAAGCAAAACACAAGACCTACAACTGACTTCAGCCACAGAAGACATTAAATCTGTGAAGATCTCCGCAGAGGAGGATTAAACAACGCAAAAAAAAAAATAAAAAAATTCTATCTTCACTTATTACTAACAGGATTTACTTTATTTGTTTATATACGTCTACAGAAATTCCTATTGATAATTAACAGAGGTGTAGATGTTGTTGTGTTTCATTTGATGTTACCATTATGAAGACCAGTGTTTGCTTTAGTTGGGCTCTTGACCCTTGACTGTAACATTATTTTCTCTTTTGGTTGCTGTAACTGTGTTGTAAAGACTCGATTGTTATAACAGAAACCAAGCCAACAAAATCTTAGATCAGGTGTTGCTGGATATGTTTTGAATATTTCATCAAATATGGATCACTGATCTCATCCAGAGTTTAACCAATTATCAAAAGTGTGTTTATAAAACAGTTTAATTTTATATTACTGCACTGTAATTACAGCAAAAAATCAAGCACTCTGCACAATCAGTTATGAGGGATTTTAAAACGTATCATTCACTGAAGAAATTTGAACTGCGGCTTCAACTAGACACACACAAACATCAAGAATCAGCCAATGAATCTCAACAATGGTGTCAACCAACAAATAAGATAATACCAAATATGAACATCATAAAACACACTACTTAAAGTCAACACAAAACCAACAGCAAAAATAAAAGCAAAAAGTAAACATTAAAGAAAATAACCAGACAATTCAGCTGCATAATTTATTCATGCCGCAATGCATGCTGGGAGTCATGCACAATTTTTTTTGTACTATGCAGCATGCATTACAACATGACACTTTTTTGATTGTCACCATTGTTGAGATTCATACGTCGATTCTTGATGTCTGTGAAATTTTCTGAGAACTAGCTTTTTAAAATTCTTCATATTTTCTGCTTGTAAAAACAGTGATAGATCTCGATATGTTAAATCACAGTGATAATATAATCACGTATACAAAAATCACCGTAATAAATTCACTAGACTTTAAAAAGATCAGTGCATCAGACCACTATATTGATTGTGACCATTAACAAATAATCACTGTCATATAAAACAGTTTTCTATCAGCTTTTGTGAAGTAGCTAATGAAAGACACAGCTACCACAGCCAAATAAACACCAAAGCTCAAAAGTCAAGGGTCAAGAGCCCAACTGAAGCAAACACTGCTCGCCATCATGGTAACATCAAATGAAAATAAATTGACATTAAAGCTCTGTCACCTTTTAATATGAACTTCTGTAAACGTCTGACAGAAGTAAAAGCAATCAGATCAGTAATAAGTGAAGCTGGTAATGCTGTTTGTGGAGTTGTTTAATCTTCCTCTGCCGAGATCTTCAGATATTTAATGTCTTTTATCTTCAGTTGATTTGATATTTTTTTCTGTTCTTCTTTTTTCTCTTTCCTCCAGTGATTCTGCTTGTTAACAGCAGGTGTTCATCAGTGTCTGAATTAACTTTGAAATTAAACTTAATTAACTAAGTAATTATTCACTCGGTCAAGTTCACTATATTAGTGAATTAATGTAGGGAATAGTGAATGAGGGTATAGGGTGTGATTTTGAACACAGCCTCTGAGTGTCGACTTTGATCGCTGTTAATTCACAGTATATTCCTGTTGGCTACTTTCTCGAAAACGACATATATCACCCAGAATGCATTTTTCAACGGTATAATGCTGTTTTAATGGAAAACGGCATGTTACTGTCAAATTGTGGCCGTTTTTTTTACAGCAATTTTTTACAGTGCAGGTCTGAGGAGGCTACTGACAAATTGCAGTAATTCACATTTTTTATACAGGAAATTGATTGTATTTTTCATACAGTATTTTATCTGTTTTCTTAAATTACAAAAAAATGTACGTAAAATTACAAATATAATCTGTAATTAAACAGTAACAAAACAGTTAAATGATAAAACGGTCAAATGACTGGCAGCCCTCAAAAAACTGTAACATTAAAGTAAAACATCCTAAATTAAATAAACTGAAAAACACTGTGATAATTCAGGATATACCTGTAAAATAACAATCAAATACCTTCAGTGAAAAAAGAATCTTAAAAAAAAGGCTCAAATGACTGGCAGCTGCGGCTGCCAAACAAATACCATAAAATTAAACTAAAATCTTCTTATTCAAATAAAACAAAAAACCACTGTTATTTCACAGGTATTTCCTGCATTATTATGATCAAATACCTTCATTGTAAAAAAAATCGTAAAAAAAGGGTCAAATGACTGGCAGCTACGGCTGCCAAACAAATACCATATAATTAAAGTAAAATATCCTAATTTAAATAAATTGTAAAAAACTTTAACAGAAATGTGATGTCACCATGATTGAGATCAGTGTTTGCTTTAGTTGGGCTCATGACCCTTGAATTTATCATTAGTTTTTCTCTGACTGCTTTAACTGTGTTATGATGCACATTGATTATGGCAATAATTGCAAGAGAAAGTATCAGATGATCTTGGTCATTTATTGATGATATTATAGTCATCATATGATGATATGATTTACTGATATGACAGTCTAATTTCTATTAGATGTGAATACATTATATGTAGATGGACTTTAGCATTATACAAAGGCAATTATTGATATTGTACTTTTTTTTCACATGATTTGTTGAAATATTGTGGCATCAGTAGTATAAAAATCTCAAATAAAAAAGAATTATATTATACATAAAATGTTTTGAGTTGGTTTATTTTGTTAGGAGTATAGAGATATCAAGAATCATCATATGAATCTCAACAATGGTGACAATCAACAAAGCCTTTAAGTGAATAGGTCAGAATTTTTTTTAGGTGTCACCATTGTTGGGATTCATACGCTAATTCTTGATGTCTAAGTGAGTCTGTATGATCCTGCCGGAACATTTTCTGCATAATGACTTAATAATAAATTTAAATAGCACAGCGTTACAATCTTCTATAGCAATACTATCATTCTAAAACACCATTTGAATTAATCCAACTTAATGAGTCAATAGCAAGTCATACCAATCAGGTGATATCAATAAAGCAGACAATTGCTTGATGAACTTTTCACTAATAAGTGATTATTTGATCATCATATGACTATTTCTCAACTTTCTACAATAACAAATATACATCAAGGACACACAGCTATAGCAGTCAGAGAAATGTAATGATTATATCTGAAGGGTCAAGAGCCCAACTAAAGCCAACACTGATCCCTATCATGGTGACATAAAACGTTATTATTTTCAATAAAATATCAACTTCTAAACCTCTGTTATTTCTCAATAAGAATGTTAGTATGAAGGAAGTCTGGATTGTAATAAGTGAAGATGCTGAGATCTTGAGAGATCTGTTAGTGTTTAGTGTTTACTGTGTTCCATTGGGATGTAAAGTGTTTCTGTATGTTGTGTTTTGTGTGTCACCATTGTGTTGAAGAGTAGAGTCTGTGCTTGAGTCCAGGATGAGCAGAGCAATACTGATGAAATGCTGTGTGTTGATTTATTTAACAGGCAGTAACACTGTAGTTGCTGATGATGTATAATCACAGCAAGATATTTACCTTTTACAGTCTATATGGGGAGGCTGCAGACCTGGAGCCGGCAGATATACGCCCCTGGCAGTTTTGCGCCCCTGACAGTTTTGAGCCCCTGTTGTTCCTGATGCGTCCAGTAGGGGGATATAGCCTACTATGAAATAACATAAATACAGTTTTTACCAACTGCTTACACACAAAATCTTTTCATGTCACACGATTTTTGAAACCTCTCACTCAAAGTGCAAAACTACATGCCAAATCTTTAAAACCATAAGCTATTTCTCAGCCTTTGACTCAGTTTTCAATCGCATAAAACACTTTTTTCAAAACACTACACTATTCTCTACCTAAAACACAAAGATCTATCAGGAAGTGAGTTGCTTTCCTTTTCCAAACACAACCAATCAAAATGCTACACTTATTCACCAGATCACACAGACACACTCCTCACATGTGCAAACATTGCTTACGTAAATGTTTATAGTTTTGTTGTATGCTAATGTATACAACAGTAATGTTTGGCCTAATAAATATTTTCTGTTTCTACATTGCATTGGTGTTTCCGGTGTTGTTACCAGCAGATTACTTTCACTGTAGAACATTGTATTGAAATGTAGATATAAGCCTATGAAAGACCAAGAGCTTTAGATTTAGAACAGCAGTGTTTACATGGTACATCCAAAAATTTATTATTATGAAAGAAGTGTTTGCCATTTGATGCAAATGCTTCATTCTGACATGTGTTTATGCCATTTTATGGCATGAATGCAGTGTTGCATTTTGAAGGAGATGTGAGGCATTTTGCATTTTGTGTGTGCAGTTTTGAGAATTGTGTGTAGAGTTTTGAAAAAAGGAGACTTGTGTAAGCAGTTGGTTAGTTTTTTGTTCATTTAAATATAAACGTTACAGTGTAGATCTGCACAGATTAAAATATCTGTAGCTATTCAGTTGGGCTTCACTCTCTTCACTCAGCCTACAGAAGACTGTGTTTTTGTGAATTGAAAAATTAAAAATACACAGTTGAATCAACTATGTTATGACAAGTATATGACCTACTGCAGTTATAGGCCTTTTAACCGTAGGTTTTTATATGGAAGACTGAGTGAAATATGTTGTTGTGAATTTATAGTTAGCCTACATTTAGATATTAACCAAATTTAGCCCATTAGACATACAGTATACCGTGTAATCATATGGATCCTTGATTAGCTGTAGTACTATTCTTTATTGGTCGTCATACAGCTACAAAACAGTGTCATACACAACATTTTATGAAGACAAACACAATTTATCCCTTTTCTAAAATTCCAAGGGCCATTTAAAAGAAAGACACAATATTGTTGTTCACATTTTTTTTATTAACACCATTTATGAATTATGATGACTCACCTATGGTTTGCCCCTATTTTTTAAAAGGACATCCATGGTGATATTGTGTGTGTGTGTGTGTGTGTGTGTGTGTGTGTGTGTGTGTGTGTGTGTGTGTGTGTGTGTGTGTGTGTGTGTGTGTGTGTGTGTGTGTGTGTGTGTGTGTGTGTGTGTGTGTGTGTGTGTGTGTGTGTGTGTGTGTGTGTGTGTGTGTCTAGAATTGATGTCAGGTGTGTGTGGATTGCATCAATTTGCTCCTGATCTTTAACGGCACAAGCACTTGTTGGTGGAACAATAGTGGAAAAAGTATCAACTTCAAGCCACTTTGATTTCTTTTGGCCACCAATGATGGACTGTGCTGAGAAAATTGAAAATGACATTAAAACCATGTCCATGTATGTCTCCGTAAGTTGTGTATTTTGTAAGTTGTAAAAAAAGATGGGTGTTTATAAGTTTAGAGAGAGATTTTCATTTTCTTATAGCTAAAGCAAACACACACCTTTATGAGATGCACGTTAAAAAGAATTTGGTTAAGGCAGAGTATGATAAAACCCACATTAAGTGCACATACCCTAGTCCAGACAAGTAAGCTATTTTTAATAAATGATGTTGAAAATAATCAAAATATTTGAGTAAGCGTGCAGTTCAACTCTTTACTTCGAGAGATTTACTTTTTGAGATGAACTTTTTGTCTCTCGAAATAAATTATAGACCCATCCATTGATAGAAATGAATTGATACCTATCTAGCCTACCTACCAAGCTAATCGTTTATAAATAATAAATGTTGCATCATTGCTAAACAACAATAACTTTTGCAGATTATTTAACATACAAATGACAAAATCTATTATTTTTTGTCAGATTTTCATTCTAACGATAAAAATCTTGATTATATGGTATTATTACTTTGTCTTCAAGATTCATCTTCATAAAGACAGAACCATTCAAAGATCCTGATTTAAGAATATTCTCCTCTGATGTAAAGTCCCTTTTTTCTTCGTTTAAGAAAATGTCAAAACCTTTAATCTCAAAGGTTTCTAAAATAAATAAAATCATTGAGTCTGTTGTAAAGAAACTTAAATTTTTTATATTGACAAAATGTAAAATTGTATTGATTTGTGTAGCCTAATTCAATCTCTTTTGATGTCCCCGTTGTTTTTTTTATTTTTTCTCTCCCTGTTAATGTCTTGTATCCTTTCATTTGCAATACAAAAAAGAATAAATATATAATTAATAAAAAAAAAAGATTATTTATAAACCGTAATTCAATTCGTGTCGCTGTACAGCCTCCCCCTACTGGACGCATCAGGAACAACAGGGGCGTAAAACTGTCAGGGGCGCAAAACTGTCAGGGGCGTATATCTGCCGGATCCAGGTCTGCAGCCTCCCCTTACTCTTTAAAGTGAATATGTTTTTTAGTAAAAAATCAGTAAATAAATATATGTGAAATAACTGTGTTTCTGTTAAAAAGCTTAATGAAGATTTCTGCAATAGTATTTGTTATTTAAATTAGGATATTTTACATTCATTTTATGGTTTTTGTATGGCAGCCATTGCTGACAGTCATTTGACCTTTATTCACAGTGAAGGTGTTTGATCATAATAATTCAGGAAATAACTGTAAAATAACAGTTTTTCTGTAAAACATTTAAGGACAAAGTTTGGAAAAGTTTTTTGCACTCAATTTAAATTAGGATATTTTACTTTATTTTTACGGTTTTTGTTTGGCAGCTGCTGCTGCCAGTCATTTGACCGTTTTTTTTTACGATTTTATTTTTAACAGTGTATTTTTATATTTTGAATATATCTCTCCACTGAATACTGTAGGGTTTGAGGGTGAACCAAACACAAATTAATCAAATTAATATCTCATGGGATTCATTCAAATGTGATTCAGCATTCCGGATCTGAACACCACATTCCAAAGTCACAAGACTGGCCCCAAATTGTCTAGAAAACCCCCCAGAGAAGACTTTTATGGCCCCACAAGCCTCAAAGATAAGCCTAAACAGGAAGAATGTTGTCACTGTTTCAACCTTAAGAAAGACAAATCTGCTCAGAAATGGTGAAACGAGGCCTGACCACCAAGGGGCCTGACCACCTTTGACCTCCCTCAGCATTACCACTGCTGAATAGGACAGATGCAAAACAGACCACGCTTTCAGTCGGAGCGTGAGAGACTTAACACAGACTTAACATATCAAACCCATTAAAACTAACACAGAACAATGCTCAGTGGACTTATAATCAAACATCATAATTCTTGTTGTTCCTACAATTCATGTTTGTACTATGCTTAGATTACATATAAATCATGTAATGGTGATATAACTGTGTGTATGAATGAAAGAGTATCGTGCTTCCAATCAAAATAATCGTATGCCCTTAATTCAAAAGATGGCTTGAGTGAAATCTGTGTAAAATGCTTTGTATGATTATAATAATCTATAATGTTTAAACTGTGGTCTCTTGTTCTCTGCTAAGTGCTGGAACCCAAGCAGATCCCAGATAACGATAAGTAGGAACTAGATCCACCTCCTAAAATGATGCCATTGTCTCATTGGTCAGAATTCTCCAAAAGAGGTTGGACAAACTTTGAGTTTAAAATCTTAAACTCTCTCTTTTTCTAGCTCTCTCTCGAAAAAGGTCTCGGCAGAACAAGTCGGATGGAGCAGACGATGGTTATAGTAACCATGTAGACGCATAGAGACAAATGACCCAAATCAAGATCAGGGTTTAAAACAGCTCAATCAAGCCATCTAACTCGTCTCACTTTCCTTTCTTTTCCTTTGTTTTCTTTTCCGTTAAAAGTCTCGGTTCTAAGTTAAGTTTTGCTGCAATGTTTCTTTTAACGTTTCGACTGCAAAACCCGCTTCCAACTTCAAAGACTTTCACTCATCCGCGCCAACACCCCACGTGACTGGCCGTCCAAGATCTATCAGGCACACGAGGAGACCAGCCAAGCAACGGACCCGGGAAAATTCTTTACTACGAAAAGGGAATCCCCAAAAGCAACGCAAAGACAAGTAAGTAGGCTACTCCAGACTCTGAACTGATCTGGTGCGTTAATGTAAATTGAATAACCTGTCTAAGAAACGAAGGTTTAAATTAATGCTTGGTGGTTCGTTCAGGTCATGTCTTACAAAGTTCATCTCACTCTGAAAACTCACTCTTTCTCTCTCTTCCTCTGCGCCTTGTATGAATGTGTGTGTGTGATTGTGTTTAGACCTTAGTTTTATGTGTTTAGAATAATAAAGAGTTAATAAAGAGTTAATAAAGCCTCCATATATTTGAAAAGATATTTGCTTTGTGTTGTGCTTGCACATTTAATGTCTTGTACTGTCGATCTAAAGTTACCTTGCTAATACATAGTGTTTCACTATAGATTGGATATTTATATCTGTTGCCAAGGTTATAATTACGGCCCGTTCAAATGAACTCTAAACGAGTCATTTGCTCGGTTCCATAGTGATTCGGTCAAGATTCATTGCAAATCGATGAATCATTCCCTTTGAGCTAAATTGGCCTTCCGGCCCCCCTTAAATACATTTTATGTATATTATTATTGTGTAATTCGTTACAATACTGTAACCCCTTGTGCCTCAATCTGGAGGATATCGCGGATGTATTGGTCCAAAAAAAGGTCACAGACACACACGGATACCTCTTCCAGTCATCATGGCAATCTGTGTGGCGCTAGTCGTGTTTGACCATTTGTTTGACGGGCATAGTAACAATAACTAGGGGGCGTGGCTTTTGCGAACGGTCAATTAGTATAGTAATGTTAATTGTAGAGTGTTAAGTATGTTTATTCCTGTCTTACAAGTGTGTCAGTGGCTTACTGTATAAGAATGTGTCTTCAATCATGTTTATGTTTTGTTCTTTATTCAGAAAACATAAAAAGCCACTACCGTTGTTTATTTGGAGGTATAAGTGCTCACATAAACCGGTTTTGTGTATTCTGTTTTATTTTTGGGAATATACAATTATTTGAAAAAAGCTAAAAAGGAAAAATTAACAAAATTGAGTATTGTGAAAGAGAACAATACTGTTCACTGAGGGGAAAATATGGAAGTGTCTAACCTAACCAGTTATTGTGTAATTCGTTAAGAGCCCAACTAAGAGCCCAACTAAAACACACACTTATCTCCATAATGGTAACTTAAAAATTCCGGTTTTCTTCCTTCGGAGATTCTGCTTGTTAACATCAGGTGTCTTCAATAATGCTCAATTATCACTCAGTTATTGACTTAATTAACTCATTAGCTCAGAGTTTAATTGGGTCGCTTAAAATGACCAAATTCCATGATGTTGAAGTTACATGAACATATTATGTTTGTTTAACGAAACATAGTTATGTGGAACCGGTGGTGCCTGTTTACAAAAAAAAGTTAAGTAAAGCCAACACATCATTTTTTTGAGTGTAGTGTGTACATTTACACGGCCACATATGGAAATATATTATGTAATATATGGCATTATATTTTGCAGTATATTCCCATATATTTTTGTTCCGTAAGGGAGGATTAATCTATAAACAAGTTTTCCACTGTAAGCTTTTGCTGTAATGAAGACCCGTATAAATTATTAAAAATAAACAAACCGATTTCTGCCCATTGTTTCATATTGTTGCTTTGGAGCTCGTGTCAACCTGTCACATGATTTCATTAAACGAGACTTTAGTACGTCATACTGTTTCAAAGGTGTTTTGAAATTGTGATGTTTTGACTGGAGGGCGATGATCCCACAGCGAACATCTGGGGCCCGTCTTCGTACGTCCAGGGCCGTTTGAAGGAATTTTGGGGCCCCAAGCAAAATGGACATGGAGGCCCCCCCAATCCCACCTGCTCCCCCCGCACACACTCAAAGCCTACAAGAACCACAGCATATACGTCTGGTCATGAAAAAGTCTGGTTTTCAGGGCTCTTCATCCGCAGTTCTTACAGTAAATGAAGAACCACTCAGTATTAAGGTAAAGTCAATATACTGAATCAGAGGCCAGTCTGACACAGACTATGTGCTCATTTAAATCAAGCCTGAACATTTCCTTCACAGCCACATCTTTGAAATCCACACAAAAGCAAAGTTCACAAAACTCATCAACATATTGCTCTATGGTGAGGTTGCCCTGACGAAGGTGCAAAAGACAGCTGGGTCCATGTTTTAGGTCTAGCTTTCTCTAAGTAAATCCACTGATGGCAATTTTGAAGAACCTTAGAGCAGTTTTATTGACATGAAAAAAAAAAACTTGGCTTGACTTACAATAAGCATGAACATGAACATGACATTTACCAACAGTAATATACAGGGAACAAAGCAGGAGACAAAGCAAAGATGAGGTCTATTTATACACAGAATAATGACTAAAAAGACACATGTGAACAATCAAGAAAATAAACCAATGACAAAACAGAACTGACAACACATGACTAAAACAACCAATCAGAGCATGACACATTGTCTCAATGTCCATACTATCCATCCTAAACAGTAAGTGAGATTCAAATACGTGTGTCCCAAAGCATAGTATGTTGAAAAGAGTATGCCAGAAGTCCCCGGATGGTCTACTCTTTCCGGTGGATATTCGAAGTGTGGATCTGTGCTCACTCTAAAGGCAAATATTTCCCACAACCCACTGCGTTTTGAAGGAGGAACTACAAACACGAGTAAAAAGTGTTAAAAAACTACAAAACTTGGCAGATATGCACAACCGACATTGAGAGGTTTAGATAAAGGTTTGAGTGACTAATCAAAGTTTAACCTGTTAGAAAAATATGTATTTATTGTTATCCGTGTTATATTTCATCTGCAATAACAATCTGGACTTTTATAAAGATCCGTTTGGCCAGTAACTTTTAAATGCATCAATATGAGGAGTGTTCTTTGCATGAAAGACCCGCGACTGACAGATCATCGTGCTTTGCATTTCTCTCTGATACGGTATGAAATTAAATGAAATGTGGAGGATTTTATCTTTGACAAGATGATTGACAGGTCAATTTGCAACAGGATGTGTGTAACTAAGCGACAGAGCAACCGTTAAAGACGCAATTGTATGACGTGATAGTATGTCCCAAAGCTTGTCTACTCTTCTGCTACACACTCAAAAGTATGGACTTTTTCTTCACAAAAAGATTACATACTTTTAGGGTGTAGTACAAGTAGGCGAATTGAGACGCAGCACAGATGAGGGCAACGGAATCACATGACAGAAAGCATGTCTTTGAGAATTACAAAATAAAAGACATGAAAACAAGAACATAAAACATAACCCAAAACCATGTGACATATTTATTTGTGAATGAATAATAATCTCCTCATTTTATTGCAGTCGTACACACATGACGTACAGTTTGTCTGAGCTGTGCATTCATTTGACAATGAGCTTTTATGCACTGCAGGAGAAGCACTTCTCAAATCTCAAAATACTTTTATGATGCTCAATTAATTTAAACACAGTCTTAAGTGATTTAAAAATTGAATTAATGATGATATAATTAATATATAATATAATCTATATATAGATATAATATACATATAATCTGCTTCAAAATTAAACAAACTGCTAATTACATTTGAAAAATGCTAAGATACTAAATGTAAAAATACTGAAAATCATGGAAATAATTGGTAATTATAAAAAATGGTTACTCATTTTAGTTCTCTATTAGAACCTTTTGCTCACTAAGCTGTTTCCTTGATGTCATTACATTGCTGTCTTGCTGCCAGCCAATCACTGCATTACTGATCATGGTTTTGAATATCGACAACTTAATCCAGATATTTATTTAAATCCGCTAACTTGTTTGAAGAACCAAATAAGCCATAAAACATCTGGCATCTGTCAAATCCTCTCATGTATTAAGCCAGGTGAGAAGAACGGTCAAAATTCGGCAGGTTGTTATTCACATTCACAATGGAGACGAGTACCACAGCATCAGCCGTCTTACTGGCATCATCCTGCTGAGTTGCCTGTTTTAACAAGGAAACACTGTTTAGAAAATATATTCAAATAAATTACTGAAGTACTTCAGATTCATAAGATCAGCCTAATGGGTTTCATTAAGAGACTTCTGCTACCTGAATGAAAACAGCAATCTGCTCTATTCCCTCTTTGTCTAGAGCTGTGGTCACAGAGATGACCCCACTGTTTCGGTCAATTTCAAAGCTGTTCTGAAATTCATTTGGAATTACTGGAACAAAAATGACAATACATGCTTTGTTATTATCAGAAACTTAATTCAGATTGTGAGTAAGTTTCATTATTATGTGTTAATAGAGATCAGGACGTATGCCATTGGTGTTGTTGAGGGTACCTGTTTTTATGCTGTAAACTACAGGCTCATTGATGCCTTTGTCTCCATCTTGAGCTTGTATGGCTGCAGGAGTGACGTCTGAGAAGTGTCCTACCTGTGCATGGACAGAAAGAGGGTTTTATGGCTGTGTGTGCTCAGACATGCATTTAAAGCTTCAATCTTGTCTTGACGTCATTTACCTGATTTTCCTCAATGGATGCCTTGTAGAGACAGTGACCAAAGTAAGGGTTTTGGTTGTCAAAATCTTTAATTGTTATTGTAACTGTTGCTGTGTCACTGAGTCCTCCTGCATCCTGCAAGAAAACAAACCCACTTACACGTGTTGGGTTAAAAATATCCCTCATAGCCTAACTAGAGGATTTGTAGAGCACCGTCCCAACTGTGACTTATTTTAACCTAATTAAAAGAGTTTCTCAGCTCAGTCATTTGGATTAAACTTCACCCAACCACAAAATTTACTATTATTATGAAAAAAAAAAAAAAAAAAATATATATATATATATATATATATATATATATATATATATATATATATATATCCTGTACTATTGCTTATGTTATCATTTTATATCAAGAAAGATGCTCAGATCAACACTGCTCAGAGTACATAGTCACACTCTACAGAGTGTTAGGCCACGTTTACACATAGCCGGGTATTTAGAGAAACGAATATTTCCCACCCCTCCGTTTTCTATAATAACAGCGTGCACACACCCGCATAAATACGCCGCGAGCGGCATCATAACTATGCCAAACCTATGTTCGGCAGTGTAAGGAGAAGGCCATCCAAGCAAATCAGAATCCTCAGAATCGACAAGAGAGAACCTAAAACCCCATTTTTCCCAGTTTACACGGCAACACATAACAGCGTTTTCAGAAATCTCCACTTTGGCCGGTGTTTTTAGAAATTACCGTTTTCTGTGATAAAAACGGGGTTTTCGTATAAATGAGAGGCCGAACTGCAGGGAAATATCTGCGTTTTCCCTTCATGTAAACGGGGCCTTAAAGTAACATTGAAATATTGTTAAAGTTAATGAGATAATTAAGTGATTAATTTAGTGATGATTGAGCATTAGTGATGAACACCTGCTGTTAAAAAGCAGAATCACTGTTAGGAAAGTGAAACACGAGAACTACAACTGACTTCAGCCACAGTCTTAGGGGTTTTTTACACGACACTGTTTTTAACCAAAAACATAAAACCTTTTATGCCTTTTTGCCGTTTGTTTACATGGCGTTTTGGGTGCCTTAAAACACATACTTCATCATAAAATAGCATCATAAAGTAGAGTAGTTCATTAATTTTATCCCTGATTAAAAGAGGTTATTTGTTATTAATATATAATATTTGCCAACAATAATTTCTTGCCACAGATCATCCAAAATTTAGATTTTTAAATACACTGTGGGATGGTAAAAAACTTAAAAACAAACACAGACATCAAGAGTCAGCAAATTAATACCAACAACAATGCTTCACATGCTTCAACTTTTCACAATGTATTTTAAGTTGAATCAATGCGGTGAACATTGACACGTTAGCATTGATTTAACACTATTTCAATGGTTTTTGCTATCTTAGGACTGGTAGGATGTCAGAGGGTTTGTCTTTACTTTAGCTTCCACGGTGAAGATATACTGTTGAACATTGTTGTAGTTCAGAGGTTTAGTCAATACGATGCTCCCTTCCCGGAAATACACTGTAAAGTCAGCCGGTACCGGAGGCTGTTAACAGAGAGGAAGTAAGGAGTTAAAATAGGGACATGCATAAATTAATGAAGACAAACTTAGCTTATACAATGTTATTTCATTTTCTTAAAAAAAATAGCATGCATCAGCTCTGAGATTAAACATATTCAGTGTTTAAATAGATTGACAGCATTATTGGTTTTAAATCTGGTCTGATGGATTAACAGAAATGCATATGAGAATGTTCAGATGAAGAGTAACAGGGGATGCGGATCGGGATGTAAAAGTTTGTTAACTTGTAAAATGTTATATATATAAAATATATAATAATTGTTTATGACTCACCAGTATAGAATAACCAACCATTTTGTGTTCTGTAGTCGCATCTTTATCAATAGCCGTCACCATGAGCACACTTGAACCCACAACCGTCGACTGGAATGAAAGACACGGTTTACTAGAGATGAGGCTCTCAGAGGCCAGACTCACCTCAGCTGTATAAAGATGTGACATTATACACACCTCTGACAGTGTGGCGCTGTATGTCTTGCTCTGGAAGATCGGGGGGTGTTCATTGACATCTAAAACAGCTATTTCCCGGGCGTTTTTCGGCTGAAATGGAAAATGAAGACTTTATAGAAAAGGTTTATTTGCTGAATCATCATTTTTATAATACTTTGTATTATTTATTTATTTTATGATGTTATTGATTAAATAAACATACCCCTCTGGAGCATTTGACAAAATAAGTCAAATATTGGGAATACTAGAAGGAACAAAACATATAAAGATACACTATATGAAAAAATCAAATGCAATCTATCTAATATCCATCTATGTTAAGACACTGGATCAGTGAGGGTGGAACAGACCATCCTTATTTCTTCAGCGTCCAGTGGTCTGGTGGTGCGTACAGTAGCGGTCGAGTCTCCCTCAGATTGAACCAGCTCTAACATTGTCAGAACATTGCTAGTCATATATGACTCCAGAGACAGACGATCATAGGGTATGATATTAGTGATAATCTCTACATCTCCTGTAAATCAGATCAAATACACATTCTAACACACAATCTAAAACATAAATACTAGATAATGCCAGTATTATTTTGCATTACTTGTGATACTCTTTAATTACCAAGGTCAATTTAAGGTCCTTTATCTAAATATTTAAAACAAATTAAAATTAATAAAAAAAAAAAAAAAATATATATATATATATATATATATATATATATATATATATATATATATATATATATATATATATATATATAAAATATATATATATGAAATATTTTAATAAAAAAAAATATATTAATAAAAAAATATATAATAATAATAAAAATATTAATAATACATTTTATTTAAAGGCACCTTTCATGGCACTATATATATATATTATATTATAAATATTGGCATATCTCACCTTCATATCCCTCGTCGATCCTTCCTACAAAGACATTACTACCTCCACCTGCACAGTTTATCTCTGTGGAACCTTAAACAACAAGTCATTGTTTTCAGGACTTAACAAACAGCTAAAGGATTACATTTAGCACACACTACCTTAATATATAAAATATTTTAATAATCAAAACAAATTAGCCATTCAGTTTATAAATTGTCTGAATTACAGAAAGGTTTTGGCGTGTCTCAGTTGCCATTCACAAATCTTAACTTTACTTTGTTGCCACAGCAGCAAATCAAAGTTACTGCACAGTGTGAACACTTAATAGGATGTGTAAACTTGACATAATCAAAACTAAAACCTGTTGAGCATTTAAGACTTTTGTCATGTAAAGCATGTTTCAAACCTAGATAGATAGATAGATAGATAGATAGATAGATAGATAGATAGATAGATAGATAGATAGATAGATAGATAGATAGATAGATAGATAGATAGATAGATAGATAGATAGATAGATAGATAGAATAAATGTGACTTACCAATAGCACTCCTAACACTGTGGACATGCATACAGGCTAAAATAATTAAAACAGAGAATAAGGCCATCCTTTCCATAGTTCACTGTCAGTGCAGCTATTTTGAAGCCTGGCAGTGAAGAGAACAACTATTTATTCTCTGTTATTTATTGTATGCCATAAACATCTGTGGCCTCTGCTGTAAGGAAGTATCAAAGGTGCTTCATAGAGGCCAACAATGCATGATTGACAGCTTATGGGACGGAGTGACTGGGAAGAGTATCATATTACGAGTTCATATATGGATATCTGACATTTTAAACCTTTGTAACTGATCTTTACTTAATCTTGTTCTGTTACTCATTGAATGGTTTCCATCCAAAGTTGCAAATTTAACTTGTGCACAAAACTGAAATATCACATAAAACATTTGTGAAAAGTAGGAAAAGCCACTGTATATAACTTTTTTCGTGTATAATACTTGAAACACAATAATAATTTTACTGAACCACTTTGATGACCGACTTTACTCGGGCATTTCAGAATGACCTAAACTGCATATCAGACGCTGTGCAAAAAGGTGGTTAGTCCAGTTATGCCTCCTATCACAGTCACATGTCCTTTTGATGCGCATTGAGGAATTTATTCAGTAAATGCGTTTCCATTGTAGTTTATGCGCATGTTTTCTTATCGGATAAAAAAATGTATCCAACTCAAACGTGCATATATCTTTTTTATGCATATTTTTAGAATGTATGCATATCTTGAAAGCTGTATAGGATTTTTAATGTAAATGTATTACCTTTTAGGAGAACATTCTGGTAACAAAAATAAAATTAGCTACAGAAAACATTACAAGAACATAACAAAATGCTCTCAAAACATTCATAGAACAATAACATTTCTAGCTGGGATGAGCTCATATTGTGGCCATAGTTTGAGTACACAGTGAGAGCGCTGTGAGGATACACTTTTAGATCACTGTGAACTCACTGTCAGGGTTCTGCCCTGGCAGCTTTGTCTATGTCTTTATTTCATGTCTCTATGTTTGTGTGTGAGTGTGAATGCACACTGTGCTGTTTTCTGGTTTGTGATCTTGAAATTATCCTAGTGCTTATGCTGTTTATCACTGTTACTATTTTGTTTGCTTAGTTTTAACACTTGTGCTTTATCTTGTCTGTCTTGTCTTGAGTCTTATCTTGTATGTTGTTCTGTGTGTTTCTACCCTGAATCCCGAGTTCCCTGATCACTGACTCTCAACTGCCAAGCAGCCTGACTGGTCCAGCTTTTCCCTGTGTTGAGCCTCTGGTTCTGTGAGCCTCTACCTGGTGGCAAGACTGAAGCTTCATCTGAGATCTACATCGAGCTGCATGTTCCTTGTGTTCCGGCCTGGTCTTTCCTTCAGAGCTGCCTCTATTGCACTCACGTCATTGCCATCTTACTGACGGTCTCAGTGGTCACCCTTCCTGCTTGATGTTGTTGTCTGCCTTGCCCTATTGTTTTCTGTGATTCACGCTTCACTCTCCCTTCCCCCTCAAGTCTTCAGTCCTGTCAATAAAACCTTGTCTGCTCATTTGCGTCTGGGTCCTATATCTTGCAGAATCGTGACCAAACGTGACACTTTTACATCCCTGTGAACTCAGGTTGCTGATGCTGTGACCACATGGTGACATCACTGTGAGATCAATGTGTTGACTGGGAACACATTAGAGTTAAACCTTAATTCCCAGTCTGACAGAAATAAAGTCAGTCTGGTTAGTAATAAGTGAAGCTGGTAATGCTGTTTGTGGAGTTGTTTAATCCTCCTCTGCTGAGATCTTGACAGATTTAATGTCTTCTTTTATCTTTAGTTGATTTCATCTAAGCCTGTGGCTGAAGTCAGTTGTACAGCATAAAATCAAATTAGTTAGAATTACTTAAAAAAGCATGCAAACCGATTCCCTTTAAAAAAAAAAACAAGTAAAGTGAAATAGGAATAGTATGTTGCACAGATAAATGCTAGTTAGATTTACTCTTGACTAATTGAGCTACCAATGTTGTTGCCATTGTTGTGTTTTGCATGCTGAATGTTGAAGTCTGTGTGTGACTCAAGCACAGTCAATTGTCAGATGTTGTTAGGAATATAGAGATTCTATCAACCAAATTTAAAGTTTCACTAGAGTTTATGACATAAGTGTCAACAATAAAAGATCAGTATATGTCATGAGAGAAGTAATACATGGGTTGCTTTTAAAGGGGGATTTAACTTCCAACTAAATCAGTATTAATAGCTAAGGCTAAGGCTATTTTTTACTGATCTTCATTTGAAACCAATTTACTGTGGTTTATTGTTGCATCAATAGAAAGAAAATTACAATAATATAAATGAAGTTCAAGTGCCCAATATAACACTGATCATTATAATGGTGAGTTAAACCAATTAAATTAAAAATCAATTTATGAAGTCAGCTTATGTGATGTTCTTTTTCAGTTGTATTGACAATTTAACATTCAAGATGACTTTGGGAAATTAGTGACTGCAACTACAAAAAGATAACTGCAGAAGTGGAGGAAGTGGAGGAAATAAGTAAAACAAGTCTAATAATTGCCCAACCTCAATTTTTTTTTCTTTGCTTGACAAAATGACACTCAATGTCGTGTGAGTGCAGATTGACCTTTTCTCTTTGTCTTTGAAAAGCTAGCAGAGTTTAACGTTTTGCTGGATTTTTTCCTTATCAGTGCAAAAGAGAATCAAATTACTCTGTTAATTTTGATCTTAAATATAAGTGTTGTACATCATTAGATCCTGTTAAGTTTCTATTTTTTTTGTGGATACTCACAATAAAAACAAAGTGTTGTGCTTTTCGTCAAACAAAGAAAAATAAACATGATGCGCGTTTTCCCTTCTCTCTGTCTTTGAGGTCCGTTCTGAAACGCGTCCGAAACATTCACTTTAACTCTGTCAATACTTGTCACAGAGATACGAGAGATGTCTCTTTATGAAGCTGAGATTCTCTTCTTTCAAATGAAGTATTTTTTTTTTTTTTTTTTAAATATTTCCAGTTTATGTAATCCGTTTGAAACCAAGGAGAGTTACAGTTTTTTCGCTCTCCCTTCATTAAAGATAATTAGGTGAGCCCGCCACACCCCCAGCGCTTTTGACATGGTAAATAGGCGATATGCATCCCACACGCGGCACGCCCCCGATCACTGCATAACAACATGAAGATTCTTCATCAGAGATTCACTGATAGTTCATCGCGTTTTAGGGATGGAAGCACGCTAACGTTACTCCTTCAGAGGATTATGGACAGCTGGGAATAATTAACCTTTTCCTCAGTGGAATTTGAAACTCAGACGAGCGGTTGCATTTTGAAGAACGGATTGACCCCGAGGATACAAGTTCGGAGTAAGTTTAGTGTTTTATAATTCCTTTTCTGATCATAGAGCTCAAATGCATTTTCAGACTATAGTAAATATTAACTCACAACGTTCGTGTAGGCCTATACGCTCGTGTAAACTTTTTAAATAACTGCTTAGTTTGTAATGATTTAGTGAAATATATTGATCTGCAAGTTTTGTTTGAGTTCTCCTGTGGTCTAGTGGTTAGATCAATTGCCAAGCGTGTTAGAGGTTACAGGTTCGAATCCACCACTAGCATATTTTTTTTCTCTCATCAAAACCGAATATGTTCATCAGTGGTTACAGTCTATATCAAACACACACGTATATAGGACACACGTTTGTGTGCATTTTATTTTGTGATTTCACCGGAATGAATAGTGTCCGCAATGGCAATAGATTGAAAAGCACGTTCTGTGTGCGCGCCGCCACAAGAGACTCACTGTATCCATGACACTGATAGCAGGACACGAGCGCTCAGCTTGAGTTCAAAAACAAAACATTTTAGCTCTAGATCTCTTATTTAAGAGCGGACTAAATGAATGATCTACTAGTTAACTAGAGATGTTTTATTTGTATTAGGTACAGCCGTTCATTGAGTGTATCAGTAAATGCGTGCGGTCGATGAGCCATAAACAGATACTCGCGGTTACGCAGTCTACCAATCAATAGATGTTTCTCTGTCCATCAACAGATACATTGTGCATCTATAATCATAATAGTCCATCAGTTTACTTTGGATAATGTGCTAACAGTTTTTTGCTTTTGTTTTGTTGTGTTTACATCGTCACCATCAGCCTTCAGAAATCATTCTGATATAATTTTTTTTTTAAAATCAATGTTGTAAACAGTTATGCTGCTTAATTTTTTTTAACCTGTGATAGTTTTTTTAGGATTCTTTGAATGCACTTTTTTTATTTATATAAGCACTATATAAGCAATATTTTATATATTTTTTTATATAAAAAAAAACAAGTTTGGTCTTTTTATGTTTTTTTTTTTGAAAGGAAGTGTTAAGTGATATGAATGACTTTAAGTCTTTATGTTCTTAGGAAAGATTTCTATTTTGAATAAATGCTGTTCTTTTTAACTTTTTATTCATCAGTGAATCATTCTTAGTTCAGGCTGCCTCACAGCACCTTGATGGGGCATTAGCACATTGGGGGAGTGTCTTTAGTCTCCCCAGGTGTAAATCACATTAATATTCATCGGCATTAACACTCCCACGCATACAGCAGTAATGACCCAAAAACTGATGTAAGAAATTCAAATCGTTATATTGATCTTTCTGAAAGAGTGGTCAGAATGATTTTCACTTCATTTTGAAGTAAAAGTTCTAGCCTACAAGAATAGTAACTCAAAAGTATTGTTTTCAACTATTCAGTATGTGTTAAATGGCCTTATTGCGGTGACATTTTTTTTTCCCAAAACGTACTAACCACGCATATTATTTTTTTTCTATAAAATGCAAACATGTACATCCATTTTGCTCACATATTATTGTAGCAGAGTTTGTGCTGAATACAGCAAATTTATATGTTGGCAAATGGTATGTTTTAAGTAGCTGAAATAAGCACAAATGTCAGGGCATACCAAAACACAGAAAGAGCCCGAAAACAGCTCAGACCCCAAGGGTTAAGACTACATAACGCTAATAAATGATCAGTAAGCTTCACGGGAGCTCTTGTGTTGGTGTTGTGGAGCACAGGTGTTGCACAATGTATTTTATATATGCATGATCACATTTAATTGCTGTGCTTTCTTTTGTGAGTTGTTGTGATATTTTGTGTTGATTGCTGTGTCTTTTCCCATAGCCACACCTCTCTTTTTGATAATTAATGAACTAATAAGTGATGGATTTTGGGGTGGAGCGGTAATATGTTCCCCTTTAAAAAAACACGTAACAACTTTGACTGAGACTGGTGGTGGCAGCATCGTGCATCCGTAACTGAAGTCAACACAGCAAAAGCGAGAAGGAATTACGTTGTGCCTGCAGCAGAGAGTGAGTGTTTCACTTGCGTTGAGACTGCTTATGGCTATGTGAGATTGCAGCACACTGTAGACGAGTAACCACAAAGTCGACGATTCGCGGAGTACTGTCGGAGGAGCAGCGTGTGAGACGGGCTGATGACCGGCTGCGAGAGACTACCGTGAGTGCTGAGAGGACGAGTGGAGATAACTGCTGTGGTTCTTCTGTCGTGAACACATTGCTGTCCAGTCATGCTGTGAGTACGTTCTGACTTCTATCTTGCGGTGCGCCTATCAAATCCAGTTTATTCCCTTGTAACGGACGAGAACGAACCTGCTTTGCATAATTTTACTTGAGTGACTTCGGTAATCGGCCGGTATTTTAAGGAGCTTTTAGTTTGACTTAATAAATTGAAAAATGTGCAGACGCAAAGTGATGTGAGTGGGACGTCGTATGCTGGCAGTTTTTTTTCTTTTTCTGTGTTCCAGCATCGGCTGATGTGTGACTGGAGCGTAAACGGACGTCAGCTGTAATACAGATACCTAGCAGAGACGAAGTTGAACTTTGACGGTCCTCTGAGCTGAAGATCGGGACTTTGGACTTGCTTCCCTCTTTTTTTTATTTAATTGATTAATCATTTGCAACCAATTTTATTGCAATAAAATAGTTTTTCTACTGCAATTTTTGGTGTTGTTTTCCACTGTTCCCTTCTCCAATAAAGAACTTGTTCCCTTTATCAAAAAAGGGAACTCGCGATGCGTCATCAACGCTACGGGAACGCCTCCAGCGTGACTGCGTCTGAAGCATCTATGCCAACTAGTCCAATGGAAAGAGAGAATGAGCGTCACGGGCGGGTGACGTCATGACCAGGAAATGATAAAAGCACTTCCGCTGCAAACCGGCAGTTAGCTTCTGTTGCCTCAGCAAGCGATCTGTGTCAAACTGTCTCTGTCTATTTATTGTTGTCTGTTGCAATATTGTTGGAAACGTTATGGCGAAACAAATCTACAAACAGTGTGTTCCTCCCTGCCCGCGTTATTTAATGGGTGGGGACACACACAAGCTTTGTGTGATTTGTTTGGGAGTGGAGCATGCGGTCTCAGCCTTCGAGGGGGTTGAGTGCCAACACTGTGAGAAGCTACCGCTTCGCATGCTCCGATCCGGCCTGTCACTCTTCGATAAACAGAGTGGACAGCCTCGCGATCCTCAGGGATCAGGACCCGCGTCTGCCGAGGCAACGCGGAGAATGCATTCCTGGGGATCGCAATTGGATCTTTCGGAGGGGTTGGAGACGGGTCCGAGGGCCTTTTCTCCTTCCTTACCCGGGAGATCCAGCTCTCCTCCCCCGGTGTCGGAAGCACGCTTTGCGGTTTCTTCCGCTCGGGGAGAGAGCCCTCCTTTTCTTCAATGCTCTTCTTCCGAGGAAGTTGATGTTATTATGAGTTTGGAGAGTGAAAATGCACACATGGGGAAACGGATTCACATTTTATTTCCCCGGCATATGATGAGCTGGTGGATGTCATGTCACGAGCTGTAGAAAAATTAAATATTGAATGGCCATCTGAAATGAAGGGCACTCGCCCCAAAAGCAAGCTAGATGAGCGCTTTCTATCTTCAGCCACATTATCTCCACCACGAGGGCTTCCTTTCTTTCCAGATCTACATAACGAGTTATCTAAATCGTGGAATAAACTGTTTTCATCTCGTGTTTTTAACCCTCAAACCAATATATATGCAAAAATTAGAGGGCTTAGAGAGCCCTGAACAAAATTTAGCAAGTTATCTTGCAAGAAGTAAAGGCCCTGTTAGCAAAAGAAGCTATAGAGCAGGTGTACTCACCCGACAGAGAGTCGGGTTTTTACAGCCGTTATTTCATTGTTCCAAAAAAGGATGGAGGGTTGCGTCCCATTTTGGATCTTAGCCTGTTAAATTCAGTTCAGAAACTAAAGTTCAAGATGCTGACCCTCAAACAGATCGTGACCCAAATCAGATCCGAGGACTGGTTTGTCACGATAGATCTGAAGGATGCATACTTCTATATCTCCATCCTCCCTCAGCACAGGAAGTTCCTAAGGTTTTCTTTCAGGGGCAAAGAATACCAATATCGGGTTCTTCCTTTCGGCCTAGCTTTGTCACCCCGCACGTTCACGAAATGCATGGATGCAGCTTTAGCCCCTCTCAGGCTTCAGGGCATACGCATTCTGAATTATATCGATGACTGGCTGATTCTAGCGGAATCAGAGCAGTTGGCGGTTCGGCACCGAGGTGTCGTTCTCGCTCATATGCAGATGTTGGTGTTGAGGCTCAATGCCAAGAAGAGTGTACTTTCTCCAGGACAGAGGACCACTTTCCTTGGTGTGGTATGGGATTCAGTGATGATGAGGGCCAACCTATCGCCCATTCGTGTAGCTGCTATCCTGGTTGCCATCAAAGAGCTAAAGCTAGGTCAGTCACGCACTGTAAAACAGTTCGAGAAACTGTTGGGTCTACTGGCAGCAGCGTCCAACGTGATACCTTTTGGCCTGTTGTACATGAGGCCTTTACAGTGGTGGCTCAGGACACGAGGGTTCTCCCCGAGGGGAAACCCACTCCGTATGATCAAGGTCACGCGGCGATGCCTTCGTGCCTTAGAGATATGGAGGAAGCACTGGTTCTTAACCCAGGGTCTGGTGTTGGGAGCTCTTTGCCATCGAGCTACTATCTCGACAGATGCTTCCCTCACCGGCTGGGGAGCGGTAATGGAAGGCCGCTCGGTTCAGGGTCTGTGGAAAAGCCATCATCTTTCGTGGCACATAAATTGCCTGGAGATGATGGCCGTCTTCAATGCGTTGAGACATTTCCTTCCGGACCTAAGAGGCCATCATGTGCTCGTTCGTTCGAACAGACAACACATCAGTGGTCTCTTATCTGAACCGTCAGGGGGGTCTGCGGTCGCGTCCGCTTTGCAAATTGGCGCACCAGATCCTCCTGTGGTCTCTGGGGAAGGTACTCTCCCTGAGGGCAGTGTATATTCCAGGGGACCAGAAAATAGGAGCAGACATCCTGTCGAGGCAGGAGCTGAGGCCAGGGGACTGGAGACTCCACCCCGAGGCGGTGGAGAAAATCTGGGAGGCATATGGCCAAGCAGAAGTGGATCTGTTTGTGTCTCAGAACACGACGCACTGTCCTCTTTGGTATTCCCTTACGCACCCAGCCCCCCTGGGGTTGGATGCTATGGTGCAGACGTGGCCGAGGCTACGTCTGTACGCCTTCCCCCCTGTTGCTCTGCTCCCAGGAGTTCTGGAGCGGGTCCGTCGGTATGGAATAAGCCTACTGCTAATAGCACCACACTGGCCAAGTCGGATCTGGTTTTCGGACCTGATCCATCTTCTAGACGGGCCTCCATTGGAGATCCCGATCAGGAGAGACCTTCTGTCTCAGGCCGGGGGCACAATATTTCACCCTCGTCCAGAGATTTGGAACCTGTGGGTTTGATACGTCCCTAAGGTGCCGACCTTGACTCCGAGGCCTATTGTGCTGCAGGCTTTCTGTCCTCCTCCTTTTACATCTGCGGACCAGGAAAGACTGCACCTATTGTGTCCAGTGCGAGCATTGGACACTTATGTACGTCGGACATCCTCAATCAGGAAGTCCGACCAATTACTGATTTGCTTTGGATCACCTAAGAAAGGTCTTCCTGCCTCCAAACAGACAGTCAGTAAGTGGATAGTCGAGGCTATTTCACTTGCATACGAGTACTCGGGCCAGCCTTGTCCTTTGGTGGTCCGAGCTCACTCGACCAGGAGTATGGCGGCTTCTAAAGCCTTACTGTATGGAGTTTCTCTCCAAGATGTTTGTGATGCAGCGGGCTGGTCCTCTCCGCTCACATTCGTGAGATTTTACAGTTTAGACCTGGATCCTGCCCCAGGTTCTCAGGTGCTTAGTGCTTAGTACAACAGACTGACACTCAGGTACTTGAATTATGGCGCTTTGGGTATTCTCGTTCCCGTAGCGTTGATGACGCATCGCGAGTTCCCTTTTTCGATAAAGGGAACGTCTCAGGTTACTATTGTAACCATAGTTCCCTGAGAAACAGGGAACGAGACGATGCGTCCCTCTGCCATACTTCCTGCGTCCCTGCGATCGGCTTGCTTCGGCAAATTTCGAAGCTAACTGCCGGTTTGCAGCGGAAGTGCTTTTATCATTTCCTGGTCATGATGTCACCCGCCCGTGACGCTCATTCTCTCTTTCCATTGGAATAGTTGGCATAGATGCTTCAGACGCAGTCACGCTGGAGGCGTTCCCGTAGCGTTGATGACGCATCGTCTCGTTCCCTGTTTCTCAGGGAACTATGGTTACAATAGTAACCTGAGACGTTTTTCATATGAAGTTCCTGGGGTCTCAGTTTCCACTCTAGGTGGCGTAGTCGGCTACAAAGTTAAATATATATCTTATTAGTCATTCGGCTGCTGACATTATCACTAATAGGCTATATGCACGTCACAGTTCCGGGTTCGATTGTACTAGGCTATCAACTTCCTGTTCAACTTTCTGTTTATGGCTCTCTTTTATAGTCGTGTCTTCAGGACTTACCTCGTCTGACGGTAAATGATGTAGACAGACTCGTAAAAAAATCATGTGCCGCTCCCAACAGCAAGCGGGAAAAAAGATTTAAAATGTACATCGGCAGCTATATCGACAACTATGAGGGTAAGTAGCTAACGTACGCTAACTAACATACTCTTAAAACAGACAGACGCGCACACACACACACACAGAGATGGGGACTCGAGTTTGAGACTCAGACTCGAGTGCGACTTAAGTCGCACACACATTGACTTCAGACTCGACTTGAGACTCGTTCTCGAAAAACTTCAGACTCGACTCGGACTCCAGCTGCGGGACTCGTGAACAATGTTTATTTTTAGGAAACGTCTGACGAGCTCGCTGTTATTCCCCTCCCTCCAGTACCGCACGTAACACATGACGTACTAGGCATCTGCTGCGCGCGCGCGACCACAGATGAGAGGACAGCGAACAAACATGTCGACTGCTGTGCCATTCATCGCAAGCTTTGGTTTTAAAAACTTCAAACAAGACGACCCAAACAAAAGAAGCGCTCAATGCAAAATATGCTGTATTAATATAAAAGATTCTGGCTCAACCACATCTAATTTTATCAGGCATCTGAAAACGCATCCTGATAGGTCAGTAAACATGTTTAGCTCAGCATTGACCATCTACCATTTAGCTTGCTTCTTGCTTTAGCTATGACCTAACGTTACAGGAGGTTAACTCCGACTGTCTTCCTTATGAAATATAAATGAGCGTTTGCTTAACCCTTGTATGGTGTTCAGGTGTGACGGAGCGGCTCTGTCACTGAGTGTGACACACACATACACACACACACACACACACACACACACACACACACACACACACACACACACACACACACACACACACACACACACACACACACACACACACACACACACACACACAGTTCAATCGCACCTCTCTCTGAGGCGATTTAATGCTAACTGTTGCAGTGCCACTGCCCACAAACATTGATGCTAAATACAAATACTGCTAACTACGTGAAATAGTAGTGAAATGTCACTTACTGGAAAAAATGGAGCGAAGTAGCTTACTCCTACAGTGTCGGCTGTCGGTTAGTGCAGTTTATAGCAGAGCAACCCATTTTATGTACGATATTTCAATACAAATGTTCAGAAAGAATAAAGATGTGGTATGATGTGTTGTGTCAGGTCATGGCCGAGACGTCAAATTTCAGGAATTCCACTCGGCGCAGCCCGTTATCAGCTGTCAATCAAGCTGTCAATCAAAGTTAACCACGCCCTTATTTGTCATTCATTTTATATCTAAATACGATCTAAACTAACGAGTTAGAAAAAAAATTCACCCCCCTCACAGTTGTCAGGCACTCGGAACCTATCGAAAAATACAATAAAAGTCCATGGGACCAACCTGTAAAAGCATGAATTTATGCTGTGAAAACGGACATTTTAACATTTGCTCACTTTTGGGACCGGCCCCTAGCGGTAATCTAAGTAATCTATCTTTCTTTTTTCTAACTAATCTTTCTTTCTTTCTAACTCATCTTTCTTTCTTTATAACTAATATATTCTTTCTTTCTAACTAATCTTTCCTTTTCTTTCTAACTAATCTTTCTTTCTTGCTAACTTCATCTATCTATCCATCTATTAGTTCTTTCTTTCTTTCTGACTTTTCTTTCTTTCTAACTAATCTTTCTTTCTTTTTCTCTTTCTTTCTTTCATTCGTTCTTTCTTGTCTATTCAAACTAATTCTTCCTTTCAAACTAAACATTCTTTTATTTTTCTAATTTATCTTTCTTTCTTTCTAACTTATCTTTCTTTCTAACTAATCTATCTTTCATTCTTCCTTTCTAACTAATCTATCTTTCATTCTTCCTTTCTAACTAAACTTTCTTTAATTGTTCTAATTTATCTTTCTTTCTTACTTATCTTTCTTTCTAACTAATCTTTCTTTCTAACAAATTTTTCTTTCTTTCTTTTTTTCTTTCTTTCTTTCCAACTAATCATTCTTTTTTCTTTCTTTCTGTCTAACTAATCTTTCTTTCGTTCTAACTAATATTTATATCTTTCTTTCTCTCTAACTATTATTTTTCTTTCTTTCTTTCTTTCTAACTAATATTTCTTTCTTTTTCTATCTAACTAATCTTTCTTCCTTTTATCTGTTTTTCTTTTTTTCTTTCTAACTAATCTTTCATTCTTCTTATCTTTCTTTCTAACTAGCCTTTCTTTTTTGCTTTCTAACTCATCTTTCTTTTTCTAACTAATCTTTCTTTCTTTAACTAATCTTTCTTTTTTCTAACTAATATTTATTTCTTCTTTCTAGCTTATTTTCTTTCTTTCTAACTATTCTTTCTTTTTTTCTGTCAAATTAATCTTTCTTTTTCTTTCTTTCTTTCTAACTAATCTATCTTTCAATCTTCCTTTCTAACTAAACATTCTTTATTTTTTCTAATTTATCTTTCTTTCTTTGTAACTAATCTTTCTTTCTAACTAATATTTCTTTCTAACTAATATCTCTTTCTAGCTAATATTTATCTTTCTTTCTCTCTAACTATTCTTTTTCTTTCTTTCTTTCTAACTAATATTTCTTTCTTTTTTCTATCTAACTAATCTTTCTTTCTTCCTTTTTATCTGTCTTTCTTTCTTTCTAATTAATCTTTCATTCTTCTTTCTAATCTTTCTTTCTTTTTTTCTTTCTAACTAATCTTTCTTTTTTCTAACTAATCTTTCTTTCTTTAACTAATCTTTCTTTTATTGAAACTAATCTTTCTATCTAACTAATTTTTCTTTTCTTTCTAACTTATCATTTTATTTCTTTCTAACTATTCTTTCTTTTTCTGTCAAATTAATCTTTCTTTCTTTCTAACTAATCTATCTTTCATTCTTCCTTTCTAACTAAACATTCTTTATTTTTTCTAATTTATCTTTCTTGCTTTGTAACTAATCTTTCTTTCTAATTATTTTTTCTTTGTAACTAATCTTTCTTTCTAACTAATATTTCTTTCTAACTAATCTTTCTTTTATCTAATTTTCTTTCTAACTAATCTTTCTTTCTTTCTCATCTTTCTTTCTTTCTAACTAATATTTCTATCTTTCTTTCTTTTTAATTAATATTTCTTTCTTTCAAACTAATTTTTCTTTCTTTCTAACTAATCTTTCTTTTTTCTAACTAATCTTTCTTTCTTTAATTCTTTCTAACTAATCTTTGATTCTCTCTAACTAATCTTTCTTTCTTATTTCTTTCTAACCAATCTTTCATTCTTTCTAACTAATCTTTATTTTTTCTTTCTAAGTAATCTTTCTTTCTTTCTAAGTAATCTTTCTTTCTTTCTAACTTATCTTTCTTTCTAACTAATCTTTCTTTTATTGAAACTAATATTTCTATATATCTAACTAATCTTTCTTTCCAACTAATCTTTCTTTTATTAAAACTAATCTTTCTATCTATCTAACAAATCTTTTTTTTTCTTTCTAACTTCTCGTTTTCTTTCTTTCTAACTATTCTTATTCTTTTTTAATCCATCTATCAAACTTCAAACTACTTTAAACTTCAAACTACTTTAAACTTCATTTTAAACTTCTTCAAACTCTCTGGTCCGGCTTTTTCAAGGCAACTTAAAGTTTGTCTAATCAAACTTTTTTCTAGTTATATTTGCTCTAAATCTAACCCTCTCAAAAATCTGTTCAGTTTTGAAGGATGTTCACAACGCCAACCTCAACATTACAGTGTGTGTTCAAATCAAATCAGATATATTTAATCCGGTTGGCAAAATGATCTAAACATATTTTATGGTCTGACCATGAAATAAATTACAACGTTATCTATCTCCTGTAATCTCATTTGTAAGGTTAATGTTCTGCCAAAATACAGGTTTATTTTGACCTTTAGCTCTATTAAATGTAAGAATCCAGTGTCTGGCGATAAACTGAATGTGAGGGTTATAGAAGAGAAATGCAGTATGAAACAGCAGAAATGAAAAAGGGACATCCTCATACATATTGATATTTGATCCACCATCACAGGCACCCGCTCAGTCATACATAATAAATCCATTGCATTGGAATATTATCATGTCAGATAAAAGGAAGAATCCCAAAAGATTATTCTCTTTTATTTTCTTGGTGCAATAGGATTCCTAAAACTGTAGGTATGCACATCTGAATTTGCAGTGATCTTTAATAACCCCTTTAATGAACAAGACTAAACCAAAGTGAGAAGAAAGACTCTATGAGAGACAATGTGTTTCTGCCTGATTGTTCTTAGAAAGCAAATCAACTGAAGTCTTTGGTCATTTTTTTTAGCTCTCCTTCTGAGCATGCAGGCTTAAACAGGCTTGACTGGATGCTTAATACAGATTTAATGATAGCACAATCACAATAAAAATAAAGATGTGTGAGTAAAGACTGAAGTAAATTAAACAAACAGATCCTGCAGTGTTTGAGGATAAGACACAGGTCATTGCTTCTTCAACTCAAATAACCTATTGAGACAGATCTGTTATTTTCTAGTTTTCTTCTCACTGCAAGACATTTCATGTTAGTTTAACTTGGAAATGCAAGTTCACCTGCTGCCTTGAAAATCGAAGTTCACTCAACCTGAAGACTGCCTTTGTTTCAACTTAGTAATTAAAGTTAATGATACCACTAGACTTGATACCACTAGTGTTCAAGTTTTATTAAACATTGTTTTAGTTGATTTAACTTCATACTTTAAGATAAAACAGATCATTTATTTTCTTTAATAATGCAAAAAACCTTCCTTGCCTACAGACATCATTTTCTGCTTTATTACAACATGCAAAACACAACAATGACAACAATTATATTTTATTTAAAGTAAATGATCACATACTCTATACAGCTATTTTTAGTTACTAGAACTCTTGTGTAAGTGAACTACACTCATTTGTCAGTACCACACACTGTTCATATTTCACTTTACTAGCTTGTTTAAGCCAATCGGTTTGCATGCTTTTTTTTAAGTAAGTCTAACTAATTCGATTATACAGTGTAACAACTTACAACTTTGATTAAAACATGCTTGAGTATTTAAGTGTTTAGGTGATTTAAATGGCAAAGGCGTTTGTGCAGTTTCTGCCGTGAATGGTGCTGCGTTCATACAAAGAGAAAAATGTGTGTGATTATGAACTTTTAAAAGAGAGAGCAAAATACTTCCTATATCTTCTATTGTTGAAGCTCTTGTATGAAGCTCCATTTATGTATAACATCCTATTCTGAGGAGGCGATTCTGGAGCGTAGAGATGCCGATGTACTGCTCCATGTATTCTTGAGTTTGACTTTCCTCTCTTGTCGGCCAGTATTCAACCCAGGTGTGCTCTCCAAAGATGTACTGCAGACTAAAACAACACAAAACACATGCAAAACATGGTATTGTTATAGTGTTAGTTCAGTATACATTGTTGATACAGTTATTTCATGTGCTCTTATTAGCCAATCAGATGTGGCTACGTCATTACGTAGGGATTAGTTCTGCTGTTTACATTTAGCGTGAGTATTCTCGCAGGCTCCGGTGTGGATGGTTGTACATAAACCCATCGGCGCTGGGCAAGAGCATAAAACCCTGT